>JAFMSR010000004.1:10835578-10985313 GCA_022818135.1 Saxidomus purpurata
TTAAAACGGCAAACAAGCAATCTTCATCAACACCATCATCAATGTTCAATATTATCATTAGCGTTAGGTAATAATATAACAGGGATCGTCTCAGATACAGACATATCAATTACCAGGTTAGATATATCCGTCCAACAAATACATATTTATCTACAGCAATTTATTTCATACGTTTGTAAAATAAATGCTAACCGTTTCAGTTTGACCTACACCCTAAAGATACGTTCAAATCTGTTTAAAAAACATATTTTCGTGTTTTAACCAATGTTTATGTTACCCATAGATTGTGCTAGCATTACTTCTTTTCACCACTGAGCAAACGTGCATCTATTGGACGACAAATGAGAAACTCTACCTCTGTGTAGTTGTCTTGGAAACGATAAATTGAAGTGCTACGGCGCGAATTTTACAAGTATTCAGGCATTTCGAGTTCCTGACGTCATGATAGCAAACTCTACGCTATGCATAATTCTAACGAACAAAAACTTGCAGACGGTGTCATCAGGAGCGTTTGTAAGTCTTTCATCGGTTGGTGGAAATATTTCAGTTGCTCTTAGCTGAAACCAGATACAAGTAGCATAGACGAACACGTTTTCTAAGGCATTGAGGACAAAGGTTTAAAGTTACTGATGAATTGGAACAACCTAAAACGTCTGAACGAAGTTCTGATGAAACTTAAATATGGAATGATATTGAGGTAAAAATTACACAATGCCTGCTTACTGTTACAATTTACTCATTGACACTGCTATTGTGCTTATTGGTACAGTCATCATGCATGCTTGCACTTTCATCACGCTTGTTGACAATGATACCATGCTTGCTGGAAGTTACAACTTGTATGTTGTTTAGGCCATGGTGCCTTTTTCATATTTTCATTTGACTGAATGACAGTGCAATCTAGCGTAATGGTTTATTTCATCATGCTGTGGTTATCTTGCATCCAAGAACAAAATGCACGAGGTGATCAACCAGTATGGAAAATGTTATCAGGCACTAGGCAAAATAGAACTAAGCATAATGTCATTTCAAAATTATAAGTCACATTTTGATAACAGGGGGCGCTATGTTCTAGTCGTGTTTTTCCGTAATTTGAATAATTATTTGCCGGAAAGATTATCGTGGATAAACTAATATTTTGTAACATAATTGCTGTAAGGTAAATTAGCTTGTAGCAATAAATTACCATGGACATTACACGTTACAACATATCATATCTTTCTGAAATCTTTCATAAAAATTACTTTCATAACTAAATGTTCAATATTTGGTAACATACTGAGTGCCTTGGAGGTTACAGGAATTTTAAATCCTTGATTTTCTAGGAAATGAATTATAAAAGGAAGGTAATATAACGATTTGCCCCATTTACGATTCAGCCCAAATTAGTGATGATTCGCCCCACTTTAACAACATCATATTAAGCATGTTATAAATCATTTTACTGTGAAAAATGTTTAGTTTAAATGTACGTTTTTGGTGTATCTGGTGTTATGTTTTTATATTTTTACATGTAATCATTTTGTTTGAAAATAATACTTATTAATGCAATCAATTAAAATCATATCCTTTGTCAGTTATGTTTTTATTTTATTTCTAATTCTGCTAGACCAATATGTCACATTTTGTACATGTAATTATGATAAAATCTTTGAATAATATGCAGTGGCGTAGGTACCGGTACGCAAAAATGCAGTTGCGTACACATTGATTGGTGTGTTCAAAATGATCGGTTTTAAAATTAATTTTAAATGCATCCATGGGCGTCCTCATTTTTATTTTTTCAAGAAGGATAGCCCACAAACAATCCTAGTATGTTCGCATCTTTGGTGCTAGAACCGCTTTGAGTACACATTGTTTTAACCTAGCTACACCACTGATATGAATATAATGCTTTACTTCAATAAATGCATACAGATAATGTTAAAAAACAAACAGATTTCTACTTCCATTTTCACTATATTTATAAAATGTCAAATCCTTCTTTAACACTCCTGCCCCTCAGTTACAACACATAACATAACTCCTGCATGGGAAAGCTGGATGCTAAAAACACGGCAATTGAGTTCCCCTACGATGTGAAGGCAATGATTGCAACTGACTAGTGCAGAATGGCTCAATAGCACTTCCGACGGTATACTACTCTACTATGCCCAAAACACCTATTGAAGTAAATCCTGGGTAAGAAAATACCAAGGTTCCTGGGGCTCAAACCCCGGACCTCGTGATCTGAAGGCGGACACTCAACCACGTCGCTAAAGGGTTAACCCAACAGCAAGGCTGTTGGAAGTGGCCTATAAACCTACAATCACTACACTTCTCCCTCTTTTACTTTTCAGAGCTAGACAGCTCTCCAGATTGACCCTCCATGCTCCCCGAATGAGTCCGTCAAACACTTCTGACACCATTAAAGTAAATCCTGGGTGAGAAAATACCAAGGTCCCACCTGGACGCTCGAACCCCGGACCTTGTGACCTGAAGGCGAACACTCAACCACGTCGGGTTATAACCCAACAGCAAGGCTGTTGGAAGTGGCCTATAAACCTACAATCACTAAACTATTTACAACAGAGACAAAACATAACTTGTATTGGTCTTGTAGAATCTTCTCCAGTTCTAGTACTCCTCTTCTACGTCAATTTTTTACACTAGCGGATCCAAGGGGGGCCTAAAATTCCCCAACCTTACATAAATGTCTGAGTATAAATTTATATTTTCTGTTTCCAAAATCGGTATCTTAAAAGTATCAAAAACACGTTTGAAATGCAGGAAAATGCACGAAATGGCACCCTCGAAAATTCGGGGAGCTGCCCCCGGACCCCCTAGAAAGTGCCTTCCTATTTTTTAACCTCTGGCTACGGCCTGACATTGTCAATTGCCATTCAATTATACATGTTAATTATACACTCGCTCGCTCCACCGCTGTTTAGTGTTCGATTACTTAAAAACAAAGAATAAAACACAGTCATAATTGCCGTCTTATAAGGCTTGAGCAGAACCAACAAATGGCAAAAAAAGTTACGCCCCACCTAAGACTAAATCCTGGATCCGCCCCTGTTTTATTCCACTTATAATAACGATGCCGATTAAATTTTGTCAGTAGTATAGAGGAGACATCGAGAAAATTCTTAAAAGGCGATGTATTTCTTCCAATAATAAAAATATTGTCTGTAAATAAAGCTTGAAAGCTACATAAAACTTAGGCGGCGATGTTGGCGATGTGCTAATTAATGGAGTAATTGAAACAAAAGGACACAACTGATGGGAAACGTTTTAGGCAACAGCTAATTTAAGTCCGTCATAGGCCGGAGATTTCCGCTATCTTTCGCGAAAACTACGAACGTGCGCCCCCTGGTATCAAAATGTGATGTGCAAATTTGCAATTAACATTATGCTTACTTTCAACTTGCTTAGTGGCTGATTGCATCTTTCATTTTGTGTGGTCACATCGTGTGTTTTGTTCTAAGAGCATTATAACTGTGCAATGTTGAAATATCAAAGCTTATATACAGTCCCGGCATGTTGAAAGATTTCATTACGCTACATTGCACTGTCATTCAGCCATATAGACATCGGGGACTAAACACCAAACAAGTTGTAACTTCCAGCAAGCATGGTACATTTGTATCATTGTCAACAAGCGTGATGAAAGTGCAAGCATGCATAATGACTGTACCAATAAGCACAATAGCAGTGTCAATGAGTAAATTGTAACAGTAAGCAGGCATTGTGTAATTTTTACCTCAATATCATTCCATACTTAAACATTTGAAACGACTCCAGTTGACTTAAATGGACATTCCCTATAACTGATGTCAAACTATATAACCTCCAAAACATAAATAATAGAACCTTTGAAAGTATTATAACTATATCTAGAAGTGTTAGGTATGCATTCCCAGTCATTATCGATAAAATCAGCGGTTTAAAATATACTGCAGTAACTGTACCGTAAACCATTCAATAATCTATGAATAGTTGTTGTTGTACAATAAATGGGTGGATGCGATTTATTACAGAAAGCCTCTATAAAGATTATTGTGGTAAAATGAGGCATTTTTCGCCATAGGTTCTTCTTTGAAAGTGTGTTTATTTATCATTTTACGTTCATTGAACACATAATTCGTGTTTCGAGAATATAATCTGGTACATTTGTAGATATAGGGAGTGCCCCTTTAAAGCCCAATTACGTCACTAGATCCGACCGTCACTAGATTGCAGCTTGGATGACTTTCACATAGACATAAGCTTGTTTTCAGAATGGCCAAGAGAACTTCAGGTCTTGGATTGCCTGGTCCTGCTAAATGTAATATAAATACCATGGTCTATCTGGACGGATGACGCGTTCAATGGGTTTGATAATAATACTTTCTGTCATGAGCACGAGGTTCAGATCGAAATATCCGTCACAGAGGGTTACTGTTCTGGCAGGAACGAGACTCTGCCAAGTTCTATCAAAACAATTACTCGAGGTGACGAATACATTGTATTTCCATCTGAGCCAAATGTCTCATGATGGAAACTTTTTCTTGCATACCGTGTTGCACTTTAAAGTAGATTTGTAAATGCAAACTTATCAAAACGATGAATTATCTTTTAGAAAAGGATATTCCGACGATGTTTTTAAGAAAGTGACGTCACAATGTTTATAACGTTGCCTTATAAGTAATTCACGAGAGTCGTCTGGCATAGGAGGGTTGCTAGACCGTTATTTTCCGGCATGGGCAAAATCACCGGAAATGCAGATCCGATATGCAAGTTTCTACATCTCAGAAGCGAAGCAAACGAACCTACCCTCAGCTGTCTGCCATCTCTGGAATCTGCGGGTGTTGATAATAAACTCGTCTTATCATTTATCCCCACACGAGTCAGCCTTCCAGTCGTGTAGAAATGTGTTGCTATACACTAGATCTTTTCATCTTTTGCCAACCAGTCTCCGAATATTTGCGTCTGAAATCTTTACCATATTTTCACGTATAAACCAGTTATCGGTCACTGGGCTGGACCTTCACGACGGTGGCTACGCCATAGTTGTGTTAGTGAGTTCATATGAGTCTCGGCTATACGTTGTAGGCCTACTTAAGTCAATGGCTTTTATGACATACGAGTATGCATCATACATGTAGCTTCAAAAGCGTTGTTTATCAGCCGATATAAAACAGCTGAACGGATTCTTTTTTCGATTCTAACGCTCATTGATTGGTGAACAACGGTAAACATGATTCCCGAAACTTATTGCTTTTGGTGCATTTTTCACGCTTTAGATAACCTTGGCGCAGATGTTTGGATTAAAAGATAGATTTATCGGGTATAGCTCACTATCAAACCACACATCATTGTTCATAAAAAAAACAGGATTTAAAATGGGTCACATATTTGAGTATTCTTAACGAACTGATAGTTTCTATATTAGTATTTTAAAGAACATGTAATACTATTGTAGCATTCAAACAACTAGTTAGAGTTTTCTCCCTTCCTATACATTTCCCGTTCGCTACGATTTTTGCAACATATTTCGAGTTTTACTGTTGACATTTTAATGGGATTTAACGCACGTTGCTCCGGTATTTCAATTGTTTCCCGGCGGTGCACTTTATTTTTCTATCATTCCTAGAAGGGACAAATAGGTCATCTAGGCTCCAACCATCCGTAAGAAACTGTAAAACTTCCCATGCTACAGAGTCCATAGCGGGTATCGAACCCCTGACCCTCAAGTAGCGACAGGTTACTGAAGTCAGCGACTTTCACCACTCGGCCACAAAGGCGCGTCAATATATGGCAGTCACGTACCTTTACCAGAGAAGAAAAAAACAACAAGGCTTTATTCTTTGCAAGGTCAGCGACTTTCACCACTCGACCATATAGGCGCGTCATTATATGACAGTAAAAAGCTTTTTGAAAAAAGAAATTGTCAGCCAGTGTATTTATCTACCATTTCTATTCAGAAATTTGGTTTTGAATATTCCGCATTCGTTACCGGAAACAACATCAATCAGGTTCTGGAAACAATGAAATAATTACGATGAAGTCGATCTAGACTTTCACTTCAATCACGGGTGTATCGCCCGCCTCAACCGTGTTTTAGTGATTGTTTAAGGCGGCCAGTTTGCCTGGAAGAACCAATGCTTACAACCCTATTTACCCGTACAGCAACCGCCAACTTTCTCACATAAAATCAAAGAAACTTGGGTGGAAGCGGGGATCGAACCCCGTGATTCTTAAACAATGAGAAGTTACCGACGTGAGTGATTTAAAGTCTGTGATCACGGAGGTGATGATTCATGACAGTTTAACTTGACCTCTGTGTAACATTCTGATCAAGTTCCATGAGCAATGTATTTCCTGTTATTGACGGTTCGGGCGGCTTTAATAATTAATATGACTCTTGAATAAAGTCTGGCTATGACTGCAACGTACCTGCATGTACCAACAACATTACATGGGCGTTCTAAGCATAACTGATTGTTAATCAATACAAAAAAGACCTGGCAAGTACAAGTAAACGCCTTAAAGCTGCTCGCTCTCAGATTTTGGTAAAAAAGTTCTTCAAATTCATAAAAATGAAATATTTTAGAACATATAATATTATAAAAAGGTTCCAGCATAAATTCCTGTCACGTATATCTGCAGATTTGAAATAATACGCTACCAAATGATACAGCGTTGCAAAAGCTTTTGAAATTTCAATAGAAACCTATAGTGCAGCGCTGCCTTAAAACCTCTATTTTCAATCGATTTTTGCAAATTCCTACATAGATTTTTACTTCTATTGTTGATTCTAGCCTTTAGTTTTATATTTTATGTATTAGTATGTCATTTTTCTCCAACGGTACCTGAGAGCGAGCAGCTTTAATTCCTTGACAAGATTTGTCAGTACACAAAAACGGATTCTGGATTCGTCAAGTTATGTCCTGCTGTATCCACGATAGATTTACGTGCCGTGCATTATATAGGTATGGTTTTATTTTTTTAAATAATACTTTAAATATATATGTATAATCAAATACGGCTAGATCTACATGTATAAATAATTTTTAAACTTGTGGTTAAACATATAATTTCCTTTTCACATAGTCCAAATGTTTGAAATACGTCGTATCAATGTTTACGTCATTTATGTACTGGTCCCATGTTTTCTTGTACAGAATCTCTTCTAAGCAATCCAGAGCCAGGTACTCGAAGTCTATGTTAAATTTATTGACGAATAACCCTATATCGTTATAGGCTTTGTTTAAGTCGCCGACACCGAGCACACATATATGCCTGACGTATTTTCCTGCACAGCCTCTCACAAACACAGAGTGACCCATCTCCCAGTTTTTGTATCGCATCAGTGATGGCTTTAACGGGTATTCTTCTGCTTCACCTGAAACAGTAAAAAATACATTTTATTCCGCGGTCTTTCATCTATTAACAATTATAAGGATGCAGTTCGGGGTCTTTGACAATGGAGCATATATGCTATTACTTTCAAAACGGGAAGTTCTAAAATGATATCAATTAGAAATTGAAAATAATTAATAGTAATAATTATCAGTTTCTTATTGTAATATTAATAGTTTGACATCCATATTAAACGGATCTTCCTGGTTTAGCTAGTTGGCGTGGCACTATGTGAAACATTCGATTGTATCAAATATTATGTATATCCCGAATGACAATTGCTGCATATGGGTAGTTAAGTTGTCGTTTGTTTGCTCTATGTTGCTGTTTGTCTTGTACATATAACCGTTGTGTATGTTTGTGCTCTACGTTGATGTTTGCCTGGTAACCGTGGTGTATGTTTGTGCTCTACGTTACTTTGCCTGGTAACCGTTGTGTATGTTTGTAATCTACGTTGCTGTTTGTCTGGTAACCAATGTGTATATTTGTGCTTTACGTTGCTGTTTGCCTAGTTGTGTATATTTGTGCTCTACGTTTGTGTATGTTTGTGTTCAAAGTTGCTTTTGCCTGGTTGTTTATGTTTGAGTTCTACTTTGCTATTTGCTTAGTCGTATATTTTGTGTTCTACGTAGCTAGTTGCTTGGTTGTGCAAGTTTGTGTTCTACATTCCTCTTTGCCTGGTTGTTTATGTTTGTGTTTTAGGTAGCTGCTTGCGTGGTTGTGTAATTTTGTGTTCTACGTTACTGTTTGCGTGGTTGTCTATCTTTGTGCTCTACGTTTGCGTTATACGTTGCTGTTTGCATGGTTGTGTATGTTTGTGTTCTATGTTGGAACAAGTGTGGTTGTGTTTGTTTGTGTTCTACGTTGTTGTTTGCTAGGTTGTGTATGTTTGTGCTCTACGTTATTATGTTTGTGTTGTACGTTCCTCTTTGCCTGGCTGTTTATGTTTGAGTTCTACGTTGCTGTTTGCATGGTTGTGTATGTTTGTGTTCTATGTTGGAACAAGTGTGGTTGTGTTTGTTTGTGTTGTACGTTGTTGTATACTACGTTGTGTATGTTTGTGCTCTACGTTATTTTGTTTGTTTTCTACGTTGCTGTTTGCCTGGTTGTTTATGTTTGAGTTCTACGTTGCTGTTTGCGTGGTTGTGTATATTTGTATTGTACGTTGCTGTTTGTGTGGTTGTGTATATTTGTGTTCTACGTTGCTGTTTGCGGTGTTGTGTATTTGTTTTTGCTCTACGTAAGTGTATGTTTTTGTTCTACGTTAGTGTTTGTGTGGTTTAGTATGTTTCTGTTCTACGCTGATGTTTGCCTGGTTGTGTATTTTTGTGCTATACGTTTCTGTTTGCCTGGTTGTGTATATTTGTGTTCTACCTTGCTGTTTGCCTTATTGTGTATTTTTGATTCTACGTTGCTATTTGCGTAGTTGTGTATATTTTGCGTTCTACGTTGCTGTTTGCCTGGTTGTGTCAATTTTTGTTCTAGGTTGCTATTTGCGTGGTTGTGTATTTTGATGTTCTATGTTGTTTTTACGTGTTTGTGAATATTTTTGTTCTACATTACTGTTTGCGTCGTTAAGTATGTTTTTGTTCTACGTTGCTGTTTGCCAGGTTGTGTATTTTTGTGCTCTACGTTGCTGTTTGCGTGGTTGTGTATAGTGTTTGCGTGATTGTGAATTTTATGCTCTACGTTGCTGTTTGCGTGGTTGTGAATGTTTGTGCTCTACGTTGCTGTTTGCGTAGTTGCGTATGTTTGTGCTCTACGTTGCTGTTTGCGTGGTTGTGAATGTTTGTGTTTTACGCTGCTGTATGCGTGGTTATTTGTGTTTTGCTCTACGTTGCTGTTTGCATGTTTGTGTATGTTTGTGTTTTAAGTTGCTGTTTGCGTGGTTGTGTATGTTATGTTCTTCGTTGCTGTTTGCATTGTTGTGTATGTTTGTGTTTTACGTTGATGTATGCGTGGTTGTGCATGTTTGTGTTTTACGTTGCTGTTTGCGTAGTTGTGTATGTTTGTGTTATACGTTGCTGTTTGCGTGGTTGTACATGTTCGTGTTCTATGTAGTTGTTTGCGTGATTGTGTATGTTTGTGCTCTACGTTGCTGTTTGCCTGGTTGTGTTTGCTTGTGTTCAACCTCGCAAGTTTGTGTCGTGTTTTCCGGGAAGAGTATTTTGCGATCGGCATGGAAGTTTCCTTGCCTCCCAGATTGCATTTTTTATATTCTGTCTTTCCGTTTGCCTATTCTACAGGTTTCGCTTGTTTTTGTTCGTCATGCTCGTGCTTATGCATAGATTATACGTTGTATTACATGTACATTTGTGTACTTACAAGATAATAAATTTTGTCCATTATTCAATGTAGGATAGTAGTTTAGAGATTCTTACTTAAAATATACTGACTCAATAGCGAACACTGCAGATCATGATCAATCTGCATGGGTCCGCGGGCTAATGTTGTATGTACACTGGTCGCAAAATACAAAGTCACTTGCAACCCACGGGTATTAAACAGAAATGGTTGACGTAGAGTAGTTCTGCCATTTGAACTCGAGTAAAAGAAAATTTCAAATACCTAAAAATGAACCATTAATGCCCAGGTGTGGATTATGGTTCAACGAAGAAAAAAATGTTTCATCTGGGATCTGCGTTTTCTTCAGCCAATCAAGGAAGTCACGTGATCTCTGATCATGAATGGCAAAATCCACAAAGTATCTGTTTAATGCAACATGAACGGATCCCTTGATCGGCCGGATGTGGTGAGGGGGACGGAATTCCGGCTATCGTCCAGCGATAGAAGTATTTATGCCTTGCCCTGAAACAAACATAAGTTAGTTATTCATTTTGTGGTTAGCAGGTTCCCGGTAGCTGTCAAACAACACGATTGTATAGTCGCCATACATTGAAGTTACTCGTGGTTCATTTTTTATGGTTTCTAGTAGGGATGCAGCGATACAGTCAAACCAGTATAAGTAACGATATACACTGTATTACGATACACCTAACACACATTGCAATACGTATTGCGATATACTGATGTAACGGAACAAAGAAAAACATAAAGGTCGTAGCATAAAGGTCCAATTCAGGCTATAACGACCTTAACCTTCCTGTACATAATATGTAATGCGTACAGTTAGTGCAGATTACATTTTTTTTTAAACTTCTTAACAATTGCCCTCTGCCTAT
Organism: Saxidomus purpurata; assembly: GCA_022818135.1. Classification (NCBI taxonomy): domain Eukaryota; kingdom Metazoa; phylum Mollusca; class Bivalvia; order Venerida; family Veneridae; genus Saxidomus; species Saxidomus purpurata. Next base: position 10,846,144 of record JAFMSR010000004.1, read on the forward strand.
CTATATTTAATATTAGTTAAAGACTATAATTATTAATTCTAATATTATTCCTAGAAATTAAGGTTTCGTATGATACTCGCCGACAAAGCATACTTTTAGTCTCCATAGACGAAGTATATGATTATAACTAAACTATACATTCTTTCCGCTGAAAGTTACCGTGAAAAACTAAAGCGTTTGCAAAAAGATTTTAATTAATCTAGATATGAATTATTATAGTATGACAAAAGTAACCGAAACCTTTGACATGGTTCACGACACGGACCATATATACACATTAGGTCCGTGGTCACGATCTAGTGCCGGTTTAACTGTTTCTGTAAGCAAAGTATCATTTAAATTTCTTTCAGTTCTTGGTGTTAACTTGATATAAAACCCTTCGTTGTAATTTAATTTACTTTTTCATCATTTTTATATATTGTTTTTACATAAAACATTCAATTATCCACGATGACAATGACTCTACATACGCAAGCTCCTCTACCACATGTCGGAGGTAAACTCTCGAAAACAGAATGCGTGGAGGTGTGTAAAAATAGTGCCTTTTGATTGGTCAGTCGAACGATTTGATTGACAGTCGGCGTCATGTCAATCAAGTTCGTCCTAGAAAAATATATTACTAAACTAGCATTTGTTGGTACTAAGAAGACATAAAACAAACCTTAGATTAACACAACTGAATACAGTCAAACCGGTGTTAAAGACCATCTCCGAATAAAAACCACCCTTCAAATAAAGACCAGCAGGGAGATCAAAGTGCAATATTCATCTAAAGTAGAAACACCTGTGAATAAAGACCACCTGTACACAAAGATCATATGCGTAGCTTCCTAAAAGTGGTCTTTGTTCACAGGTTTGACTGTTCAGTGTTCGTCTAACGTATCGAAAATATAAGTTATGTTGTATTCGGAAGACAGAAACTTAAATACGAAATGTATATATATATATACTTAAGGACAAAAGTTCTGTCCGGTATAATAAAACTAACACGAAGGTTTAAATTACATATTTGTATTCATAATTAGAGAAACACAATAATTTCATCATTTTCAAATCAATTTTCAAATTTTCAATATTTATGACGCTGATGCTGAAGTCGAATAGAATGTTCATGGTCGTTGAACACATGTGCGGCATGTGTTGTAGGTTAAATGGTGTCAAGTCAACAAAACGTTCCTCTATTAAAAGGTTCCGTAATAACAACATAAGTTGAGTATTTGTTTAAATGTTTACGTCTTACAAAATGACTCTCTTTTGGTCAAAATGTTTGTGATTATAAGCTTCATGTTACGGAAGCCCAATAGTGCCACTTTGTTTGTTTTTTAATTGATTTTTTCAACATAACTAAGTTGAAAATTCAAGATAGTAAGTTGAATATTCAAGATACTAAGTTGAAAATTCAACTTACTAAGTTGAATATTCAAGATACTAAGTTGAATATTCAACTTACTAAGTTGAATATTCAAGATACTAAGTTGAATATTCAAGATACTAAGTTGAATATTCAAGATACTAAGTTGAAAATTCAACTTACTAAGTTGAAAATTCAAGATACTAAGTTGAATATTCAAGATACTAAGTTGAATATTCAACTTACTAAGTTGAATATTCAAGATACTAAGTTGAATATTCAACTTACTAAGTTGAATATTCAAGATACTAAGTTGAATATTCAAGATACTAAGTTGAAAATTCAACATACTAAGTTGAATATTCAAGATACTAAGTTGAATATTCAACTTACTAAGTTGAATATTCAAGATACATTGTACTAAGTTGAAAATTCAACTTACTAAGTTGAATATTCAAGATACTAAGTTGAATATTCAAGATACTAAGTTGAAAATTCAACATACTAAGTTGAAAATTACTAAGTTGAAAATTCAAGATACTAAGTTGAATATTCAAGATACTAAGTTGAAAATTCAACTTAGTAAGTTGAATATTCAAGATACTAAGTTGAATATTCAAGATACTAAGTTGAAAATTCAAGATACTAAGTTGAATATTCAAGATACTAAGTTGAAAATTCAACTTACTAAGTTGAAAATTCAAGATACTAAGATGAAAATTCAACTTACTAAGTCGAAAATTCAAGTTACTGACTTTAGTACTTAGTATCTTGAATTTTCAACTTAGTAAGTTAAATTTTCAACTTAGTAAGTTGAATTTTCAACTTAGTATCTTGAATATTCAACTTAGTAAGTTGAATTTTCAACTTAGTATCTTGAATATTCAACTTAGTATCTTGAATATTCAACTTAGTATGTTGAATATTCAACTTAGTAAGTTGAATATTCAACATAGTATCTTGAATATTCAACTTAGTATCTTGAATATTCAACTTAGTAAGTTGAATATTCAACTTAGTATCTTGAATATTCAACTTAGTAAGTTGAATTTTCAACTTAGTATCTTGAATATTCAACTTAGTAAGTTGAATTTTCAACTTAGTATCTTGAATATTCAACTTACAGTCTTGAATTTTCAACTTAGTTATGTTGAAAAAATCAATTAAAAAACAAACAAAATGGCACTATTGGGCTTCCGTATCATGTACATAAAATTGACATAAATGTGAAATTTATGATTAGGCCGCCATGGTTAATTGGGTGCTTTTCTATAGAAATCTAAACACCCTGTGTTGTTGCAAATAGTCTCAAAATATAAATTTGCGACCAAAAAAATTAAAAGTAACATACACTTAAAATTTAATTATTAATGAACAATTTCAAACCGGACAGAACTTTTGTCCTTAAGTATATATAGGAATTACAGAAATGATATTGTATCCAATGACTTTTAAGGCACTTTGGTCGTAAAATTGAATGAAGGCATTAAACAATATTATTATCGACATTACCTGATCCATGTTCCGTCAACAATATTAGCACCTTCCAGGGAGTTGAGTATTGCAACGATTTCTCGATTTGTTTTCAGGGGAAACTCCTGTCCTGTGAGGTTAATGTAATATTTCCACTTTTTATATTGCCAAAATTTTTCCATGCACAGTAATTCCGCCTCTAACACGGAAAATTCGCCCCATGTAACATTGATCGATTTCTCAGTACTCAACCGTGTTTTAGTGATTGTTTAAGGCGGCCAGTTTGCCTGGAAGAACCAATGCTTACAACCCTATTTACCCGTACAGCAACCGCCAACTTTCTCACATAAAATCAAAGAAACTTGGGTGGAAGCGGGGATCGAACCCCGTGATTCTTAAACAATGAGAAGTTACCGACGTGAGTGATTTAAAGTCTGTGATCACGGAGGTGATGATTCATGACTGTTTAACTTGACCTCTGTGTAACATTCTGATCAAGTTCCATGAGCAATGTATTTCCTGTTATTGACTATTCGGGCGGCTTTAATAATTAATACGACTCTTGAATAAAGTCTGGCTATGACTGCAACGTACCTGCATGTACCAACAACATTACATGGGCGTTCTAAGCATAACTGATTGTTAATCAATACAAAAAAGACCTGGCAAGTACAAGTAAACGCCTTAAAGCTGCTCGCTCTCAGATTTTGGTAAAAAAGTTCTTCAAATTCATAAAAATGAAATATTTTAGAACATATAATATTATAAAAAGGTTCCAGCATAAATTCCTGTCACGTATATCTGCAGATTTGAAATAATACGCTACCAAATGATACAGCGTTGCAAAAGCTTTTGAAATTTCAATAGAAACCTATAGTGCAGCGCTGCCTTAAAACCTCTATTTTCAATCGATTTTTGCAAATTCCTACATAGATTTTTACTTCTATTGTTGATTCTAGCCTTTAGTTTTATATTTTATGTATTAGTATGTCATTTTTCTCCAACGGTACCTGAGAGCGAGCAGCTTTAATTCCTTGACAAGATTTGTCAGTACACAAAAACGGATTCTGGATTCGTCAAGTTATGTCCTGCTGTATCCACGATAGATTTACGTGCCGTGCATTATATAGGTATGGTTTTATTTTTTTAAATAATACTTTAAATATATATGTATAATCAAATACGGCTAGATCTACATGTATAAATAATTTTTAAACTTGTGGTTAAACATATAATTTCCTTTTCACATAGTCCAAATGTTTGAAATACGTCGTATCAATGTTTACGTCATTTATGTACTGGTCCCATGTTTTCTTGTACAGAATCTCTTCTAAGCAATCCAGAGCCAGGTACTCGAAGTCTATGTTAAATTTATTGACGAATAACCCTATATCGTTATAGGCTTTGTTTAAGTCGCCGACACCGAGCACACATATATGCCTGACGTATTTTCCTGCACAGCCTCTCACAAACACAGAGTGACCCATCTCCCAGTTTTTGTATCGCATCAGTGATGGCTTTAACGGGTATTCTTCTGCTTCACCTGAAACAGTAAAAAATACATTTTATTCCGCGGTCTTTCATCTATTAACAATTATAAGGATGCAGTTCGGGGTCTTTGACAATGGAGCATATATGCCATTACTTTCAAAACGGGAAGTTCTAAAATGATATCAATTAGAAATTGAAAATAATTAATAATAATAATTATCAGTTTCTTATTGTAATATTAATAGTTTGACATCCATATTAAAGGATCTTCCTGGTTTAGCTAGTTGGCGTGGCACTATGTGAAACATTCGATTGTATCAAATATTATGTATATCCCGAATGACAATTGCTGCATATGGGTAGTTAAGTTGTCGTTTGTTTGCTCTATGTTGCTGTTTGTCTTGTACATATAACCGTTGTGTATGTTTGTGCTCTACGTTGATGTTTGCCTGGTAACCGTGGTGTATGTTTGTGCTCTACGTTACTTTAGCTGGTAACCGTTGTGTATGTTTGTAATCTACGTTGCTGTTTGTCTGGTAACCAATGTGTATATTTGTGCTTTACGTTGCTGTTTGCCTAGTTGTGTATATTTGTGCTCTATGTTTGTGTATGTTTGTGTTCAAAGTTGCTTTTGCCTGGTTGTTTATGTTTGAGTTCTACTTTGCTATTTGCTTAGTCGTATATTTTGTGTTCTACGTAGCTAGTTGCTTGGTTGTGCAAGTTTGTGTTCTACATTCCTCTTTGCCTGGTTGTTTATGTTTGTGTTTTAGGTAGCTGCTTGCGTGGTTGTGTAATTTTGTGTTCTACGTTACTGTTTGCGTGGTTGTCTATCTTTGTGCTCTACGTTTGCGTTATACGTTGCTGTTTGCATGGTTGTGTATGTTTGTGTTCTATGTTGGAACAAGTGTGGTTGTGTTTGTTTGTGTTCTACGTTGTTGTTTGCTAGGTTGTGTATGTTTGTGCTCTACGTTATTATGTTTGTGTTGTACGTTCCTCTTTGCCTGGCTGTTTATGTTTGAGTTCTACGTTGCTGTTTGCATGGTTGTGTATGTTTGTGTTCTATGTTGGAACAAGTGTGGTTGTGTTTGTTTGTGTTGTACGTTGTTGTATACTACGTTGTGTATGTTTGTGCTCTACGTTATTTTGTTTGTTTTCTACGTTGCTGTTTGCCTGGTTGTTTATGTTTGAGTTCTACGTTGCTGTTTGCGTGGTTGTGTATATTTGTATTGTACGTTGCTGTTTGTGTGGTTGTGTATATTTGTGTTCTACGTTGCTGTTTGCGGTGTTGTGTATTTGTTTTTGCTCTACGTAAGTGTATGTTTTTGTTCTACGTTAGTGTTTGTGTGGTTTAGTATGTTTCTGTTCTACGCTGATGTTTGCCTGGTTGTGTATTTTTGTGCTATACGTTTCTGTTTGCCTGGTTGTGTATATTTGTGTTCTACCTTGCTGTTTGCCTTATTGTGTATTTTTGATTCTACGTTGCTATTTGCGTAGTTGTGTATATTTTGCGTTCTACGTTGCTGTTTGCCTGGTTGTGTCAATTTTTGTTCTAGGTTGCTATTTGCGTGGTTGTGTATTTTGATGTTCTATGTTGTTTTTACGTGTTTGTGAATATTTTTGTTCTACATTACTGTTTGCGTCGTTAAGTATGTTTTTGTTCTACGTTGCTGTTTGCCAGGTTGTGTATTTTTGTGCTCTACGTTGCTGTTTGCGTGGTTGTGTATAGTGTTTGCGTGATTGTGAATTTTATGCTCTACGTTGCTGTTTGCGTGGTTGTGAATGTTTGTGCTCTACGTTGCTGTTTGCGTAGTTGCGTATGTTTGTGCTCTACGTTGCTGTTTGCGTGGTTGTGAATGTTTGTGTTTTACGCTGCTGTATGCGTGGTTATTTGTGTTTTGCTCTACGTTGCTGTTTGCATGTTTGTGTATGTTTGTGTTTTAAGTTGCTGTTTGCGTGGTTGTGTATGTTATGTTCTTCGTTGCTGTTTGCATTGTTGTGTATGTTTGTGTTTTACGTTGATGTATGCGTGGTTGTGCATGTTTGTGTTTTACGTTGCTGTTTGCGTAGTTGTGTATGTTTGTGTTATACGTTGCTGTTTGCGTGGTTGTACATGTTCGTGTTCTATGTAGTTGTTTGCGTGATTGTGTATGTTTGTGCTCTACGTTGCTGTTTGCCTGGTTGTGTTTGCTTGTGTTCAACCTCGCAAGTTTGTGTCGTGTTTTCCGGGAAGAGTATTTTGCGATCGGCATGGAAGTTTCCTTGCCTCCCAGATTGCATTTTTTATATTCTGTCTTTCCGTTTGCCTATTCTACAGGTTTCGCTTGTTTTTGTTGGTCATGCTCGTGCTTATGCATAGATTATACGTTGTATTACATGTACATTTGTGTACTTACAAGATAATAAATTTTGTCCATTATTCAATGTAGGATAGTAGTTTAGAGATTCTTACTTAAAATATACTGACTCAATAGCGAACACTGCAGATCATGATCAATCTGCATGGGTCCGCGGGCTAATGTTGTATGTACACTGGTCGCAAATACAAAGTCACTTGCAACCCACGGGTATTAAACAGAAATGGTTGACGTAGAGTAGTTCTGCCATTTGAACTCGAGTAAAAGAAAATTTCAAATACCTAAAAATGAACCATTAATGCCCAGGTGTGGATTATGGTTCAACGAAGAAAAAAATGTTTCATCTGGGATCTGCGTTTTCTTCAGCCAATCAAGGAAGTCACGTGATCTCTGATCATGAATGGCAAAATCCACAAAGTATCTGTTTAATGCAACATGAACGGATCCCTTGATCGGCCGGATGTGGTGAGGGGGACGGAATTCCGGCTATCGTCCAGCGATAGAAGTATTTATGCCTTGCCCTGAAACAAACATAAGTTAGTTATTCATTTTGTGGTTAGCAGGTTCCCGGTAGCTGTCAAACAACACGATTGTATAGTCGCCATACATTGAAGTTACTCGTGGTTCATTTTTTATGGTTTCTAGTAGGGATGCAGCGATACAGTCAAACCAGTATAAGTAACGATATACACTGTATTACGATACACCTAACACACATTGCAATACGTATTGCGATATACTGATGTAACGGAACAAAGAAAAACATAAAGGTCGTAGCATAAAGGTCCAATTCAGGCTACAACGACCTTAACCTTCCTGTACATAATATGTAATGCGTACAGTTAGTGCAGATTACATTTTTTTTAAACTTCTTAACAATTGCCCTCTGCCTATCTATATTTAATATTAGTTAAAGACTATAATTATTAATTCTAATATTATTCCTAGAAATTAAGGTTTCGTATGATACTCGCCGACAAAGCATACTTTTAGTCTCCATAGACGAAGTATATGATTATAACTAAACTATACATTCTTTCCGCTGAAAGTTACCGTGAAAAACTAAAGCGTTTGCAAAAAGATTTTAATTAATCTAGATATGAATTATTATAGTATGACAAAAGTAACCGAAACCTTTGACATGGTTCACGACACGGACCATATATACACATTAGGTCCGTGGTCACGATCTAGTGCCGGTTTAACTGTTTCTGTAAGCAAAGTATCATTTAAATTTCTTTCAGTTCTTGGTGTTAACGATATAAAACCCTTCGTTGTAATTTAATTTACTTTTCATCATTTTATATTTGTTTTACATAAAACATTCAATTATCCCGATGACAATGACTACATACGCAAGCTCCTCTACCACATGTCGGAGGAAACTCCGAAAACAGAATGCGTGGAGGTGTGTAAAAATAGTGCCTTGTGGTCGTCGAACGATTGTTGCAGTCGGGTCATGTCAATCAAGTTCGTCCTAAAAAATATATTACTAAACTGCTTTGTTGGTCTAAGAAGACTAAAACAACCTTAGTAACCAATGAATACAGTCAAACCGGTGTTAAAGACCATCTCGAATAAAAACCACCCTCAAATAAAGACCAGCAGGATCAAAGGCAATTTCTCTAAGTGAACACCGGATAAGACCACCGTACACAAAGATCATATGCGTGCTCCCAAAAGTGGTCTTTGTTCACAGGTTGACTGTTCAGGTTCGTCTAACGTTCGAAAATATAAGTTATGTTGTATCGGAAGACAGAAACTAAATACGAAATGTATATATATATACTAAGGACAAAAGTTCTGTCGGTATAATAAAACTAACACGAAGGTTTAAATACATATTTGTTTATAATTAGAAAAACACAAATTTCCATTTTCAAATCATTTTCAAATTTTCAATATTTATGACGCTGGTGAAGTCGAATAGATGTTCTGGCGTGAACCATGTGCGGCTGTTGTAGGTAAATGGTGCAAGCAACAAAACGTCCTCTTTAAAGGTCCGTAATCCTGTGGTTTGTTAAATGTGTCTTCAAAAGCTCCTTTGGAAAAGTTTGTGTTTAGCTTCTGTAGGCCCAATGGCCTGTTGTTTTTATGTTTTTTAAATACTAGTTGAAAAAGCATATTAGTCTGCATAGACAAAGTATATGATTTAACTAAACTATACATTCTTTCCTGAAAGTTACCGTAAAAACAAAGCGTTTGAAAAAGATTTTAATTAATCTAGATATGAATTATTATAGTATGACAAAAGTAACCGAAACCTTTGACATGGTTCACGACACGGACCATATATACACATTAGGTCCGTGGTCACGATCTAGTGCCGGTTTAACTGTTTCTGTAAGCAAAGTATCATTTAAATTTCTTTCAGTTCTTGGTGTTAACTTGATATAAAACCCTTCGTTGTAATTTAATTTACTTTTTCATCATTTTTATATATTGTTTTTACATAAAACATTCAATTATCCACGATGACAATGACTCTACATACGCAAGCTCCTCTACCACATGTCGGAGGTAAACTCTCGAAAACAGAATGCGTGGAGGTGTGTAAAAATAGTGCCTTTTGATTGGTTGGTCAGTCGAACGATTTGATTGACAGTCGGCGTCATGTCAATCAAGTTCGTCCTAGAAAAATATATTACTAAACTAGCATTTGTTGGTACTAAGAAGACATAAAACAAACCTTAGATTAACACAACTGAATACAGTCAAACCGGTGTTAAAGACCATCTCCGAATAAAAACCACCCTTCAAATATAGACCAGCAGGGAGATCAAAGTGCAATATTCATCTAAAGTAGAAACACCTGTGAATAAAGACCACCTGTACACAAAGACCATATGTGTAGCTTCCCAAAAGTGGTCTTTGTTCACAGGTTTGACTGTTCAGTGTTCGTCTAACGTATCGAAAATATAAGTTATGTTGTATTCGGAAGACAGAAACTTAAATACGAAATGTATATATATATACTTAAGGACAAAAGTTCTGTCCGGTATAATAAAACTAACACGAAGGTTTAAATTACATATTTGTATTCATAATTAGAAAAACACAATAATTTCATCATTTTCAAATCAATTTTCAAATTTTCAATATTTATGACGCTGATGCTGAAGTCGAATAGAATGTTCATGGTCGTTGAACACATGTGCAGCATGTGTTGTAGGTTAAATGGTGTCAAGTCAACAAAACGTTCCTCTATTAAAAGGTTCCGTAATAACAACATAAGTTGAGTATTTGTTTAAATGTTTACGTCTTACAAAAAGAGATCTCTTTTTGGTCAAAATGTTTGTGATTATAAGCTTCATGTACATAAAATTGACATAAATGTGAAATTTATGATTAGGCCGCCATGGTTAATTGGGTGCTTTTCTATAGAAATCTAAACACCCTGTGTTGTTGCAAATAGTCTCAAAATATAAATTTGCGACCAAAAAAATTAAAAGTAACATACACTTAAAATTTAATTATTAATGAACAATTTCAAACCGGACAGAACTTTTGTCCTTAAGTATATATAGGAATTACAGAAATGATATTGTATCCAATGACTTTTAAGGCACTTTGGTCGTAAAATTGAATGAAGGCATTAAACAATATTATTATCGACATTACCTGATCCATGTTCCGTCAACAATATTAGCACCTTCCAGGGAGTTGAGTATTGCAACGATTTCTCGATTTGTTTTCAGGGGAAACTCCTGTCCTGTGAGGTTAATGTAATATTTCCACTTTTTATATTGCCACAATTTTTCCATGCACAGTAATTCCGCCTCTAACACGGAAAATTCGCCCCATGTAACATTGATCGATTTCTCAGTTACGAACACATTATCTAAACACTGGGCGATTCTTTCAAATGCTGAACGGTCTAATTGTGACATTTTTGAATCCAAATGAAAACAATAGAATTTATGAGGTCTATATATTGCTCGTAACAATCTCTCGGTCTGTTCTACATCTCTATAGGCAGTTATTTCAAAAGCAAGAGGAAAATCGAGTTCCATCTGTGATAAAGGGTGTTCAATATAGCCACGCCCACCTCGAAAATTTTCACAGTTTGCCGTCTTTGCATACTTATCAGTGGAAATACCTTGCCTTGGTGTTTGTTGCATTCTTTGTTTCGCTTTCTCTACTTCGTTCTTATAATCTTTGTCTATCAGTGCGTTGCAGTCTATTCCAAGGTTATTTTGTATTGGCCGCACGTGCGCTTCATAAACCTGTTTCCGATATTCTAAAGTGTTCTTCAATTTAATATCATAATCTCCGTTCCATTTTAAGCGATTTCTTTCGGGTAATTGATTATGTTGATTTTGGTGTTGCTGCTGCTGCTGTTGTTGTTGTTGCTGTTGCTGTTGTTTTGGAAACGTTATGTGGTCATCTAGATCAGTTATATCAAACTTGTTGCTCCGGTCTTCTTTTTCATCTTCATCATCTGAATTCTCGGCTTCTTTGATCAAATTGTATTTATTAGCGTCACCTTGTTTAGTGCTGTTTTCAGTCTTAAGTGCATGTGACCTTGCAGAGACGTTATGCTTAGATATATCCTTACGCGTATCATCTATCTTATCTTTGATCTGAGTCAAATTACTTGCCGAAATGTAGCTTAATTGTGTTTCATTCTGTAAGAACGTTGTCTTTTTGGACGAATTGCTAGACAGAATATTAATTACGTAACTATCTAAATTATTGTTGTCAATACTGTTCCTTGGTTTATGATCTAATTTTTCCGCCATAAGCCGAGTTAAGCTGCCCCGCACTGAGTGTTTCCATTGTAACATTCATGCTAAGATCTTTAATCCGGATTTCATAGTACCTAGACCGGAAGTGTAGATTGTTTCCCGGCAGCAGTATGCTGCGTATCATAACCAAGGTAAATACACAGACAGCTGTGTACATGAACTTCCGCCGATATTTGAAGGTACCCATACTGGAAGAAAGAAAGTGACAAATGATTCTGGCGAAGAATTGTTCCATTAATAAACATTGTGAAATGTTCAGGAATTACTTTTATTAAATGTTATAAAATAAAACTAAAACAATACATCAACGGAACACCCGGTAAAACTGGAAATATAAAATATGAAAGTTTAGATCTGAGAAAAATAAGAATAAGTTGTGTTAGCTAACTTCTTATATCAGTGAAATAAGACAAAACAAACGACGGAAAAAGAACATCCCGACCGCTACTTCCTGTGATAAATTGATGCAAATATAAAACTGTTTCCCCTGGCTGTCCGTTTCATCATGACACACAGACTGGCATTCAGTTTCTTTCATTTCTTTTTTTATTTTGATTATCTGTCAATTTATGTCATGCAAATTACCTCCCTTTGCCGCCGAAAATGTAAAATGATCGAGCTCGGTTACAAACAAAGAGCTGAAAGAATCATGCTTGGAGTATTATTGAATTATATCTAGCCTGGTGGGAAGGCTACTTGACACCTACCTAATGAAATAAGAGAATAATTTCTGATCATCAAAGGATCTTCTCACCCCCTATCCCCCCTCCCCACCCTACCGAAAAAAAGAAGAAACAGATTTTTTTTAAATCCTGTCCCATGCCTGTTTTAAGTGTATTGGTAGCAATTTTATGAGTATTTACGCGTGATCACTAGACACACATATATATTTATACTATACAGGCAAAGTAACAGCCTGCCAGTTTGCGATTAAAACATGATAAAATATAACTACTGGTGCAATAGATGGTCTTTTAACGTTTTGTTGCATACATTTGTATTTATACATGTACCATACATTTGTATTAGTCAGTTCACATGTGTTTAAGACCAACTGCGAATAAAGACAATGCAACAGAAAACTGCGCACTTTTCAAATAGTTAAAACATATTTTATTGCAAAATAATATACATGTTCATACGAAACTACAAATTAAAAAAGTTTGCGAAAGGGTATGGCCACAAGTTCTATCAACATAATAGATTTGCCGTCCCCAAACACGGAATTAATCAAAACATCTCCGCAAGTTGCACAACTTTTGGCATTGTCGAACTATACCTAAAATCACAATGTATCTAGGAGCGGGAAAACAAGCCATTAAACATTATTATATTCGCAAAAACGCGAAATAGATTGTTAAACACTAGGACTAGATGATCAACTCACTTTCGGCTTTCTGAAATAAAAATCAATTAAAATTTTTTAAAGTTCTACATGGTAGGAAAAGAAGTGATTTTTCGCCACCTACACGCGCTCTTTAATAAATTCCATTTATCTATTAATAATGACGACACAAAAAAGAAATTATAGAGGAAAATAACGGCTTTAATAATCTACAGAGTGAAAATCTGACAGGTTATAGTGACATGATCAACAAAAAACGGAGGTTATCATTCCAACACCTTCAAATTGTAGCCTCCGTGACTAATTTAGAGATTTAAAGAATACGCGCGTTTAGTGTTACAGCTAAGTTGAGGATATATCAAAACTGCATTTATTGGATTTAACTGAAATATACTAACTAGGGTATGTACTTTTCTTAGGTCTTTATTCCAGATAATGTTAAAGCTGCTCGCTCTCAGTTGCCGTGAAAAAAAAAAGTTTTTCAAAAATGACATTTTAATACATAAAATACAAAACTTAAGGCTAGAATCAACAACAGAAGTAAAAATCTAGGTAGGAATTTGCAAAAATCGATTGAAAATGCTGGTTTTACGGCACCGCTACACTAAATGTTTATATTGAAATTTCAAAAGCGTTATTTGGAAGCGTATTATTTGAAATCTTTAGATATACCTATATATACTATACAGGAATTTATACTGGAAGCTTTTTATATGACTATATGTTCTAAAATACGTTATTTTCATACATTTTGTTTACCAAAATCTAAGAGCGTGCAGCGTTTTTGGTACGTGGCATTCCCTGTTTGATATCATTTTTGGTTTTAAAGGGACATACCCTATAACTGATGTCATATTAAATAACCTCAAAAACAGAAATAATAGAACATTCTGAAGTATTATAACTTATTTAAAAAATTTAAGCTATGCATTTCAGTCATTATCGATAAAATCAGCGTTTTATAATATGCTGCAGTACCGTAAACCATTCAATAACCTATGTAGAGTTGTACAATTAATGGGTGGATGCGATTTATTATAGGCCACTATATTGATAAATTGTGGTAAAATGAGGCGTTTTTCGCCATAGGTTCTTCTTTGAAATTATATTTAATTATCATTTTACGTTCATTGAACACACCATCTATGCTTCGAGAATATTATCGGCTAGATGTAGGGTATGTCCCTTTAAAGGGACATTTGGGACATTTAACTGACTATAACTGATGCCAAACTAAACAAGAGCCATGTTACACATGGTTATTCCCCCCGCTGGGAAGAAGTTACCACAAGGTTGTACTTTCGTACAGTTTACTTGGTGAAAGGAAAGCCGTATAGTTATGGTCATGCTGAGTACAGTTTTCAAGTAAGTGGAAAAAGAATAAGGCAATGAAGAGAAGGTTTGCAAAATTATATTAATGTTCATTATCAGTATAGGTATGATATTTTTCTATTTGACTAAAAGAAGCAAGGTAGAGTTATTGTTTTTCCTAATAATGTGCTATGTCAGTGTATTAAGTTTGAAGAAAATCCCTCAAGTACTTTTGGAGTTATGCTCTGGACAAAACTTTTAAAGTAAATCTGATAAAGGGGAATAACTCTAAAAGTAGGCAAGGTAGAGTTATTGTTATTGCAAGCACTTTTTTTTTTTTTTTTTTTTTTTAAAAATTTTTTTAAATTTTTTTTAAGGGGGAAAATTTAAAGGGGGAAGGAGATTTTTTTTTTTGTGCACTTTCTACCAATGTGCTATGTCAGTGTATTAAGTTTGAAGAAAATCCCTCAAGTACTTTTGGAGTTATGCTTCGGACAAGTAAATCTGATAAAGGGGAATAACTCTAAAAGTAGACAAGGTAGAGTTATTGTTCTTGCACACTGCACTTCCTACCAATGTGCTTTATCAGTGTATTAAGTTTGAAGTAAATCCCTCAAGTACTTTTGGAGTTATGCTCTGGACAAAACTTTTAAAGTAAATCTGATAAAGGGGAATAACTCTAAAAGTAGGCAAGGTAGAGTTATTGTTCTTGCACACTGCACTTCCTACCAATGTGCTATGTCAGTGTATTAAGTTTGAAGAAAATCCCTCAAGTACTTTTGGAGTAATGCTTCGGACAGTTTTTCAAGTAAATCTGATAAAAGGGAAATAACTCTAAAAGTAGGCAAGGTAGAGTTATTGTTCTTGCACACTGCACTTCCTACCAATGTGCTATGTCAGTGTATTAAGTTTGAAGAAAATCCCTCAAGTACTTTTGGAGTTATGCTTCGGACAAGCTTTTAAAAACTGATAAAGGGTAATAACTCTAAAAGTAGGCAAGGTAGAGTTATTGTTCTTGCACACTGCACTTCCTACCAATGTGCTTTATCAGTGTATTAAGTTTGAAGTAAATCCCTCAAGTAATTTTGGAGTTATGCTCTGGACAAAACTTTTAAAGTAAATCTGATAAAGGGGAATAACTCTAAAAGTAGGCAAGGTAGAGTTATTGTTCTTGCACACTGCACTTCCTACCAATGTGCTATGTCAGTGTATTAAGTTTGAAGAAAATCCCTCAAGTACTTTTGGAGTTATGCTCCGGACAAAATTGGGACGGAAACACGGACGGACGGACGGGACGGACAGACGGACGGAGACCATTACTAATATCCCCTTCGCCTTCGGCGGGGGGATAAATAAGCTCAAACACATTAATAATACAATATTCGGAAGTATTGTAACTTAACCTTAAAGTTTAAGCTATGCATTCCAGTCATTATCGAGAAAAATCAGCGTTTTAAAATATGTTGCAGTACCGTTAACCATTCAGTAATAAGAGGTTTTGCAATGTTCTTCGGGAGTATCCTTGGGATGTCCAGATTGTATGTGAATCGCTTGACAAACTTTCCAACATCTTTCCTTTCTTGTTTAACTTGGAATAAACTATGTCACTTAGCTAAACCAGTGAAAACAGCAACCAGTTTCAAGCAGTCTTGCTGACGTTTGGTCAGACTGACTTATCAGTATCTATTTCTTGGACAGAGGGACGTCACCTGTAGTTTACAAAGCCAGCTTTTAAAACAGCTAGAAAGCAGATGGATATGATCTCTCTGTGCCAAAAGCAGTTGACGATATATGCTGAAAAAAAAACAACCAAGATGCCGCACTTTCTCGCGTGATGTTCATCGCAAAGCAAAAACAGCGACTAAAAGTTTGATAGTCGCCGGTAAATGTTATGTTTTAGACTATTACAGCAACTATATTTGATATTGCTATAATTATCATGGAGGAAAAAAATCTTATTATAATATTAACGATATAGTATAACATAGACTTGAAAATGATATATTACCAGTTTAGGTATACAAACAGGGATCGATAGAATCTTCTGGGTTTAGTTTTCAACTGATCTTTAGGAAATATGTCTGAGAACAAAGATGTGTGTAAAGGGCTGTAAAACAAGGAATTCAAAAGAAAACAGACTTTTACTAAATAGTTGTAAGTCATTATTGGCTCCACATACCGGTCATAGTCGCGTTTTAAAATATGTTGCAGTACCGTAAAACATTCAATAATCTATTTAAAGTTGTTTGACAATTAATGGGGTGGACAGCGATTTATTACATAAAGCCTCTTTATTGATAATATGTTCCTAAATGAGGCATTTTTCATATAATTATGTCGTTCTTTAAAATTACATTTATTTATCATTTTACATTCATTTGATCTCAGACTGTTAGATGTAAGGAATGCCGCTTTAATGTTTGAAGAATATCACAGGCCCTTTCTTACTATATAATACTTATAATGTACACCGTAAGAAAAAAGACAAGGTAAGACACCTCCAAATTCCCAATATCCCTGATTGCAGAATAAAGCACCGATTTCGATCCTGTAAGGTTTCCCTGTAGCAAATGACAATATTTGCAAAAATTCAGTACATGATAACCAAGCTCATGGCGTTAAATAACCACTGAAACAACCTTTTTTCCAACTGAGTCCTGAAGATCGTTTTTGTTGGTCCGCTTTTTCTTGTCTTATGGGCCTAATATTTCCTTTATTTTGATTGGTCAGTAAGATCGCTTGACAGATGGCGGGAAACTTAAATAATGGATCGTCTCTTACCGTTCACATCAACGTGGTTTGCATTATATCAAGTTACATTTTAAAAATATATTATGTAAGTGATGATAGTAGTAATGAAATTAATTATTTAGACTGCGCACGGCGAAGACACGTGCGTCTAGATAAACATGAAAAGTCCGTGCGAAATACAATTGTCCGTGCTGAGTATGTCATCCGCCGAGGATGAAAACATTTGAAATTGAAAATAGTTTATATAAAATAAGAAGGGTTACTGATAAAAGTAAAAATTATACTAAAAGATTTCAAAACATTACATGTTTAAAGGTTAATGTAATACTGCGCATGCAATCACAATGCACGTTTGGCACGTGCATTTTCTTTCGCGGGAAAATCATAGAACAATGTCTTCAATGGATGAAGAAAAAACTCGAAGTGCGGCAAAAAATGGTCATAATATTATTATAACTGGACAAGCAGGTACCGGGAAGACAACAACCCTATCAAAAATAAGGAGTAAGCTTGAAAAGACACATAATGTATTACTGGCAGCGACCACGGGTATCGCCAGTTCCGTTTTGGGGAACGGTGCGCGTACGTTACACAGCAGTTTTTCTCTGAAGGATGGCCGATACACAGATGAGCAAATTGTTGATAAGATAGCAAACGATGATAATTATGTGCAAACAAAACAGAAACTGTTAAAGTTAGATACACTTATAATAGACGAGGTTTCTATGATGTCTCTGAAAATTTTATGGCAGGTAAATTGCTTATTAAAGGCAGTAAGGACATGCGATTCTTGCTTCGGTGGTGTGCATGTAATTCTGTCTGGCGATTTTTATCAGCTGAAGCCGGTACCAAGCCTCCAATATGGGTACAATGGGGAATATGTCATACGTGATCATGCCCGGTTCCATATGTTCGAGTTGACGCAAGTTCGCCGACAGAAAGAAGGTAATTATCTTTTTTATTGAGTTTTGTCCCTTATTTATTTTCCATTTAGAGATTTTGTCATAAGCACGAGGTTCAGATCAAAACATTCGTCAACGAGGGTAAGTGGTGTGGCGATAACGGGGCCCTTTCGAATGGCTGCAAAGCAGTTACCCGAGGTGACGGATATTTTCCATCTGAACCAAGCGTCATTTTCTGGCAAACCGTCATGCATTTATAAGCAGATTTCTAAATGCAAACTTATGAAAATGACGAATTTTCATAAAAGAACAAACGATATTCCGACGTTCTGTTTAGAAAAGTGATACCACAATGTTTATGACTACGTTTGTAGTAATTCACGAAAGTTGCCTGGCATAGGAGGGGTGCCAGACTGATTGTTTTTTGCATAGGCAAAACCTCCGGAAATGCCGATCCGATATGCAAGAATTCTCTTCATGAAAGTTGTATTTTGATGATAAAAACAAAAATAATATCAAACAGGGAATGCCACGTACCAAAAACGCAAGTTCTTTTAAACTTTAGTCTCTTATATTCCATGTGTTTCACCAGTATAATAGGAAAATCACAGGCGATGTAGTACGAAGGAAAGGACTGACATGAGTGTGAAATTTTCTGTAAATTATTCGTTTATAATCATAATGACCTGCAATCTGCACTGTCAAGTGAACATTAATAACCGTTCGTGAAGATAAGTACTTTTAATGGAAGAGGCATTATTGTATTTTTCTGAGACCTCTGACGGAGGTGTATAGCCAGTTGTAGCCTTGCATCAAATGTGACCTGCTTAAAATGTCATCTGTGCATAGTGTGCTCCTGCATGTTATGGCCATAGCCTTAGGTCCGACGGACGTAAATCTCTTTGTTATTACACGCCGTCCTGGAGGCGGCGTGTATATTGGAATGCAGTAAGTAAAATTTCCATGGGGTGACGTAACTACACTTTTAGACTGTAGACTGATTTCACAGTGTGTTCTTTTGTAACAAGCGGTCTTTTGATTTGAGATCGCGAACCAGTCTAAATTTTACGGAAATAGCCGATTTTAAACGAATGACTACTAACAGATATTTGAATATACTTTACGAAACTACCAAGTTTATGATGTGTCCACTTCTTATTTAAAGTGTCTGGGAAGTTAAATTCGTTTGTTTACATAAATTTGTACCGCCATTCCCAAACAAACGTCTGTATTGCTGAATAACACAGTTATACGCACTGAAATTCAATGCCTCGATAGCGCAGTGCTATGTATCCCCGCTTGGCACTCGGGAGCGTATAGATCGAAAACTCGCCGGAGTGAAATTAACTTTATTTATATAGTGGGAACAAATTAATTTATATCTTGGAAATAATTTTTCTTTCGTACAAGAATAATATAAATTGAAGCAAATTTATATCTTAGAATTCTAGATTTAGGAAAATAATAAAAAAAATATTATTTCAATGATTTGATAATTCAATAATGTGACAGCAGCCAATTTCCATACAGAGGAAACAATGCCTATAGACTTGACGTAGAATCATCTTTTTTAGCATTAAACATTAACAAATGGTCAGCCATATACAAAATTAGAGTGCAAAAAGATTAGGTTTGGTTAATCACCATACATTAAATCCAACATTACTAATTATCGCGACCCCCATTCCATTTGGCGGCGTTCAAACATTTAACTTGTTACAATTAACATTATAGCATTTTGAAATATGACAAGTAAATAAATTGAGATTATTATGTACACGCAGATTTATTGCAAAAAGAATATGTCAGTTGCATGCAATATCTTAAACTATTTTCCAGATCTTTTGATCAAAACCATCCTATGGTCAGTAAAGGTGAAATAGACCAGGAGAGCACAGACTTTATACAGATAATGAAGAGGCAACTGCCACCCGGTGAACAGGCTGTAAAGTTATTTGCCGAAAATTATGATGTTGACGTTTACAACGCACGGTGTTTACTCGCGACCGGAGGTAAATATTATTTTGATTTGAGTTTTTGTTTCATTAGGTTAATTGCATTAATGTGATAGTGGCTTTATATAACATTGTCCTTACTTTCTCTGGTTGCACCGATAACTGAGCCGTCTTTATCATCGATTAAAAATGTATAAGTAGACGATGTCTGGCAAGTACCTTTCAACTTCTCAACGCGGGTCGGGGAAGAAGTTAAGTATAAATACTTCCATAGCATATAAAATATGGAACTGTGGCCACACTGCTAGCGGGGCTCGAACCCGAACCGCGAATCACGAAGCATTTTGGCAAATACAAATTCTTGTACAAAATATGTTATACATGTACACACTATCGATTTACATAAAATTTGCAATTAAGCCAGAAACAGAAATTGAACATACAATATTGTGCAGTTACCCAAAAAGTTATGCAATATCAATCAGCTTGCCATAAGTTGGGAGATGTATGGTTATTCCTTTTTATTGCAAGTAACCAACAAATCCATTGTGGACACAGAACGGGTACGGTAAACACTATTTTATATTATGTTTCCAAGGCAGCATTTTAAATATGTCAATGCATGTTTATGTATCAACTTTGGGTAGTGAATTATTTGTAAATCTCCCGCCAAAGGCGGATATATTGTTTGGCGTTGTCTATCGCTTCGGAGCCATAACAAGGGAACCAATGGATAGATTTTCACGAAACTTAAAATAAATACATGTAAACAATAGCATAATACAGCGGTGCACGCGCAACTTTCGTCAAGATTGGCTTGGTATTTCATTGCCATTTAACTTTTGTTTTCTTTTATATTCAATGTAAGAACATTGGATTCTAATATTCTTAAACAAATTATCAAGACATAAGAATGTAGATCTACCAGGACCGAAAGTTTTGCGCGTTTCAGTAGTATACAAGAAATAGCAATAACTAAACAAATTGCCGTTTTTGAAATTATATAGAATCTAGAGATAAATTGTTGTTTTCAGCGTAATATCACGCTATAATTCCACAGATTGAAAACTCGACTTTTGTTGAGTTTGCTTCCATAAAATATCAAAATCCCATTGAAACGTCATCGGAAACCATACCAAGCATGACGTCATTTCAATTACGTCATTGACGTATTGTTACCAGCGTTCATTACGCTCCATACACTAGAGAAGTTGGGTGATTTTCACTGAGGTGACAGTGACTTTTTCGGGGAATAACCCACCGATTGATTTCAATGAAACATCGAAACACATGAAATAATTTAATATAGATCTAATTCAATTCCAGCAGCAACAACTGATCTACATTTGTACGTGTATATCCTGATCAATAGGCACGTTCAATATATTAGGCCTACCGCTTCAACATCAATGATTGCATAGCATTTAATATCTGTTTACTTTAATGTAAACTTTATAAGGAGTATTAAACAGACAATACAATCACCTGTATTCAAACTAAATAAGTTTATTATGTATGTATGGAAGCCTTGGAGGGCCACTTTTGAGTTTCGACTTACGGGTGTTTTTGACTTTTAAGTTATGACTTTCAACTTTTGACTTTTGACTTATGACTGCTACTTTCAGACACTTTAAGAGGAATGGTACTGCATAAAAAGCATAATGATCTGTTTTGACAATATATACTGGGATTCGAACCTGTATTAAGGTATTAAAATGATGTTTGTGCGTAGCACTGTAAACTTGTTTGCTGTAAATAAATGAACTAAGTTACTTTTGTCTTTGTCATTTATTTTAGTATCAATGAGCCGTGACGGCGCGTCAGGAGGCGACCTTGGGAGCCTCCGCAGTGAGCGGCGACGCAACTCTCGGCTCGGGAGGCCTTGTGGGTGTCCTCTTTCTTTAATAATAATAATAATAATAATAATAATACTCTTTATTTAAAGAAGCTAGCTCATTAAGCATAATGTACATAAAGCAACATATTTCTTATCTACCATGAGACCTTCTTTTAACAATGATAATATACAATTGAGAATTTTCTTTAAGCGGGGGGTTGGGGGACTTGCCCCTCCCCCCCCAGGCGTCAAGCCAACTATGAAGGAACTGTAAAAAAAAATTGAATTTTTTTGTTGCTATGGTAACATTTTTAAAAAATTACTTTTTATGTTTTTATGTATCTATATGTTAATATCACAAGGTATACCGAAGGAAATTAAAGTGCTGTAATATGTATAAGTATATTGTTATATTGTTGGGTCCTCAGTAGCAGGTTCCTAGTATTACCTGAACCTGCCGCTGAAGGTCCTCAGTGAGGACCGTGTATAGGGTTAGGGTTAGGGTTAGGATTAGGGTTTCTTTTTTCATAAGTGATAAGTAATAAGTCAAAAGTCAAAAGTCAAAAGTGATAAGTCAAAAGTGATAAGTCAAAAGTAATAAGTCAAAAGTCAAAAGTAATAAGTCATAAATCATAAGTAATAAGTCAAAAGTCAAAACAAAAAGCGTGTTAAAACACGTTTTATTTTGTTACTATTGACACAAATGATGTAACTTTTATATATATATAATTGATTTTATTAAAATCTTTTAAATAGAAATTGTATTTATTGAGTGTTGACGTGTTTATATTGTTTTAATAAAAACGCCAAAGAGGCAATACAGTAGTTCTAGTCATAAGTCAAAAGTACGGCGTACAAAAGTCATGTCAAAAGTAAAAAAACACCCGCAAGTCGAAACTCAAAAGTGGCCCTCCAAGGCTTCCATATGTATGTGCATCATATTCTTAGACCGGCGCTTGACTTAAGCTTCAGTTTTTTGACCACACCCTCACGGGCATACTGTGAATAACATTTTGCAGATGCAAGTCCAGCATTAGATTTGCGACCTCTGGATTTCAACGACTGAATTCACATTTTTACTGTAGTTATAGTAGGTGGGATTTGAATTGTTCCCGTTGTATACCCCCTTCTGTTGACAGAACAGATTTTCTGCTATGTCATTGTTACACCTTGAAGGTTTAACACTAGCTCCCGGATACTGCACAAAGTGTTTTTCACATACGGTTGGAAATGTTACAAGTAAGTAAGCACTGAAAAGACAGAAGCATTCTTTGTTTCTCACTGTTTGTAGCGTTGGAACTTTACATACCTCTTCACGCCAGTCACGGAAAAATCGGAGAGCTTCACTCAATATTTGAAATCTATCGTCCGACATTGAAGTTATTAAAGCTTTTCCGCGGAATACTTGTATTAATGAACTTGTTATTTCTAACAACTCGATGGTGCTGTCTAAGTATGAGCCGTCGCACTGACTTTCTTTGAAGCATTTCATTAGATTGAGCATATCACTGTTAAGCATGGTTTCAGCAAGACTTAGTTTGTTTCGCATTTTCTCAGATATGTTCGGATGTAAATGGGATTCAGTCACTCTGTGGTGTATCCGCCTACTATTTGCCTCCCAGTCCCATTCTACAGCTTTTACCCAGTGGTCCCACAGTATACTTTTTCCATGAAGGAACAAATGTCTCGTGTAACATTTTGCGCTTTCGGCTTTTCTCCGTTGTCTTGATATATCTCTGTTCGAGGTCATCAAAATTAATTTTTCCATTTGGGTCTTCTGCTGCATTATCAAGTACCCTTAAAAAAGAAAAACATAGTTAATAAATCATATCTGTGGAAATGTTAATATTTACATGTTACGACTAAAACGTGCAACAAGGGGGGGGGGTTGATGTTAAGGTGTCTGCCGCTCTTCGCGGAGGTTTCAGGTCGAGCCCCACTAGGGTAGCGACAGTACCTCCTCATATGACAGGAGTACTGCTTTTTTTCAGGAAGCGGACTCGAAAATGACTCAAGAAGCTACTAGCTGTCTTCAAAATCGAGCTAAAACAAATTAATATAAACTAAACATGAAACAAGGACGGAGAAAAGTCGTACATTCACTACCGCGTTCGCAATTATAACCCCGCGTACAGTAAACTCTGCTTATAACAAACTCATTGGGACCATTTGAATTTGTTTCTTATATCCGCACTTTGTTTTATATTATCATATTATCATATTCATACAAAAGAAAGAAAGAAAAGAAATCGGGCAGAGAAACTGTGTTCCTTATATCCAGAATTTCGCTATATCCAGAATTTCGCTATATCCGGAGTCGCTATATACTGAGTGTACCGTATATGCCAAGAAGAAGCTTACATTACATACAAAGTTTTAAAGTTCGAAGTATTGTAAAATTGCAAAGTCTTCAACATATTACAGACGTCAACTGCTCAAAACACATATATACTAACATGTATACAATTCGGATAGACAATATGATCATGGTCTGCACATGTAAAAACTTTTTTCAATAGCTATTACATCCGGGGCATTGTTTACTTTCTAACTGTTGGGTAAATATACAAATATTATTATACATTAATTTTGAAAAAGCCAAGCCAATCTTACCAATTGCCGTTATGTTACAAAAATTGTATGATCAAAATGATAGGAGTTCAACGAAGCGATGAGAATATGATAAAAGTAGTTGTTTGTCTCTATAGTTACTTCGTTTAATAAATGATGCCTAACGGAACTCCTTAGCCAGGTTTAAAAACTTTTGTTAAGCGGACAGAGAGGCCATGGGTTCGAATGCAGACAGCCTGTTCTTGCATATCGGATCGGCATTTCCGGTGATTTTGCCCATGCCGGAAAAACCAGTCTGGCACCCCTCCTATGCCGGACGACTCTCGTGAATCACTTATGACGTAACGTTATAAACATTGTGACGTCAATTTCCCAAACAGAACGTCGGAAAATCGTTTGTTTTTCATGATAATTCACCATTTTGATGAGTTTGCATTTGGAAATCTTCTTTAAAGAGCAAGACGGTATGCAGAAAAAGTTTCTAGCATGAGACACTTGGTCACCTCGGGTAACTGTTTTACGGGAACTCGGCAGAGCCTCGTTCCCGCCAAAACAGTTACCCTCGGTGACGGATATTTCGATCTGAACCTCGTGCTCATGACAGAAATTATTATTCCATCGCTATAAAGCTTGCACGCGATGTAAAAAAATGGTCCGCATTGCTCTGGTAAACTTATAACATGGGCAGGCATTTACTGTATGCCGCTGCCTCTGTGAAAAACGTTCTAGGTAACCGTTTTGTCAACGTTTGACAAAACTGACCTTATTTCTTGCAAAGCCAGGAAAGTATAGATTCTAACATGCAAAGTGTGTGCATGTATATTACTTATATATGTACGCAAATTATAGTCATTTGCATCAACTGAATAACAGAAACATGTTTCGTGTCCATTGGCATCATAGCCGGTTCCGTGCATAACTGCTCTGTACTTATTTACAAGACTTATAATATATAAATAACAGTTTTAATGCTTGTTAAATCGTATATAACACGCTCGATTTGATATCTTTAATACAAATAACAATAATAGCGGCAATTCATTGTGATGAACTTCGACATAAAGCTTGAGCAATATGTTACTAATTGAAACTTGTTTTACTGAAAACCTACTGCGACTAGTGCATATCGTGACAAGTCTCTACATCAATGCAATCTAATCATGATCTACACGGATTGCTATAATTATGCTTTTAGTAGAATTACCACTCATTCGAACAAGAATGATTCTGTCAAGATTGAAGCATGGGCGAGTCAATTTCAGATGGTTAGACAGGGATAGCCAACAGAGTCGTATACATATATATATGTGTATATGGAATGTTTACGCTCAGTAAATGGCAGGTTTCCTCTGATGGGTTGAACAAGTTTACGCGAATAGTAAAGAAGCATACGATATTACAACAAGCTATTATTTTCATTTGTATTAATAAGCAGCTTCATGAAAACATCTCTGTTTATTGTCCCCCCTCCCCCCCCACGCATGGGAAGGAGATAAGGAGATATGATTTTTGCCGGAGTTGTCTACCCGTCACAAAGTTTGTGTCTCGCGATATTACAGCCATGACAGTTTACATGAATGTTCATCACTATGTGAAATTGTGTCTTTTTTAATATTGGTAGAGTTATGGCCCTTGTTAAGAAATTGAGATTTTCAATTTGTTTATCGCGTTACTCAAACATTATTTCAGGTACAGCCGTAAAACCAAATAGGAAGGCTAATCAGCATGTGTAGCAGTTCACATGAGGTTTTCTTTGCGGAATCTTCCTGTGAAAGTGGGGTTATGGCCCTTGACTGCAATTGTTGATTAGTGCCACATATACCCCAAATAGGATAATGTATTGGTCAGACTTTATGGATATTTGTTAAAAGTTGAAATTGCGGTATGGTTGAACATAATTATGATTTTGTCCAAAACAGCATTCTAGGTTCACTTTGAATTTACCTTACTTTTATTCTTTATCAGGTCCAATGAAAACATATACAGCAGAAGATTCAGGGAACGCAGTAAAACTTGAGAGGTGTGTCGCCACCAAGAGACTTAGTCTGAAGAGGGGCTGTCCTGTTATACTTTCAGTCAATGTAACACCTGAACTTGTGAACGGATTGACGGGCACAGTTAGCGAGTTAGACGAAATATCTACGTAAATGGCGGAGCGATGTTCCGATTGACGACGGATTTGGATCAAACTGCCTAGAAGAGGTTAACGGTCTGCATTCAAAGCAAAGATGGACATCTGGTCTCTACTTTTAAGAGATCGTTTGAAGAGATCGTAAGCCAGTTAGGTTGGGTTGTATTCGCAATTTCTTGTCACAAATTGCCAAAAAAGCGTGAAGACGAAAAGAATTACAACGCCGGTTAGAAAAGATCTCGCTTATTGTAGTTTGTAGATGCAAAACTTTCCCAATTAACTGTTTAAAACTTTCCCAATTAACTGTTTAAAACTTTAAAAACGTTCTCAAAGTTAATAATCATTATTATTTCAGTAAACATATTTCAGGGGAACATACTTTAGTTAAGATAATAAAGATTAATGTATGCACTGAGATGCTGTACATTGTAATATGAATTTCTGCCTGTGATAGCATTCACTCAGCCCTGAACGGTTCTACTATATTATGTGATAATCTTTTTGCGCGGTATTCTGTCCATTTCCATCGTGTCACTATGTTTTAAAACAAGTTCTATCTACAATAAACTCCGTATATAACGAACGATCATGGGGTCATCTAAATGTGTTCCTAATATCCGTACTATGTTATATAAATATAGCATTTTCGTATACAATATACAGATAATAATAATGTAAAGAAGGAAAACAAATCGGGCCAAAAAAATCTGTTCCTTATATCCGGAATGTCGCTATATCCG
The DNA here is from genome assembly GCA_022818135.1 of Saxidomus purpurata. Lineage (NCBI taxonomy): Eukaryota > Metazoa > Mollusca > Bivalvia > Venerida > Veneridae > Saxidomus > Saxidomus purpurata. The sequence continues at coordinate 10,873,104 of JAFMSR010000004.1, forward strand.
GAGTGTCGCTATATCCGGAGTGTCGCTATATCCGGAATGTTGCTTTATCCAGAGTGTCGCTATATCCGGAATGTCGCTATATCCGAAGTCTCGCTATATCCGGAGTGTCGCTATATCCGGAATGTCGCTATATCAGGAGTGTCGCTATATCCGGAATGTCGCTATATCCGGAGTGTCGCGATATCCGGAGTGTCGCTATATCCGGAATGTGGCTATATCCGGGATGTCGCTATATCCGGAATGTCGCTATATTCAGTGTCGTTATATACGGAGTTTACTTTCTATTGCACTGCTGTTCTGCCATCTCTGTGTTTTACCATCAACTGTAGATTGGTCGTGTATGTATTCTGTTCTGTGTAAGTTCTATGTCAGTCTGCCGTCTCTGTGTTTTACCATCAACTATAGATTGGTCGTGTATGTATTCTGTTCTGTGTACGTTCTATGTCAGTCTGTCATCTCTGTGTTTTACCATCAACTATAGATTGGTCGTGTATGTATTCAGTTCTGTGTAAGTTCTATGTCAGTCTGCCGTCTCTGTGTTTTACTGTCAACTATAGATCGGTCGTGTGTGTGTTTTGTTCTGTGTAAGTTCTATGTCAGTCTGCCATCTCTGTGTTTTACCGTCAACTATAGATCGGTCGTGTTGGTGTTCTGTTCTGTGTAAGTTCTATGCCAGTCTGCCATTTCTGTGTGTTTTACCGTCAACTATAAATCGCTCGTGTATGTGTTCTGTTCTATGTAATTTCTATGCCACTCTGTCATCTCTGTGTTTTACCGTCAACTATAGATCGGTGATGTATGTGTTCTGTTCTGTTCTTTTCTGTGTCAGTCTGCCATCTCTGTGTTTGACCGTCAACTATAGATCTTTCGTGTATGTGTTCTGTTTTCTGTTCTGTTCTGTTCTGTTTGTATATATTTTCTGGCACAGAAGTGATTTGCAATTTTCACAGATTTTGATTAATGCTGCATTTTCAAAATAAACAATTAAGCTTTTAACAGTGTATGTTTTATTACTTGCATGTACATGCTACTAGTTGTAACCTTTTAGAATTATCTGCGGATAGTTTACATCCAAAAAGATGCAGAAGTTGCCAGAATGCCATGCACAAAGTCTAAGCTGACAGATGCTTACATGTCTTTTTTTAGTTTATACTAATTTATTTATTCTCGATTGCGAAACAAGTTCTTACAACTTATATTAATCGCTCTCGAGACTCATTCCAGATGGAATCCTCGAAGAGAGAGAGGCAATGTGGAATTATTTGTGTCTTGCCTAAGGACATTACCGACATGGCGATGGTAAGGATCGAATCCGGGGCCTTCGATCCTGAGGCGAACGCGCTAACACTGCGCCACGGCGGCTCCACAATGTTTTTTTTTATATTACGCTTATCTGATTATTTTCGAGTTCTCGAGGTAAATCGCTCTCGGGACTCACTTCAGATGAATTCAGCCTCGGTGGCAGTATGAGACAATGTTGAACTAAGGTCACATACACCATACCACTGGTAGGGATCGATCCCTGGACCCTCTCATCCTAAATCTCCATGGCTCTAGTTTCTGATCGGTCATTTGTGATACCTAGCTCGATTTTAGCCAATCAGAAAACTGGGATTTGTAACAAGATACATACAGACCACATAATATTGTCGTAGAACACATTGTTACATCACTGTGTAACTGAATAAATTTCTAGTAATTTAAGTTCCAGTATATATTCATATAAAGTATTTCTGTATTCTTTGAAATCATAGGCTACCAAATTATAAAGCGTTACAAAGGCTTTTGAAATTCAAATATAAAGATATAATGTAGCGGTGCCGTACAATGGTAAAACATGACAAAAGTGAACTTACGGCAGGTATTATGTTAGGTTATCCCAAGTCAGGAAGGGCAATTTAGAAATGACTGATGCTGTCACAGACATATACATATACATTTACACATATCGATACTCTCGATATAAAAAGCCGTAGCTACGAAATGAAGACTTTTCAGGAAACGAAAAAAAAAAGATTTTTTTCTTTCCACAGAAGCACAGAAACTTTCCAGCTCTTAGAGCATGTCCGTGAAGTTGGCGGCCTAGCGGCCTAGCGGCCTAGCGGCGTGAAGTTAGCGGCCCAGCGGCCTGGCGGCCTAGCGGCGTGAAGCTGGCGGCCTAGCGGCCTGGCGGCCTAGCGGCGTGAATTTGGCGGCCTGGCGGCCTGGCGACCTAACGGCGTGAACTTAGCGGCCTAGCGGCCTGGCGGCCTAGCGGCGTGAACTTGGCGGCTCAGCGGCCTAGCGGCCTGATTTGATGGTCACTAAAATAAGTTCATTTTGCAAAGCAGAAACACGACTAAACATCTTTTTTTAACGAAAATATGGTATATTAGCTTCATTCAATGTCGCTCATTCTACGATACAAAATATCACAGAAATACAATTTCGTAATAAGAAAATTGATTTCTTCTTCAAAATAACTCCCCAGCGGCCTGGCGGCCTGGCGGCCTAGTGGCCAAACGACTAAAAATCTTTTTTTATGAAAATATGGTCTATTATCTTAATTCAATGTCGCTCAATCTTCGATAAAAAATATCACAGAAATACAATTTCGTTATAAGAAAATTAATTTCTTCTTTAAAATAACACCCAGCGGCCTGGCGGCCTGGCGGCCTAGCGGCCAAACGACTAAACATCTTTTTTTAACGAAAATATGGTATATTAGCTTTATTCAATGTCGCTCATTCTACGATAAAAAATATCTCAGAAATACAATTTCGTTATAAGAAAATTGATTTCTTCTTCAAAATAACACCCCAGCGGCCTGGCGGCCTGGCGGCCAAACGACTAAAAATCTTTTTTTAACGAAAATATGGTCTATTATCTTAATTCAATGTCGCTCATTCTACGATAAAAAATATCACAGAAATACAATTTCGTTATAAGAAAATTAATTTCTTCTTTAAAATAACACCCAGCGGCCTGGCGGCCTAGCGGCCTGGCGGCCTGGCGGCCTAGCGGCCAAACGACTAAACATCTTTTTTTAACGAAAATATGGTATATTAGCTTTATTCAATGTCGCTCATTCTACGATAAAAAATATCTCAGAAATACAATTTCGTTATAAGAAAATTGATTTCTTCTTCAAAATAACAACCCAGCGGCCTGGCGGCCTAGCGGCCAAACGACTAAACATCTTTTTTTAACGAAAATATGGTATATTATCTTAATTCAATGTCGCTCATTCTACGATAAAAAATATCACAGAAATACAATTTCGTTATAAGAAAATTGATTTCTTCTTCAAAATAACACCCCAGCGGCCTGGCGGCCTGGCGGCCAAACGACTAAAAATCTTTTTTTAACGAAAATATGGTCTAGCGGCCAAACGACTAAAAATCTGTTTTTAACGAAAATATGGACTATTATCTAATTCAATGTCGCTCAATCCCCGATAAAAAATATCACAGAAATACAATTTCGTTATAAGAAAATTAATTTCTTCTTTAAAATAACACCCAGCGGCCTGGCGGCCTGGCGGCCTGGCGGCCTAGCGGCCTGGCGGCCTAGCGGCCAAACGCGTAAACATCTTTTTTTAACGAAAATATGGTATATTATCTTAATTCAATGTCGCTCATTCTACGATAAAAATATCACAAAAATACAATTTCGTTATAAGAAAAGTGATGTCTTCATAAACATAAAACCCCAGCGGCCTAGCGGCAAAACATCCTTTTTAAACGAAAATATGGTATATTAACTTAATTCAATGTCCCTCATTCTGAGATCATTAAATATCAAAAAGTACGTTATAAATTGTTTTTTCTTAATCTACATAACACCCCGGCGGCCTAGCAACATAGCTTCTTTGTTCTTTTTTCAAACGAAAATATGGTATGATTGTTTTATTCAATGTCGCTCATATTGCAAAAGTACATTTTCGTTATACGAAAATTTATTTATTCATCAACATAAAACCACATCGGCCTAGCGGCCAAACGATTAAACAAATTTTTTAAAGAAAATATGGTATATTCACTTATTTAAATGTCGCTCATTCTGCAATATAAATAGCAAAAAGTACGTTATAAGAAGATGTTTCTTCTTAAACATAACACCCCAGCGGCCTAGTGGCCTGGCGGTCTGGCGGCCTAGCTTTTAAGTTTGTTTGTTAGATGTGCTTATTGTCTACCATCCTTATTTACGGTTAATACAGTGCAACCTGTAGACATACAGATACAGTAAGCGACCATAACTCTTTAAAATATTTTTTTCAATGTCGCTCTTTCTGAGATAAAAGTATTAAAAACGCGATTTCGTTATAAGAAAATTGATTTCTTCCGCAACATAACACCCAGCGGCCTAGCGGCCTAGCGGCCTGGCTGCAAAACGACATGACATCCTTGTTTTTAAATGGAATTATAGTATATTCACTTTTTTCAATGTTCGCATTCTAAGATAAAAGTATTGAAAAAAACACGATTTCGTTACAAGAAAATTGATTTCTTAATCAATATAACACCCCAGCGGCCTGGCGGCTAAACGACTTAGCATCTTTGTTTTTGAAACGAAAATAGGGTATCATCATCTTATTCAATGTCGCTCATTCTGCGATAAAAATATTAAAAACACAATTTCGTTATAACAAAATAGATTCGATGTTATCTGAACGCGTATATGGAATATTCGATTTATTCAATATTGCTCATCTTCTGCGATACCAGATATTATAAAATATTATTTCATTATAAGAACAAAATTCTTCATCAACGTAATACCCCAGTGCCTAGCAGCCTGGTGACATAGCGACCAAGCTAATAAGTTTCTTTTTTTTTCTAAACGAAAATATGTTATAATCAATTTATTGAATTTATTGAAACATGGCGGTCTAGCATCTATGTTTTTTAATGAAAAATGGTAAAATCAATTTATTCAATATTGCTGATTCTGGGATAAAAAAATATTAGAAAATACCATTTCATTATAAGAAAATAGATTACTTTATCAACATTACACCCAACGGCCTGGCGGGCAAGCGACTTGCCATCTTTGTTTTTAAGCGAAAATATAGTATATTCAATTTATTCAATATTGCTCATTCTGATATATAAATACACATGTTTAGAGTCCTGAATAAAGATATGTTCTAATTCTATTCACAACACTCAATAGTCTAACATTTTCATTAAAACAAGTCAGCATTTTAAGTTTATTTCAATTTGACTCTTTTCACGCAGCGCGGGCATTTTTCACTAGACACAGGAGAAGTTGTAATTACTCTTCTTGCACGGAAAGGAAAAATAGAAATAGATGCATATTCCGAATAAGTACAAAAAAATACTTTCTGTATGAAATATGATACACGTGGACTGAAAGATAATGAGTGAAGAAACAAAAGTTTTTGCTTAAGTTTAGAAGTGTCCTACTTAAAAACGGATAGAATATGGCTCCCATTGGTATTGAACCCAGGACCTCTTAATCTCAAAGCGGACACTCTACTACAGTACCCCAGTACAAAACATGCGCAACTATAAATTCCAAAGTATTCCAAATGCTCATAAAGCAGGAAGTAGTCTAACTATCAAGGCAGTATTTTTCAATTCCGTGAAAAAAGTATGTAATGGAGCCCCTAAGATTGTAACAATTCTGGAATCGTTTAAATTTTTTTAATAATGTCTTTTCTGTGCACTCACAGGCTTTCAGAATTGAACCACGTTAACTATTGCTTTAGGCCTACATCCGTCTGACCAAAATCAAATACACTGGGGTCATTAACACCACAACTGTGTAGCACGCTAACGGGAGTATTTTAGAAATGGTACATTGGTATGCACCCGAAGGGTGGCATATTAAAATCGTACCGTCCGTCCGTGTGTGCGCCTGACCTTATACTTTGTTGAGTCCGGGCTTTGTCATGCATTGCAAGGTTTTGAAACAACTCCGCACAACTGTTCAGCTCATCAATAAGGCGTGTCGCGTGCAAGACCTACCTCAAAGGTTAAGGTCACACTTAAGGGTTTGAAGGTAACGGAATCCATTATATATGCACACATTCGTGTCCGGACTGTAACTATATCATGCATGGAATGATTTTAAAATAACGTGGCATGAATGTTGAGCACATCAAGACGATGTGTCGCGTGCAAGACCCATATCACTATCTCAAAGCTCAAGGTCATACTTCGTGTTTAAAAGTAATGAAATACTGTATGCGTGGTAACTCTGGCATGCATGGAAGAATTTAAAAATTACATGGCATAATAATTATTGTTGAGTCCATGTAGAGGACATAGTCTGTGAAACACCTCTTTCGGGGCATTTGTCACTTGTGAGTTTCAGCTCTTGTTTCATAGAAAAATCTTATAATTTACAATGCGGAAACATGTCAAGTTACATTTAACACGAGGACAAGTGAGAATTGCCTTAGTTTTGATGAAAGCAAGACTTAGTTGCATGCACAACTTTAAGTCGGAAGTTGAAAGACCATAGATAAGAGGTAATTTACCGGAAATACATGAAAACGTTAAGAGGCAACCTGTTGTGCGACTCCCGAGTATCAAACCTATATCTTCCCAAGTTTTATAGACATACCTTTCCGTTACAGTTCTGCATGCAAAGCAACGCCGATACATTTATTTAAATTTAATTAACAGTTCTCTAACTCGATTATTTTATACCTCTAACACGCTCTTCACTCAACTGTATAATCATCCAAACGTGATTATTATATATCCGTTAATGTCACTTTGATATGTCTAATCATTCTCATAAGCGGTAACTGAGATGTCTCAGTCAAACAACAGTTTATTAACTTGAGTGTTTAATATCACTCAATACTTACGTGCGCAGTCAGTTGATAAATCTCTAAAGAAAATGTTTGTTAGAAATGTGCATTTTAAAGTCCAACAAGGGCCATAGTTTTGTTTTAAATTTCATCAATAGTGATTGATACTATTTAACAATTTTGCTATTTATAAATGGAAGTTTTGGTCACGCAGTTAAAACTTTATATGAACAAGCCCTTAAAGCATACAACAATTTATTAGCTGTTTTCAGCAGAGTAAATCTAGATATTAAAACGAAAATTTCTCTATTTGACTCCTTAGTTGTACCAATAATTCTGTATGGTTCTGAGGTCTGGGGTATATATGACCACAAAGAAGTGGACAAATTACACATGAATTTTTGTAAATTTATATTAGGTGTTCGCCCCCAGACTTCCAATCCCGCTGTACTTGGTGAACTTGGAAGATTTCCCCTATCTGTTCTTTGTAAAGAGCGTGCCTTGAAATATTTGTTGAAAATTATGAAAAAGCCTAATACATTGATGCCCAATGTATTTTCTGATCAATGTACGATTAACCTTATCAAGAATAACCCTACTAATAATTGGGCTGCTTCCGTTAAATCTTTATTAGACCATCTTGGTTTCAGCAATATAAGGAATGAATTTAATACCGATGTGAACTATATGTTTATGTTTAAACAACGACTGCGTGATCAGTATGTGCAACAATGGAATGATATGCTTGCAAATCAGTCCAAAATGAATTATTACAGGAACTTTAAATTTGAATTTAAATTTGCAAAGTACCTTGATACGATAAGTAGCGAAAATATACGAAAGGAAATGACAAGATTTAGGCTTTGTTCACATTCACTCGAAATTGAAAACGGACGATTTTTAGGAACTGACAGACAAGATCGAAATTGTAGTTTATGTTCACAAAATGCTGTTGAATCTGAATACCATTTTTTGTTATGTTGTCCAACTTACAGTAACTTACGCACAAAATACTCCATTACCACATCCTGGCCATCTATGAGAAAATTTATTAAGTTGATGTCTAACAAAAGTAATAAAACTATTCGTAACACAGCAAAATTTATTTATGATGCTATGCAAATTAGGAAGGAAAAACTTGCAGATGTCGCTGCTTCTTAATGTTTTTTTGTTGTTTTTTAGACGGTTTTCATGAAAGAATGTTTGTATTTATCTGTATTTGTATACATTGTATATTGATTAGTAACATACATGTATTATATATGTTGTATTTTGTGTCTTGGTCATCATGATATTTGAATTGTAAATGGCCAAAGGCGTTTGTAAAATGCCGATTTGCCAATAAACTTGAAGTTGAAGTTGAAGTATAAATAGGTATTTGGATATATCCATAAAATTGCTTTTAGAAGACATTCACTGCCCGACATCCCTTGTTTCTTAAGTAAAGTCAGAAATCCCGTTAGTTGTCAATGATTTTTGGCCAGAAACTAAAACCAAACCTAAACGAAACGCTGGCGGATCGGTGCCCGTGCAACGCCTTCTTATGTTTCGAGTAGTCGTGAGACAAGGAAATCCCCTGGCTCGGGTAATACTAACAGCGTTCTGAAGGATGTATGTCATGCTTGTCTGAACACATGGTCAGACACTAAAAAGAAGGTGTTGTTAATATTCGCAATGTTTCAATTGTGAAGTCTCTTGTTTCAGTCTAGCGAGGGATAATGTTGTATAATGGTAATTTTCGATAGAATATTTCTGTGTTTTAATAAATGTATTTTAACAGTTTTAATGCTTAATAGCTCGTTATTCATACATCCAAAGATACGGTTGCAGTACAGGCGATACTTCTATTCACTTCCCGCAGAAGTATTTTTGTATTATATTTTCTTCGGTACTAGAAGACAGGGAACAAGTGTAGAATCACGTCTAAAATATAGCATTACTCTCTGCATATTCTTAACAATATGTTATGTGATAGTTTACACGAATCGCAAAACTTAACGACCCTTTAAATATGAAAATATATAAAAAGAACAAGACGGACAACAACATGGCTTTTTTTCCTTAATCGAGAAGAACAGGTACAAACAAATGCATCACATAAATTGAAAATTGCTTCCGTGTTCTTCATACGCGTGTAGACTTTACAACTACAGTAGGTTCCCCGATAGGCATTCAAACACCATCTTTCGTCTGAATCTGTTGATATCTGACTGTAAAGAGAATTCATGAAATTGCAATTCATATATAATAATTAAACTGCTCCTAGGACATAAAATATATTCCCACTGCTAATGGCAATTAATGTTATGAAGATGTACTGCTGAATCGAAAAAATAACTTTAATTATAAAATAAGGTAAAATGTGTTGGACTTAATATTAAAACAGCTTTAAGAGGCCATACATTTTATCTCTAAGTTTAATACAAAAATATATATGGTACTATCACTTTGGCAAATGTTTACTTAGAAACCGCATACATTTTTGTAACACATTTGACCTTGTCTTCCTTATAGAGAAATTGGCAACGCCGTTTTCGTCTTATGTTTCAATCCAATGATTTCTTTGTCATGTTATAAATAGGATCCGTGTAAATGTCGTATCTATTTGATTAAAATCGTCATCTTAAACTGATAAAAACTCGACAGAGCCTCGTTTTAATCGTTTCTAGATGACTAGTTTTATAAATTCAATACAACATGAACACTCAATGAAGATTATCTATATATACGCTATAACATCTATACTGTATTCTGTTTAGTCACCAACCAAACCAATGATATTTATAATCCTTTAATTCTTTCACTGAATGAGTTACAGAAGATGAGATCCAGCTACTGTACTTACAGATATGAAATTGATAGCCGTCCCTGATGCAACACATAACGCAAACTGGCACATAAAAACTCCACAATCTGACGAGCCTGTCTGTTTCGGTAGGTTCTGAAAGCATGTCAATTTTGAGTAAGCCTGGTGAGCTAGATTGGTAGAGCGCGAGATTTGCAATCTTGGGGATGTGGGTTCGATTTCCGGGGATGACTAACTAAAATTAAGAACAGTCTTTCGGATGAGACTTTAAAACCGAGGTCCCATGTATGGGTGCTACACACCTGGCATGTATAAGAACCAAGGATGTCTCTGGAATTGGGACGCTTCAGGTATGTTGCACTTTTTTCCGAAACCTCAATTAACTAACCTCTTCTAGGGGCGTTGGTAATATGGGAAATGGGTATCAACGATAAAGTCCTATTATACATACAAACATGACACATTATAATGTTTAATATGTTTATATCTAGTGTGCACACCCAATTCCTTTCAAACCTATACAGCTTGAAATGTATACGGCAATCATTAATGGTGTTAACGTTTACCTATTGCATGATTATAAAACTATTATGAAATAGAGGTATTGTGACAATAATGCATTACATTAAAAATATACATTTTACCTTCTTTATTTTCAGTCTGTATTTACGGCTAGGGTTCTGCTCCCATTCCGCTAGGAGATCTTCCATGTAATTCCTGTTGAAAAATTAAGAATACAAAATTAAGAAACCGTAGGTCATGAACAGATAAAAGTTGTGCCCAGTATGTCAATCGTAAATTTCCTACAAAGTTTACGTTGCAATCATTTATAAGTCGTAAATCAGTAAATTAATTTAAACTCGGATTACGGATAGAATGTTCCGTTAACGGACTCCGAACTCTGCCTGAAAACAGACCACCAACGATGAACGAATCCGTCCATGTCACACCAGTTAAAATCATAAAGGTCACGCAGGAGTCTAACTAGTACACCCCCGCACTTATTTGAGAAAGTCGTCAGAGAAAAGAGCACTGTGAAAAATAGTCCAAGGGAACCCCTTTGAAAGTGTGCACAAAGACACTAGATATTACTCACTGCTATGAACTTTAATCCCTCTGAATGTTTTGGAGATGAAGTGCGTTCGGTTTGAATTGAAGCAAATCTGAAACAATTTTTGTAAAGGTCCGTACTTGACAGGTCTTATAAAAGCTTGTTTTTCTTGGATGAGACCGAATATGAAGTGCTCACCAGATCAAATATTAGTGTAATGAAGAACTAGTTATTATCATTTATTACCTCACGATATGGGCTTGAATCAATGATTCGTTTTCAGAGGAATCAAAAACCCATACAGTCGTGTCTTTCATATCCATAACCTGTATAGAATTAAAGTTTTATAAGATTTGAAACTTACTGTTGTGACTTTACAAATATACTAAAAACTACAGTTGTAACTATATCTAAGATACAGTGATAGAAATGTAAACTATAGAAATGCAACTCAATCTTTAAATGTGCTTACAATGACAAAGATACCATTGTTACTTTATCTTAAGTACAGTTGTTAGTTGTAAGTTTAATTTTACAGCTACTCTTCAGCTGTAATTTTTTACAGTGGTAAGTGCTGGTTACTTGAAATGAAATAGGGTTTCAACATTAAAGTTACAGTGATATGGCGTCAATTATAAATTAACATTAATGACTGCATAGTAAGATTTCAACTGTAAATTATCCAATTGTACCTTTTAACATTGAAAAGACAGTGCGTTAGAAAGTTTCGTGATAACGATGAAAATAAACACAACGGTATAACACTGCCATGTTTTTGATATTATCGAAGACCTGCAAGTAGCGTATAATGAAAAAGACATAGATTTCATTTGAATTTATGTTATATCAATACAGAATAAAATAAAAATGGTATTCTTACCAAGAGAGTCCAGTGACTGTTTTGAAGTGCTGGGATAAGCACTTTCTCCTTTGTAAATATATCTTTCTTCACAAACTTTTCTGGCGATCGTCCAGATAATAAAGTATGAAAGAAGAATACGTCTAACGCTGATACTCTTCTAAAGTTGGAACCAATGAGGGCCATGTAGGCATTAACAACCTACAAATATTGTTTTTGAAAATGTAACAAGTGCCGAGTTCGGTTTATATGAATATTATATAGCGGACCTCAGAGTGTAACGAAAGCAAAGTTTATGTATAGTTTAACTCTTTGTTGATAGGTGAAAAATAAAGACTTATCTGCACGACAAGGTCGAAATTTAAATTATGTACTTTAATTCAGACCTTTTTATTGACCAACTTCATTCATTAACACTGTAACATTGGCAGTTGTCCATTTTAATTAGCAGACATAGTGACCTGTATGTGCATGCTGATTATTTGATTTAAATTCAATGATTTTTTAAAGCTGACTTAGTTTTCAAATGAAAGTTACAGTAAGTTATTTTCATAAATTAGCGATTCTATTACAAACCTGATCATTTAACCACGAGTGAGGATTCAGTGTTAATAAATCCGTGGCGTATAGTCCAACGTTTCTACAGTTTGAAACCATGGCATCGTGACTCTGTCTGAGCATTGACTGAACAGTCTCTCTCGTTAGCTCACCATAAAACAGGACATAGGAGCCAATCTGATAAAATGATAGAGTAATTGTAATACTATTTTTATTCTGCATAATCTATGTAATTGAGGAAGCATTTGGTTTAGATAGGAAATATCTGTACTGGTCGTTAATAAAGGATATCTAAGCTAAGTAATGGTCTTGAGAATTGCAGCAGACTTATATTGCTATAGCTTAACTGTATTCCAAAGTGGAATTTTTACATTCCTTGTCAGCGCTAAATGATTGAGGGTTGAATCTGCACATAAATAGAAAAACTTGCAAATGTTTTTCATATTCATTAAATCAAAAGTGACATACAATTGAAAGTGTTGACTTTTCCATAAACTTGTAGGCGCGCTTCTTTTCACCTTATGTACAGAAATGCTCTATATGTATCGCAAGTGTATAAAAAGACATACTGAGCCAGAAACTCAATCTAAACCGCTTGTATACTTCTATAAAATACTCACCATTACTTCCTGTCTGCTTAATGATTGTGCATCCATTACTTCCACATACTCATCATCGCATCTCCTGATCACCCATTCATCATCAATAGTGAATGTTATATCTGAAATGGTTTACAGGTAGGAAAAGTTGAAGTCGGGAATAAAAAACCTGAACAGAATGTACCTGTTTGCTTCTTAAAACTATTACCAAATGCAATGTTATAGTTTTCATTGTTAGAGCATAAAAATATATATATGACATATGTGGTGTATCTTTCGTGAACATTCAAAACTTGCTTCTTTATATTGGCAACTACTTATCTCTAGAACGGTTTAACACGTTTGAAGAGGGACAGCATGACCCTTTATTTCTCGTCCGATACCTCTACACTGGTAAAAAGGGTTTCCTCATATTTGACGGTGGGACCTATTTTTTTACCAAAGATCATAACTAGTAAAATTTCATGATGAATGGGTTTTAAAAGTAGCCGCTTGAGTGTTAAGAATGGTTTTCATTGGCAGACCTTATTTTAAACCCAAGGTTATCCAGATTCGAAATGTGCCTAGAAAGCATTGAATAGGCATTATGACCATTTTTTTTTATAATTGGGTGGTAAATATCACCTCTATGGCATACAGTGGGTTTTTTTAAACATGTTTCCTAACATGACTCCCGTGTAAGGATTTGTTGAATTGCCATCCGTGATTGATTAAGGACGTTTGTAACCTTCACGGGAGTACAAAGTTACACAATCAGACTTCATTTATCCAGCATTCATTAACACTGTAAACTGTATGTTAGTGTTTCGTTAAAACGCTTGAACAAAATAAATGTTAAATAAAACATAGCCAATGCAATCGAGAAGCAACATGTAATAAGCTCCATCGTGTGAAAGAAATTGTTCAAGGTTTTAGCTAAATAAATTGAAATTGCATCAACAAACAAGAATTTGTTTCTTTCTCATATTTTTGGTAGAGATTCACACGAGGATCATTGCTAATCAATTATTTAAAAAGGGAAGGTGTTTTTAGAAATTCAACAAACGTTACAGAACTTAAAAAAAACAACATGCAATAGAAACCTACAATGTCCACTGCTCATTGTAGCTCCAAGATGACACTGCGAACATAAAACTAAATCAGTACTATTCAATTGACAGTTGATATAATATTGAATTAAATAAATTCACATCCTAGTAATGAGGAAGCGGATAAGAGCATCATGCAAACAGGTCCGTCTTCTTACTATGAACTAGTGCACTAACATGATAATTCAAGGATATGTATTTCTTCATTTCGTTTGCACATCCATGAAGTTTATATAACGCGAATACAATTTCTTTGATGAAATCTGGAAATAATATACAACCGAAAGGTTCACTATATTAAGATGACATCGTGGTTTTCCGAAATAATAAAGTTACAATAACAAATAATGCAAACTTTAGGTCAAATGTGTGATATTACAATATCAAGTTAACCAGTATCAAAAGGTGTCAGGTTTCATTAAAATATATCTTATACTGTTACTGTCTTAAGTAATATTTTATTATGTTTTCAAATTTATGCTTTAAAGAAAATGTCGTTTATTTCTAAGGCAAGTGATCGAAAGTATTCTATGAATCAAATACATGCAACAATGATTTTACGTACACATTTGCATTCCCACCGGTCTTAATGACATTTAAAATAATAAGTTATGAACTGAGCTAAAGCTGTCCGGAACTTACTTGAATAGCATTAAGCCTGAAGACGCCAATATCTTTCCATCCGAGTACCCTGAAAAGAAATTCGATGACACTGACAAGCGGTTCGAGTTTCTAGCTTAGGCGGTATTATGATAAGCAGTTCACTTAAAGTGTTAGTGGCGAAAATACAGTTGGAAAAAACAATAACCAAGATAAACAATAATAATGATAATGATAATAACTTTAATTTTTGAAGGTAACATGCTAAGATTCCCGAATGCATTATACAACTTATTTCCGGTATGGTCTTCAATTAAAAAAAAATCTTTATACATTTAAACAATACAAACAGTCAATTCAAAAAGTGTTTACATACCTATTTACTTGAATCTGTTGTCGATTTTTGACATGTGTCCCTCTTGAAGCAAGTCTGAATCGCTTCAAAAGTATAATAAGCCCGCCGTTTACTCTAACAATTTCATAGGATGTTGATTGAGTAGTTTTCCTTCTACAGACTTCGCAGTAACTGAAACATATATGTTTAATCTACTATAAGTGAAATAAAATCAATAGAATTAAAAATAGACGTGATATTATATACTGTATCAAATTTGCTGCATGAAACTGGAAAATGGCCAGAATGGGTCGAATGCAACACATTCAATCACTCAGACGTTCAGTCTTTTCAAGTCGGTTACTGTTGTCAGACGGCTACAGAAATTGGTCAAAATACATTTGTACGTCGAGATATCTATTTCAGAAGAAAAGCATGTCACGTACATGGCATCTTCTCCAGTTAATGTTTCCTGCTTGCAGTATTCATCTAAGCAATCATTTACTGAAACTGTATTTCGACGAGGGATCTCTGCGCTTAGCACTGAAGAATGTTCTATCTTCGATTTCTCCTGAAATAAAGTACACAGAGAAAATTCCACTTTTTTGAAAAAAAAATTACTTACCGCACCGGTAAATACTCTACAGCGTATTTTAAACTAATAGCGCGTACCCCTATTCGTCTAAAACTGCTAAATTATACGGACTTGTTTTCAAAAAGTATATTTTACAAAGAGCAGTTAATGTATCACTTAGTAAATTCAAAATATACGTTTCGTTTTGGGCGCATTTCCGCAAACATAAACTTAACGCCACGCTTTATCTATTATTTGCATGAAGTGTATGCAATATAAAATTTGTACAGACGAATTGATACGAAGATGGTTATAATGTGAAGTATAAATCATAAGTTGGTCTACATGGAACTTGTCTGTTGCGGCTCAAGTCTATATTCACATACGTTTTACATCTGTGTACAAATGTACCTGTATAAACAGTCTTACCTTACTGCACGTGTGGCATAATCGTCTGTACCTTATGTCCACGCCAAACTCAACATTCTCTGTAACAAGCTGTAGAAATTCAGCACCATCATGCTGTTGCCCTATACTGAATTGTGGCAAATTTTCTTCAATTGACATCTGTAAGTTCATTTATTTAATAATAATCAATACCAGATGCGGTTCTACATCTATACTTACCTCACATGCATTACACAATGCGAACTATAGTGCCAAATTGTCAGAAAATCAACCTGTTAAACGTTGGAGGTAGATTAAGGAAATAAATGTTATATAAGGCCGTGAAACGCTCTCAGCAAGTTAAGAGAAGACTACGAGCGAGTTGTTTATCGGTAAAGGTAGATGTAGGACTCAAATGCTTGTACATGTATTATTTTTTATTTACCCGTAGATCGACAGGATCGATTGCCTCAATACTCCCACTTTTCCTTCTAAGCAGTGATAGAACTTCCTGTGTCTCTCTTGAAACGTCGTCTTCACCTATTGAAATATGTATTGAATCAATAATGTGGTGAGCACTGCATACATATTTGTAATGTTATTCTCAACGTAATTCGTTCGGAAGTAAACTATTCCTAACTTAAACAACACCAAGAGGTAATGTCTATGAATTAGGTAATAAACAGAAATAACGTTTGTTTCATCGTAACATGATGTGCAAGTCTCTACAAAATATCGCTATCGAATAATGTTATTACCATCAGATTCGGATAATTAGTATAGGAAGTGCAATTTCATACGGGATAGTGCAGTATACTTTTACCTTTATATCCTAAACAAAGTCACATACCTGAACAGTTTAATTCCTTAAGAGACGCCATGCCTTGTAAAGTGGCGTTCAGCCAGCATGTATTTCCGACATTCACAAGACCCGGAACTGTATGAAATCTCTGTTTATCTTCCATTCCACTGGTTCGTTTACTGAATGCAGTCTTTCTATTGCCCTCGTCTTTCTTTCTTTTACCTTTTGGAGTAGGCAGGTTTTTCGGCGGAGAGTAGAAGAAGCTTGTTCTTTGCTGCCCTTGACCTTTCTTCTTCCACCCTTCTTCCGCATTCTCTGCATCTTCACAATTAACCTTTGCGGTATGCCTTCGTTTGGAGACCCGTGCCTTCTTTTTTTTCCTGTTGTCCAGATGGTGTTTCAGTCGTCCTTTAATAATCGGTCTGAGTTTCCGGACAAAAGCTCCCATGCGCATGTTTTTTTCTTTCTGGAGAATGTTTTGCTTCACAACCTTCATCCATGATTCCACTGCTGCATTAGAATCCCTTGTTGTGTTCTCGCTGTGAACTTCTCTGAGAATAATACCACTCCACAGCGGAAACAAAGGCATGTAATTCCTGCCTAGAAAATTGACGATTTCTGGATGGTAATATTTATTCTCTTTTCCTGTTTGGTCATCTTCGTCTGAGTTGTTATCACTGTCTTGCAGTAATGCTTCTTGAAATATAGGTCTGAAGGGCGATTCCTCTCGGATACCAGCCTTTTGCAGTTTTGCTTGTTCTATAAGTCCATTGTCGTCACCATCTTAAGAATATAATATTAGATTTTTCATTTACTTAACACGTAAGCACTTGCATGGTGTAAGCATAGCAATTTCTCATTTATGTTACAAAATGTACCATAACAACAGAATCATAATCTGCATCCGAACCCCTACGACCGAGCCTCCACATATGCCACCATTACTTTTTTCATAGTCTCGCTAATGTTCAAGCTTTCTTCACAATCGAACTAACATAGATCGGTATAAACTAAAGGATGCGTGGCTAACTTCACGCGGCTGCGGGGTGACTACGTGCTACCGGGCTAACTTTGGGCTGCGGGGTAACTAAGTGTCAGGGGCTATCTTAATGGGGCTGTGTGGTAACTAGGTGATGCAGAGCTAACTTTGGGCTGCGGGGTGACTAGGTGCTACGGGGCTAACTTCGCGGGCCTGCGGGGTAATTAAGTGCTGCGGGGATAACTTCACGGGGTTGTGGGGATAAACAGGGCTGCGGGGCTAACTTCCTAATCTATATAGGCAATTTTCAATCAGCCTGATTAGTGCGAATGTAGTTCAAAAGCGAGCGAGGAACTGTCAAATGAATCACAATTTTGACCTTGTTTTTCCCTACATGACGCGGAACAATACCATAATTCGATTAATGCAAATCTTATGACATTCGTTTTATTTATCCAAACCTGTGAAACATGTATTCCTGTACCCATTTTTCTATATCTCATTTCTAAACATCTTTACATAATTATTAAAGGAAATGCGGACTGTTCGGTGCGTGCATACGCAATGCCAACACATAAAGGGCGCATATCAGGACGGACTCGTGCTGTGATCAGAACATTCCACCCACCGCTCTCGAGCTGGATGCCTACACAAGTAAACCAATGGATTCGGTATTATAACAACGTATTTCTGAAATTACTTGAAAGGGCAACAGCATGTCATGTAACTAATTGCTGAGTTCAAGCGTTATGGTACTTTACGGCATGTAATGTTTGTACATGTATAATTATTTTCATATTGGGAGATAAAGGCTATATTTTCTGAACTTGTAAAAATTAGATGTTTGCTGATTAAAACTTATTTTCGTACTGTATGCCAAAGCATTTTAGAAATGAAATAAGCCCTGAATCATTTTCATATAACAACCACATGCAAGACTGGGTGTAACATACAATAAACTATTTAAAGATAAATCCTCTGCTTTAACTTTAACTTTACAAATATTATTTTATCTACTTCGAAATATGTTCTTCATCAATCCAATTTATGAAAAATTGTAAATTTAGGGGAGAAATCATCCAGAGTGTAAGTTATTTTTCATGACTGAAGCGACCGACGGTCATACGAGTTTGACTTGCAGTAATGTTTTCTAATTATGATACATGTATGCCCATCAAATTGGACTATGTCCAGTTTCGTGTGATGGCTTTAAGCAATTATTGAGATTGAAATAGCCTGACATTTACCGAATAGTTAATGAAGTGCTTGCGTACCGTGTATGTTAGACAGGTTTCGTTCGGATTTAGAATAATAGCTTAATCTCACCTTCATCACAAATAAGTATCTCGTCCACCATCTCAGAGGAAGCGGTCGCAATCAGCACATTCATTTCTTGGATTGCCCTCAGTACCGACACAGATTCGTGACGACTGCAGAATACTGAACACCATATCTTCCAGACCTTTAATGCTTTGTGTAAGTCTGTCGTGTTCTGTACAACAGCCCACATGCGAACAACAACTTCTCTCAGGGCCTTATCCTTTACTCGCTCTTTTACGTGTTTCCGGACTGAATTCAACATATGAGCACAACATATATGTACGACTGTGAAGTCGACTGTCTTCTGTTCAGTGACGACCTTGTAGCAGTTGTTGATATATTCTTTCACGGACATGCAATTGAATGCTAATAACACACTGTGGATCAATGCCCATGAGAAATCGACTTCTATTCTTACCGGCCTTAGATATTTACCTAACTGACTCTGTAAAGTTAATAAAGGCCTAACCACATAGTATGTACCGTGATGGTCAGATAAAAACTCTAAAATTGGTACAGTGACGGCATCGGGGTGCTTGACTACTAGCGCATAGTATAAAATGCGCTTTCCATTCACGTGCAGTTTTCTTATTAATGATCCCGTAGCATCGAAGTAAAATACTCCATTTCCGTTTTTAATCGATTCTTTCGCAAGTTGTAATGACTGGCTAGAGAACATAACTACCATCAAAGGAGTGTAGCTTATTTCCTGTATATATCCTCTGACTTTTTCATTTCCCTCTTCCTCTTCTTCTTCTTTAAAAATATCATGGCATATTACAAGCTCTGTGAATGGGTCTTTATGCAAAACGTCATGGACATTCCAGTCGGATTTGACTTTCCGTAACACTTCTTCAGACTGGCATTTAGTGAAATTTCCTGATTGGAGTTCCTCTTTCGACATCCTCCCATACTCGGAGTAAAAAACTGTTGAAGCAGTATTTTCAGCTAGTTTCTTTTGCGCCTTTATCCTTTCCCTCCCAGATAATATCCTTTTCTTTTTGTCGCCATAGCGGTGTTTCTTTACGGCCCTCAGAGTTGTTACATGGATTTTTATGTAATCTTTTCTTTTCGGTTTTTCTTCAATCATCATTTGAAACAGACCACAATCGGTGTGCTTACATTGAGCATTTGCGACGAAGTAGAAACTTTTTCCCTTTGTCGCGTTAACATTTACTTTATGGTAGTTAAATTTCAGAACACAGCGTTTGTTATGCTCGCCAAATTTTTCAGCTATGAAATGTGTCCAGTATTTCTGAAGCTTTACGTTTCTTCCCTTGGGTCTGATTGATTTCCACTCCTTCTTAGTAATTATAATATCAAATTTTCTTTTAAAAGACTCTTCATCTTCATCTTTTTCTGGACCGGTTTCTAATTCCATTTCAGAGTCTTCATCTTCATTTGGGTCCGCTTTCAATTTTTCATCTTTGTTTTCTGTTTCCCTATCATTTTGGTATGATTCATTTTCGCTGTCCTCGTACGTATGATACTCATGGTCTGTGTCGCCGTAATCATCACTCTGGTCTGTTTCTAAACCTTGGTCTTTATCACCGTCTGTGTCATCGTTATCATCATCACTGTGTTCTCTTTCTGAACCTTGGTCGTTATCATCGTCTGTGTGATCGTGATCATCATCACCGTGGTCTCTTTCTGAACCTTGGTCGTTATCATCGTCTGTGTGATTGTGATCATCATCACTTTGGTCTCTTTCTGAAATTGGGTCGTTATCATCGTCTGTGTAATCGTGATCAACACCACTGTGGTCTCTTTCTGAACCTTGGTCGTTATCATCGTCTGTGAGATCTTGATCATCATCACTTTGGTCTCTTTCTGAACCTTGGTCGTTATCATCGTCTGTGTGATTGTGATCATCATCACTGTCGTCTCTTTCTGAACCTTGGTCATTATCATTGCCTGTCTGATTATGATCCTCATCACTGTGGTCTCTTTCTGAACCTTGGTCGTTATCATCGTCTGTGTGATCGTGATCATCATCACTCAGGTCTCTTTCTGAAAATTGGTCGTTATCATCATCTGCGTCGTCGTTATCATCATCACTGTGGTCTTTTTCTGAATTTTGGTCGTTATCATCATCTGTGTGATCGTTATCATCATCACTGTGGTCTCTTTCTAAACCTTGTTCGTTATCATCGTCTGTGTGATCGTGATCATTATCACTGTGGTCTCTGTCTAAACGTTGGTCTATTTCATCATCTGTGTCGTCGTTATCATCATCACTGTGGTCTTTTGCTAAGCCTTGGTCGCTACCAACGTCTGTGTCATCATTATCATCATCACTGTGGTCTTTTTCTAAGTCTTGGTCGTTGTCATCGTATTTGTCGTCGTTATCATCATCACTCCGGTCTTTTTGTAGACTTTGGTTTTTATCCTCATCACTCTGGTCTCTTTCTAAACATTGGTCTTTATCATCGTCTGTGTTTACCTCTTCTTCATTTGCACTGTGAGTCGTTTCATCATTTTCCATTTTATCTGCATCGTTATCATCTTGATTTCGAGCACTCTGTTTTATTTCTTGCCTCTCAGTATTCGTTTCCTCTGCCCCTAAGTCAAGCATATTTCTTATCGATTCTTCTGTTTTGCTTTGTTGTTTTTCAGCTGACACGGGTTTATTTCTGTTATGGTGCAATCGTTTTATTTTAGTCTTTTTTCTTTGTAAGGGTCCTTTTAAAATGATGTCGTCACTTAACATTTGTAACTTTTCAGCCAAGAGAAGTCTTTTCTTGTGACCTTTCCTTTCCGTAGTAACGATTGCCGTCTTCTTGCGCGGCATTTTCCTATTAAAAAAACGTTGCAAACGATGGACAATAGTAGGGATTCATTGTTCAATCGTTCACAGTATTCATTTGTGCATATTTTAATTATTCAAATTTAACATTTCATTAATTCACAGTTGTTAACTTTTCTTATTATTTTAGTTCAAGTTCATAGTTTTGCTATTTCATCTTTACTATTTCATAATTACGAATTCGCAATTTCAAATTCACGAATTCAAGATATAAATGAACACAATTATGAGTTTGTGATATTACTAAGTTAAAATTGCAATTAAAACTATTTATCTTGAATCGTGAAGTTGAATGCGTGAAAACAAGAGGTTGAATTCTTAAAATCATGATTATGCAGTTTGACTCGAGATTTATTACGCGATAGACGTTGATAAATGAAATGATTATGATATCACGATTTTAGGATAATGATTTTACAAACTCATTGCAGTGAAGTCTCGAATTCACTATTAGTTCGTGCATTCACGTGTACAATACAAGGGGAACGGTGTTGTAGAGGATAGGGTGTAAGCCGCTCATCCGGGAGGTTGCTGGTTCGAGCCCCATCAGGGTCACGACCGCATCGCCTCAAATTACACCTGTACGGTTGTTTCCCTGAACAGGACTCTTGCTTAATTCAAGCTTTTTACAGAATCAAGTTAAAATGAATTATTATAAACTTAACTAACGTAATTACCCTGACATTGTCGACTTCCAGAATTCCTGAACTACTTTTGGTGTTCACGAGTGAAATTATCGTGATATGACATCGATACAAACAATTTTTCTGTTTATTTTATGTCTCAAACTCTACTTTTGTTGAGTTTATTTCAATAAAATGTCGAAAATTGCGGGAAACGTCATCGTCATATGGTTTCCGGCATTCATTACGCTCGGTATACTTTTTAAAGTTAAACCGGTTAACATATTTTGATAATTTTCACTACGTGGACAGTGAGTTTATCGTAATATAATTCACCCTTATATTTCGATAAACCACTGAAAAAACATAAAATAAAAAGCAATCTTATTTTGCCAATTTCACACCAACGACTAGAATAAGCAAAAAGCAGTAAAAAAATCTATCATCGTAAATTCGTGAAGCTGAAAGTGTGTAATCGTCAAATCGTACCAGTGAAATGAATCTGTTAGCATGATATGACATTTTTGAGTCAATGTATTGGATAACTGCTCCGTCTCGGTACACATTTTGAGATTTTCCCTAAGTAAAATGTTTATGCTTTTAAAAAGAAACAATTTATCCTATAGAAATGTATGCATAATTAATATGATCATGCAACTACCACTAAATATGACCGATAACTTGTATCCACTGTTTTGTATTGTAAAATGACCGTCCAAATTATAATATCCGTAAAGTTTGTTCGCAGTTCGCAACTGGCAACTGAGAAATCAGTTTGCAGTTCGCGATTCGAACTGTGAACTGCAGACTAGTTGCCAGTTCTCAGTTCGCGACTCGAAATGTAAATTGTAGACTTCATCAAAGTTCCCTGTTCTCATTTCGCGATTCGACTTGTTCCCGACGCGGTTTAATGAACCCTAACTACAAGTTCGCAGTGAGAAATCAATTTGCAGTTCACAACTCGCAATTCTAATCGCGCAATGGTTTGTAGTTTCCGATTCGAATCGCGAACAGCGAACTGGCAAAGACTTCTTTTAAACCGCCAATTGTGAATGACAACTAGTAAGCAGTACGCAATTCGAATCGGAAACTGGTTACTGGTTTGTATTTGCAATTCGTTATTCGAATTGCGAGCTGTGAACTGGTAGCTAGTCTGTTGTTTGCATTTCGCAGTTTGCGATTCGAATCGCGAAAATCCGCCATTCTAATTGAAAACTGAGCACTACCACTAGCGCGGAACAAGTTGAACCGCGAACTGAGAACAGGGAAATTGTTGGCAGTTCCAAATTCGCAATTCGGATCACTAACAGCGAACTTGCAACTAGTCTGCAGTTCGCTATTCGAATTGCGAAATGCGAACTACAAACTAGTTGCCAGTTCGCAGTTAACGTTTTGAGTGGCAAACTGCGAACTGCAAACCAACTTTACGGATATCAAACAAGATGTCAAATTATCCCACGTTTGCCATATTTCATATACGATTTTAGGACACTAGCAACTCAAAAAAATAGTTGGTTACAGCTTGTCTTTATATTATTCACATTTGCGTCACTATATGTTTTCTTCTAGTTGGTCTTTATTTAACGGGTGTTTTCATTCGGAGGGGATCTTCAATGCAGGTTTAAATGAAAGGTACAATCGTATCACAAGAGGGCAATGACGGCCATATATCGATAACCTAAGTACCAGTTCACTTGCGTAATGAAGTGCATTTGTTTCTAAATGAATTGAATAGTTTGTAAGGAAGCCAGTGGTTGCTATTGCAACTCATTAAAGCAACTCTTCTCGAATAGATAAGTATAAAGACGAGGGGTCCACAGTGGAAGTGGTTTATTTTAACCTCAGATGATTTTAACAATATTTCATCAATAACATCCGTTCCAACGGTGTTCATAGTTTTATCATTTTCGTGTTTTTCAGTGGTTTATCGAAATATAACGGTCAATTATATCCCGATAAACTCACTGTAAATCCAGGAAAGATATCACACACAAAACACCTAACACAAATTATCTCAAGAAGACATTTAGTTACTTTAGTATGGAAATTTGGAACCAAATACCTGTTGATATAAGACTTTTATCAAGTGTCAGTGCGTTCAAATATAGCTTAAAAACATTTCTGCTTAAGACTGATAAATTGTAAATACTTTTTTGCAACCTACTTTATATTGTAAGTGAAACATAATCTTTTATGTCTGTCATTATTTCTATATCTTAATGTAATATGTATGCATATTACGATAGTCTTATTCATATTGTGTTGTTTATACTTGTTTGAATTTGTTTTAAAATTGTTTAAGAAGGCCTCATTGTATATAAGAATTATCACCTATTAATGTACTGCACTTAATATTTGTTATGTCTTAATGAGTTACCTTCTGAAAATAAAGAGATTATTATTATTATTATTATTATTATTATTATACTGTCCACTCAGTGAAAATTACCAAAATGTTCTACCCCGTTCAATATAACGTCAAAACATACATCGGAGAATTCGTTATTTGATATGACCGTTGTCTCGCGAAAATGTACCTTCGGTAATTTGTTACATTATTTGACAATTATTCAGTGCAAACAAAATGAAATTCACATTTTTGTCACCAACTTTCAGTTACAAATCAATGTAAAAAACTGAAAGCCGTTATATTTTTCCATCACATAAACTTTTAGCTTCAAGACCATTACTATGGCAACAACATTAGAAATGAATATTTTTTATAATGCTTATACTATATCCTGTGTAAAAAGTATATCATGGAAAGAAGACATGAACGTTTTCACCAGATATGATATATATCGAAAGAGGATATAATGTTGCAACCAAAAAGTATTGATGCTGTTAGGAAATGATTACTGCAATAATTTACTGCCTATGTTTACTGCCTGAGTTTTCACGTCAAATTGTGATATTTGACGTCATTGTTAGAGTGAGCAATGACGCCTTAGGTTTACTTTTTCAGAATGTTGTAATTTTGTATCTATTGGACGTATTTTATTGAAATTCTCCAATATCGGTATTGTAATGTTGTTTGTTCAAAATAGGCAAGAAAGCTAGTTTCCAACTTATTTGTCCGAGAGCCCATTTTACCGTGTCGCTGGTCAGTTATCAACTTGGCATTTCAGGTTATTTTACTAGTGCCAGAAAAACCGGTCTGGCACGCCTCTTATGCAGGAAGTACCTGTAACCGGGCGTTATAAACATTGTGACTTCACTTTCCAAAATATTAAGTATGAATATCGTTTTTTTAATACGGTAATGCACCCAGTTTGCAACTAGAAATTATCTTTAAAGTGCAAGACGGCAGACAAGAACTAGCTTTTATCATGAGACAGTGGTCTTGAAGGATCTTGAAGCAAAAAGTCGGTCAATAGTTAATGTTATTTGTATTGCCATACCGAAAAGAAATAAATTTTGTATTGTATTATATTGTATTGGGTAAGATGGAAATAACCGTCATCTAGTTTAACTGTTTGGCGAGCCTATGTGACCTAGACCTTTGACTTAGTGAGATAAACCATGGACATGGTTATCACAATTTCTTTTTTTTTTTTTTTTTTGGGGGGAGATTTAGTAAGAGAACACAAACAAAAGAAGTAGTTAATAAATTCTTAACATTTTATGACACATGAAAGTATCACGCCGCTGTACTCGTTCATAAAATCATGCATAAGAATATGAGCTTGTTACTGTTTCAAGTGAATGAAGGCGTAAGCTCAGATCGGTCACTAACATATATCTTGTTTTACAATCAATACCTGAGACAAAACACTACAAATATACGTTCTCATTTTACAGTAAAAACATATGGAATGAAATACCCTTAGATATAAAATTATCCAAAAACATAAACCAAATTAAGCAAAAATACTAGAATTTTTTGTTGCATGGCTTCATCACACTGAATGATCTCAAGAGTGGCAAAGACAGTTTTAATTATAGAAATTTAAGGACTTTGTAATTTTGGTTACAGTAATATGATTTATTGATGATTGTTATTAATTTTTAGTTCATTAGTGTTATAATATATATTTCAAGTACTGAGTGCATACATTATGTGGCAACTTTACATCCAATACTTTGACATCTATTGTGTTATATTTTGTAAGAGTTGATAAATGACAAAAAACAGATATATAGACAGATCTACTCATGATGTGTATTGTCAATAGAGTGACTGTTACAAAAAACTGAAGAAACCTGCTTCTTTACAAATATTATGTTGTTTTTTTATGATATGCTTGATAATGCTTATGGATGTGTTATTGATACGTTATCAGGGAGTGTATGTATGTGTGTGCGTGCGTGCGTGCGTGCGTGCGTGTGTGTGTGAGAGAGAGAGACAGACAGACAGACAGACAGAGACAGAGAGCGATTTGCTAGATTCATTTTGAAGGCCATATGGAAAAAAGATTTGTTAAGATTTGCTTTTTAACTCTTTACATGTCTTATGTGTTACCTTCACTAAATAAAGATGAATATTATTTTTCTTCTTATTATTATATATTTATTCTTATTATTATTATTATTATTATTCTATGCACCCGGTTTTATCCAATCAAAAGAAGCCTTACTGACCACGTGCATGATTTGAACTATCCTTGCTGACGTATTAGGGTTTGCTGACATGCAGACGGTTGCACGGCATTATAGGGTTCCAATTTAAGAACATGTCAGCGTCAGTCTTACCTTCAAAGGATAACAAAACAAATCTAGTCAATTTTATAATTGCTTGTAAATCAAAGCTGTGTGACACCACTGACTGAGTAATCTTTGTTACTGGAAATGCAAAAAAATATTCGTCACTTAACATATCCATCTTTCCTTCTTAAAAACTGTTCTGAGTTCTATCTGTTTTTTATTTGACAAAACGTTCTGTTTGTAAGAAAATCGCAGCGTTCCAGCGTGTCCGATGTTTTTGGTCATTTATTGTTTCACCTACTGTCAAAGCCAACGATTTTCTACTAATTATTTTAATGAATATAACCTTTACCGAATAAATTACGTTTACTGCAACTTCTTTTAATCATGAAGATGCCGCAAGTGTCGCGAGATCAAAGAACAGTCACCGACGCTACATTGTACATTTGAGCGTTCTTTGATCTTAGCCAAGCACGTGGCATCAAAAAGACCGAGATATTTGACAGTATGTGACATGTACATTTTTAAATGTATAATGACTTTTTTCTCATAGTCTCTTATAACTCAAATATTAGTGACATTGTACATGTACTAATGTAAAATATGATTTAATATGCAATGTGATATCATCATATGAAATTGACAATGATGAGACTGAAATAAACAACCAAAAATGCAAAAGTATCGTTAAACGATAGTATGATAATTTGTGATGAAAATAATAATAGTATAATGCATACTGTTTAGTATCAATAATTCGACTGAAGCTGCAGACCCAAACTCCAAATGTATATATATCTGTGCTTTATCTCGGAGGCTTGATAGCGCCCAGCCAAAAATGTAACGATATTCATTCGTTAAGTACACTTATTTAGATGATGATGTTATGAGCAACGTTTATTTTGGGTGATAAAATATATTGATCACACTTAACAAATGGACGTCGGTCGGCAATTTTTTTTTTTAAATAAATATGCATACAACAGAAAAACAATTACCAAAACGATTTCAAGTTGACCTTTTTTACAATTGCGCCTGCGCAAATCTTGATTGAAGCGGTCAAGTTCACCAACGGCCGGCTCTTCATGACAACCAAGTATAATATTAAAAGACTAAGAATTATTCTACATGTAGTATATCAAGTATAATATTTAAAACATCACAAGCTTACTGGTATGGTAGAAACAACAATTATAAACTCACCAATTTGGATCCCAGTTTCCAAATCCCACTTTGTCTTCAAAAAACAAAAGAAATTAAATTGCGGCGCCCGTGCCCTTTATATATACTTACGCATGGGTTTTTTTGCCATGGAATAATGTTATTGGTCAATAACTATTTCATAATGACGCAAAACAACAGGAATAGTAATTAACCAATTGCATACGGCTTTTGGCATTTTTAAGTACTCCTTGCTTTTCTGTATGTCAACCCCAATAGATATATACGAACCAAGCTTCAATATCCTGGCCGTTAGGTGATTGTTTTCCGAGGTTAGACAAAATTAATATTAATTATTCATTCATGAATCATAGGTCAAGGGACCGGAACTGTTTATGTTGTAACTGCCTGTCATGTGTGTACTTCGTTGACGTGAAACAGGAGCATATTGACTATTTCTGACTAACAAAAACGCCTTTTCTGGACTTTTATAATTCCGGCCTGTTGTTCACATGTTAACTATTTATGAGAAAAATAGGGAGTCGATTGTTTAGCTTTAGTTATTTGAATACTCGTACATATAACGGAAACTGCTGTATACACTGATAATAAGTCCATAATCATTAATACAAGTTTGAGAACAGTTCTATCTATTCAGTTACAGTATTGTTAAATACTATGTCGCTAGGCCGCCAGGCCCCTAGGCCGTCAGGTCGCTGGGGTGTTATATTGATGAAAAAATATATTTTGAGCTCACCTTGCATAAAGTGCAAGACTGAGCTATTAGGATCGCATTCCGTTCGTCGTCCGTTTGTCCATCAGTCCACCATTTCCTTCAAACGACATCTCCTCTAAATCCACTGGGCCAATGTTGATGAAACTTTGCAGGTATGTACGTTGCATGAAGCTCTATCAAAGTTGTTCAACGAATTCCATTCCATGCATAACTCTGGTTCTCTGGTGGAATTGTAATTTTGGATGTTTTTATCTCAGAATGAGCGACCTTAAAAAGTGATTATATCTTTATTTCCTCCAACTTTGAAGAGTGGTATATATACATAATTACAAATGAACAAATAAAGGCATGATATTATACAAAATTCGAAAGTTTAACCAATTCAATGCATTATATTTTATGTGAGAAAATATTTACAAAAGCTAATGAATAGAAACATTATCATAAAAAAGGAGATAAATGTTGTAAAACAGATGTTTAGTCGTTTGGCCGCTAGGCCAGGGTGTTATTTTGAAGAAATAATCAATTTTCTTAAAACGAAATTGTATTTTTGTGATATTCTTTATCGTAGAACGAGCGACATTGAATAAAGCTTTTTGTTAAAAAAAGATGTTTAGTCGTTTGGCCGCTAGGCCGCCAGGCCGCCAGGCCGCTGGGGTGTTATTTTGAAGAAGAAATCAATTTTCTTATAACGAAATTGTATTTTTGTGATATTATTTATCGTAGAACGAGCGACATTGAATAAAGCTAATATACCATATTTTCGTTAAAAGAAGATGTTTAGTCGTTTGGCCGCTAGGCCGCTAGGCCGCGAGGCCGCTAGGCCGCCAGGCCGCTAGGCCGCTAGGCCGCCAGGCCGCTGGGGTGTTATTTTGAAGAAATAATCAATTTTCTTATAACGAAATTGTATTTTTGTGATATTATTTATCGTAGAACGAGCGACGTTGAATAAAGCTAATATACCAATTTTTCGTTAAAAAAAGATGTTTAGTCGTTTGGCCGCTAGGCCGCCAGGCCGCCAGGCCGCTGGGGTGTTATTTTGAAGAAGAAATCAATTTTCTTATAGCGAAATTGTATTTTTGTGATATTCTTTATCGTAGAACGAGCGACGTTGAATAAAGCTAATATACCATATTTTCGTTAAAAAAAGATGTTTAGTCGTTTGGCCGCTAGGCCGCCAGGCCGCTGGGGTGTTATTTTGAAGAAGAAATCAATTTTCTTATAACGAAATTGTATTTTTGTGATATTATTTATCGCAGAACGAGCGACATTGAATAAAGCTAATATACCATATTTTCTTTAAAAAAAGATGTTAAGTCGTTTGGCCGTTAGGCCGCCAGGCCGCCAGGCCGCTAGGCCGCCAGGCCGCTGGGGTGTTATTTTGAAGAAGAAATCAATTTTCTTATAACGAAATTGTATTTTTGTGATATTCTTTATCGTAGAACGAGCGACGTTGAATAAAGCTAATATACCATTTTTTCGTTAAAAAAAGATGTTTAGTCGTTTGGCCGCTAGGCCGCCAGGCCGCCAGGCCGCTGGGGTGTTATTTTGAAGAAGAAATCAATTTTCTTATAGCGAAATTGTATTTTTGTGATATTCTTTATCGTAGAACGAGCGACGTTGAATAAAGCTAATATACCATATTTTCGTTAAAAAAAGATGTTTAGTCGTTTGGCCGCTAGGCCGCCAGGCCGCTGGGGTGCTATTTTGAAGAAGAAATCAATTTTCTTATAACGAAATTGTATTTTTGTGATATTATTTATCGCAGAACGAGCGACATTGAATAAAGCTAATATACCATATTTTCTTTAAAAAAAGATGTTAAGTCGTTTGGCCGTTAGGCCGCCAGGCCGCCAGGCCGCTAGGCCGCCAGGCCGCTGGGGTGTTATTTTGAAGAAGAAATCAATTTTCTTATAACGAAATTGTATTTTTGTGATATTATTTATCGCAGAACGAGCGACATTGAATAAAGCTAATATACCATATTTTCTTTAAAAAAAGATGTTAAGTCGTTTGGCCGTTAGGCCGCTAGGCCGCCAGGCCGCTGGGGTGTTATTTTGAAGAAGAAA
The DNA here is from genome assembly GCA_022818135.1 of Saxidomus purpurata. Classification (NCBI taxonomy): domain Eukaryota; kingdom Metazoa; phylum Mollusca; class Bivalvia; order Venerida; family Veneridae; genus Saxidomus; species Saxidomus purpurata. The sequence continues at coordinate 10,903,866 of JAFMSR010000004.1, forward strand.
TCAATATTCTTATAACGAAATTGTATTTTTGTGATATTCTTTATCGTACAACGAGCGACGTTGAATAAAGCTAATATACCATATTTTCGTTAAAAAAAGATGTTTAGTCGTTTGGCCGCTAGGCCGCCAGGCCGCTGGGTGTTATTTTGAAGAAGAAATCAATTTTCTTATAACGAAATTGTATTTTTGTGATATTATTTATCGCAGAACGAACGACATTAAATAAAGCTAATATACCATATTTTCTTTAAAAAAAGATGTTTAGTCGTTTGGCCGCTAGGCCGCTAGGCCGCCAGGCCGCCAGGCCGCTGGGGTGTTATTTTGAAGAAGAAATCAATTTTCTTATAACGAAATTGTATTTTTGTGATATTATTTATCGTAGAACGAGCGACGTTGAATAAAGTTAATATAACATATTTTCGTTAAAAAAAGATGTTTAGTTGTTTGGCCGCTAGGCCGCCAGGCCGCTGGGGTGTTATTTTGAAGAAGAAATCAATTTTCTTATAACAAAATTGTATTTTTGTGATATTATTTATCGCAGAACGAGCGACATTAAATAAAGCTAATATACCATATTTTCTTTAAAAAAAGATGTTTAGTCGTTTGGCCGCTAGGCCGCTAGGCCGCCAGGCCGCCAGGCCGCTAGGCCGCCAGGCCGCCAGGCCGCTGGGGTGTTATTTTGAAGAAGAAATCAATTTTCTTATAACGAAATTGTATTTTTGTGATATTATTTATCGCAGAACGAGCGACGTTGAATAAAGTTAATATAACATATTTTCGTTAAAAAAAGATGTTTAGTCGTTTGGCCGCTAGGCCGCCAGGCCGCTAGGCCGCCAGGCCGCTGGGGTGTTATTTTGAAGAAGAAATCAATTTTCTTATAACGAAATTGTATTTTTGTGATATTATTTATCGCAGAACGAGCGACATTGAATAAAGTTAATATACCATATTTTCTTTAAAAAAAGATGTTTAGTCGTTTGGCCGCTAGGCCGCCAGGCCGCCAGGCCGCCAGGCCGCTGGGGTGTTATTTTGAAGAAGAAATCAATTTTCTTATAACGAAATTGTATTTTTGTGATATTATTTATCGTAGAACGAGCGACGTTGAATAAAGCTAATATAACATATTTTCGTTAAAAAAAGATGTTTAGTCGTTTGGCCGCCAGGCCGCTGGGGTGTTATTTTGAAGAAGAAATCAATTTTCTTATAACGAAATTGTATTTTTGTGATATTCTTTATCGTAGAACGAGCGACATTGAATAAAGCTAATATACCATATTTTCGTTAAAAAAAGATGTTTAGTCGTTTGGCCGCTAGGCCGCCAGGCCGCTGGGGTGTTATTTTGAAGAAGAAATCAATTTTCTTATAACGAAATTGTATTTTTGTGATATTCTTTATCGTAGAACGAGCGACATTGAATAAAGCTAATATACCATATTTTCTTTAAAAAAAGATGTTTAGTCGTTTGGCCGCTAGGCCGCCAGGCCGCTAGGCCGCCAGGCCGCCAGGCCGCTGGGGTGTTATTTTGAAGAAGAAATCAATTTTCTTATAACGAAATTGTATTTTTGTGATATTAATTATCGTAGAACGAGCGACGTTGAATAAAGTTAATATAACATATTTTCGTTAAAAAAAGATTTTTAGTTGTTTGGCCGCTAGGCCGCCATGCCGCTAGGCCGCCAGGCCGCCAGGCCGCTGGGGTGTTATTTTGAAGAAGAAATCAATTTTCTTATAACGAAATTGTATTTTTGTGATATTATTTATCGTAGAACGAGCGACATTGAATAAAGCTAAAATACCATATTTTCGTTAAAAAAAGATGTTTAATCGTTTGGCCGCTAGGCCGTTGGGCTGCTGGGGTTTTATGTTGAAGAAGAAATCAATTAAAAAGTATGTTAGTGTCTTTAATATGAAACAATTTTTTTGAATGTTTCTGCTTTGCAAAATGAACTTATTTTAGTAACCATCAAATCAGGCCGCTAGGCCGCTGGGCCGCCAAGTTCACGCCGCTAGGCCGCCAGGCCGCTAAGTTCACGCCGTTAGGCCGCCAGGCCGCCAAATTCACGCCGCTAGGCCGCCAGGCCGCTAGGCCGCCAGCTTCACGCCGCTAGGCCGCCAGGCCGCTGGGCCGCTAACTTCACGCCGCTAGGCCGCTAGGCCGCTAGGCCGCCAACTTCACGGACATAGAATATTTAGGATTTGAGATGAAACATATATGGCAAAAAACTTTTAAAATGGGAACTTGTTTTAAGAGGAAAATGCACGTTCGGCTTTTTATATTACGGCAAACTGTTCTTCCGGCATTTCTAAAGCAATTCCGGTATTTCATATTCACATATTACAGCTCCGGAAGTTTATTTGACCTGAAATAAATCTTTAGACTTCTAGATATGGCCTTTTGTGTTTAGTTACTGCATCTTTTTACCATTTGGCAACATTCTCTACAAGCCAGTAAACAATGTTGTGGAAAAAAACAACAACAGAAACAAGGTCCGGCCTTTTTTGTTGTAAACAAATATCCGAAGTTGCAGTTATTGCAGCTACGGCATTTTATTTTTTCACGTTCGTTATCCAATGAAACTTCGGCCTTTTATCATGTGACCATATTGCCGTCTTTTGAATGGACGATTGGACTGGGAATAGGACAGAAAGAAGCGGGAAAGCTGTAGCTTCGGAAATTTAAAAAAAAGCAAAAATTGCAAAATGTGTAGTTACGGCATTTTATATCGAGAGTATCGATATACTAGTCCGTATGATGTAAGGGAAATAATCCGTTTAACCAATGAGATACTGCAGACAAGATAACACTATTAAACCGCGCAGAAAACTTCAAGTGGGAGACATTTACCCAAATCCGTAGACGGCAGTGGCAACTTGTTTACTCCAAAGAATATGACATTGATTTAAAATGTTAGAGTCAATAAGAATGAAAGTTTACATTTTCTTGTTTACATGACATATACTTAAATAAAGCAAGGTATTTATTTCAGGGCACTTTGAGTCGGAGCTGAAATGCTACCCACTTAATGCGATGCTGTAAAGTATGTTTGCTTTTATGTATGACATGTAATTTACTCGTAGATCTGAGGAAACTTCGTGTTACAATCCGCCTCCGTGGTCGAGAGGTTACTTGTTACAGTCTGCCTCCGTGATCGAATGGTTACTGGTTACAGTCCGCTTCGGTGATCAAGTGGTTACTGGTTACAGTCCGCCTCCGTGGTCGAGTGGCCGCTAGAGCGATAGAGCCGCTGACTTGAAAACACCGTAATCTCTCATAGATTGAGAGTCGATGGTTCGAGCCCTGCTACCGACAATGTCTCTTTATGTGAGAGGTTACAGTGAGTTCTAACCACTAAACCACGGAGTCGGACAGCCAACTTTCTGACGGCAAACTGCTATTTACCAGTTTTTTATATATCGCTGACCCGTATGATAAACATACGATATTCATATGTAAAACATGTGAAAAAATATGTAAAACATACAGTGTGCTTTTCTTGGAGAAAACATGTTTTTTTTTTAACCATAATACGAACCTCACTCGGAACACGTTCATGATGAAACTGGTAGGACACAAATGAAATACTAGTAATTATTTTATACATTTATTTGCAGCATTTTTGCTACATGTATAACAGGGACAAAATTCCCTTATCGATGAGGGTCTCAATCTGCACTCAGGAGGAACATGTATAAGAACCATGCAGGACCGTGTTCCATGGCAGGCAAGTCGGCTGAAAGTCAATGCAACGGACTTTGCTAGTATTTCGAGTCCGCTTCATATCTCCTAAACCCGTTGACGGATTTTCAAAATTTAATTTCATCGAGAGGACGTGCAAAATGTCGTACCATATTTTCTGAAAATCACATTTCCACACTGTGAAGATTACGATCTTTTATTCATCATAGATGTGAAGAATACGATCTCATATTTTACACTCGCATATTCACATTACCTGTGAAATTTGTGATCATTTTGCAAACCCAGCTGTTTGAAAAACACACATGTCACATGTGAACATTAGGATCAGTATTCTTTACAAATGTATGACAAATGTGATATGGGAAAATGAGTTTATAGCGGTCGCTTTGGGCCAGTCGGTCACTTTATTATAAAGTTTACATCATAAATACTCAGCAGCAATGTTACATGTTTTTCTTAGCTCATTATAAACTCGATGTCAAAGACGAAATATATTTTGACAACAATGTAATCAACCTAAATCGAATCCTGTCATAACGTCCAGAATGCACGCCACAATTTATTTAGCAGAAATGCAAAGAGATAAAATAATATATTGTAAGTGTTTTAGTAATATCTTGAAACAATAACAACCCTCTCAGTGAAACGATTTCAAGTACCGTCATCTTCAAATAAATGTCAATTACACAGTGTTTCTATTTAGAAATAAAATGTCAAGGGTTACTTTGAACCATAGACTTTTACATTAATCATATTTGGTAACGTTCGAATATTATTCTGTGGTTGCCCTCAGCTAACTTGAACATGTTTAATGGAATACATGGCCGCGAGGTTTTGGTGGAGGAATAGGAGAGTTTGTGTTCCCTAAATGTTTTTTTTAATTTAAAGGTATTCTCCTCACAAACCAACGATAATAAAAGCTGCTCGTTCACAGTGACAAAAAATGAATTTCTCCCAAATGATATATTAAAACATAAAATGTAGAAGTAATGGATAGAATCAACAAGACAAGTGCAAGTCTAGGTAGCAATTTGGGAAAACCTGTTGAAAATGTTGGTGAGTTTGGTTTTACGGCACCGCTACAAAATATGTTTATATTGGAATTTCTACAGCCGTAGCTAAGTGGTTAGTATGCGGAATTCTTGAGGTTCGAATCACGTAAACTTATTTAATGTTTGTTTTTTTTATTTATCTGGTACTAGTATGTACAACAAATGCAGTCGATCACGGAATGCACCAGCATCAAGTGGTTTCTGTTTCTTTTGGAAAATATTAAAATGTTGATAAATGAATATAATAAGACGGAATTGAGGTCGAGTTTGTTGTATTTGTAGTTAGGTGACTGGTGGCTTTAAGGGAATATCATATTGAATATTATTTCCTAAAATATAAAAAGTTTTGAACATTTAATGGGCCAAACCATGAACAAACTAATTTCACTGACGCTGGCAGGACTCGAACGCACGAGATACAGATTAGAAATATTTATGAACAAGTTCGCTAACAACTGAACTATCGACCATTTAGATATTATTTATAGACCTGAAATATATTTGTCGCTTACCACGTGCAGTCCGTAAAATGAAAACCGGAGATTAGTATAGATAATAAATCGACTGTGAAATTATGCTAATACATGTAGAGGTCAGCAGGATCTGGTTAATTTGTCCGACTAATAATGCTTTATATTTTGATAGTGTATAAAAATACGACATTTGATACTTTGACCTTTTTATTTGATGATTCTTTAAAAAAACACAAATTGTGTTAATTTGAAACAGCTCGAAGAACCTTGTTTTTGCATCAAAATCTGAAAGCGAGCAGCTTTAAAGGTCCATTACTAACACCAAATCGAATTTTCTTTTAAATCTGGGATAGTAACAGGTGTCTTCTCAAAAGGAAAAATATGACATACTGCACTGAATGAGACCATATTGTGTTGAAAATTTGAGTTTAACAAAAGAATTAATAAATTATATTTTGCCTTTTCAAAAACGAAAGTAGGTTTTCCCACTTTCAAATATCTTTGTAATTTTCAAGAAATCTCCCATAGAGAGGCTGTAAATAGGTTGTACATAAATAAGCTCGCCTATTTTGAATTAAAATTGAAGAACTTTACTTTCAATGATGTGCAAAGTGTATGTCTGACTGTTAACAACATTCAATACAGCAAAAGTAGGACAAAATGACCACCCAGGTCAATCTAAGGAAATATACAAACATTCACTCCTTTTTCTGCAGCAGTATTTCAAACAGGGAAATACTTCATGGCTATTGTAAAGTTTTAGAAGCCAGTTTCAAACTGCATTTCCCTGTTACAATTCCAGATTTAAAAGAAAATTCGATTTCGCGTTAGTAATGGACCTTTAAAATAGCGGGCAGTGTCAATCATTGTCAGATTTTACGGATGTCCAAGTTAATCGTGATCTATACTGGTCACAAATGCAGAATCATATTCCGCCTATATGAAACAAGAACTATCTTTAACAACGATGATCGGTGCAATTCGGAGTATTTGAAAAGCGATAATAGTTAGATCGAATGGTAAAAAATAATTTTATTCAGTAACAATGCCAAAATGTCACAGGATGAGAAACAAAATCCGCCCGACAAGGATGAGAAACCATGGCCTCCAATTTCTCCAATTGTAATTAAATATTTATCTTGACATTTGCATAAGGAAAACAAAACACAATTCTTATTTTCCTTATCATTATTGACCATTAGTCATCGGTCGAGAAAGTCTAATTGCTCTACACTTATAATTAACATTAGTTTGACGGTAACAACATATTAATATGTTAATAGATATGAATTTTTTACGTATTAAATAATTCGAGAAATGAACGTAAAATGATAAATAAATACAATTTCAAAGAAGAACTTATGGCGAAAAATGCCTCATTTTACCACAATCAATAAAAGTAGAGGCACTCTGTAATAAATTGCATCCACCCATTAATTGTACAACAACAACTTTACATAGATTATTGAATGGTTTACGGTACTGCAGTATATCTTAAACCGGTGTTTTTATCAATAAAGACAGGGAATGCATAGCTGAAACTTTAAGGTTAAGTTATAATACTTCCAAAGATTTTATCATTTATGTTATTGTTTTTTGTTAGTTTAACATCATTTATAGGGTATGTCCTTTTAATACGGCTGCACCTGAAAATAGCTTACACGAACTGGATATTACTCGGCGGTATATTGACAACTTTGTCATCAAATACGATTGAATACGAGACCAGTATTATAACAATTACCCGCCTCCCCTCTAATATGAAAAATCTAATACGACAATCACCTCTATCATATTTCCCGTCTGACTCCATACTGCCGTCGTTAATATTTTCTATCTGATAGAACTTATTGTGTGTATGAAATCCACATTCTTTACAAAAAGGCATATACATTTTCAAACAGTTCGCTCTAAAGATGAGGACAAATTGGATATTTAATTTCTGATCAGGGTTTAAGTTTTCAACCTGTTGGAACAGATTTCTGCAAAACATCCCTAGTTGAAGATAAAGACTTGCCGAAATCGGAAGTCGGAAAATCCTATTGTAAGTTAGAACAATATCTTGGTGTATAGGTTGAGTACTTAAAAAACTTAATTGTGCAAGATATATACACAATGTAATATTCTAACAGGCGACCCTTAGGGCAGGATATTCTAACGGGTGATCCTGAGGGTAGGACATTCAAACGGGTGATCTTTAGATTAGGACATTCAAACGGGTGATCTTTAGATTAGGACATTCAAACGGGTGATCATTAGGGTAGGCCACTCAAATGGATGATCCCAAGGGCAGGGCATTCTAACGGGTGTTCATTAGGGTAGGACACTCTAATGGGTGATCCTTAGGGCAGACCATTCAAAACGGGTGATCCTTAGGGCAGGACATTCAATCGGGTGATCATTAGGACAGGACATTCAAACGGGTGATCCTTAGGACAGGCGTTCTAACGGGTGATCTTTAGGGCAACACATTGTAACGGGTGACATTTAGGACAGGACATTAAAATGGGTGATCTTTTGGGCAGGACATTGTAACGGGTGATCCTTTGGGCAGGACATTGTGACGGGTGATCTTTAGGACAGGACATTCAAACGGGTGATCCTTAGGGCAGGGCATTCAAACGGGTGATCTTTAAGACAGGACATTCAAACGGGTGATCCTTAGGGCAGGACATTCAAACGGGTGATCTTTAGGGCAGGACATTCAAACGGGTGATCCTTAGGGCAGAACATTTAAACGGGTGATCTTTAGGGCAGGACATTCAAACGGGTGATCCTTAGGGCAGGACATTCAAACAGGTGATCTTTAGGGCAGGACATTCAAACGGGCGATCCTTAGGGCAGGACATTCAAACGGGTGATCTTTAAGGCAGGACATTCAAACGGGTGATCCTTAGGGCAGGACATTCAAACGGGACACATTAATCTGTTCAGTTTTATTTTCAGTTGTCATTCGTCTTCTTGTTTTCAGTCTTAAATGGAAACAAATGCAAAATATTAAAACTTTAAAATTATTCGTTCACAGTTTTCTGTGAAGAAAATAAGATCTTGAAAAACGATGTACTAAAACATAACATGTAAAAGAACATTAAGTAAAATTCTAGGTAGCAATTGCCAAAAATCTATTCAAAATGTTCGTAGATTTGATTGCTACGCTATATGTTTATATCTGGGATTTTCAAAAGCGTTTGTATCGTATGATTTGATAGCGTATTTATTCAAATAAACAGATATATTTCATATGATTTTAAACTGGAACATTTTTCTTTGATTATTCATTCCAATATAATGTTATTTTCAGAGAGTGTGAAGATCTTTATTTTTTCATCAAAATATAAGAGCGAGCAGCTTTAATCTTTTAGTTAGTTTATAAAGGTAAAATAAAAAATGGCGAAAAGGTCCTCCATACTGATAGCAAGTAAGTAAGTAAGTTTATTTCGGTAAAAATACACATATAACATGGCAATTACATGATGATGCATGGCTACAAATAACAACAGTGGAGCCGCCGCGGCGCAATGGTAGCGCGTTCGCCTCAGGATCGAAGGGCCCCGGGTTCGATCCCTACCATCGCCATGTCGGTAGTGTCCTTAGGCAAGACACAATTAAATCCACATTGCCTCTCTCTCTTCGAGGTTGATTCCATCTGGAATGAGTCTCTAGAGCGATTAATATAAGTTGTAAGAACTTGTTTCGCAATCGAGAATAAATAAACTAGTATAAATTAACTAACAGTTGACATTATATATAACATGACATGCATATTTATGAGCCATGAAATGCACATCAATACTAGGGATAACGCTAAAAAGGGGAAAAAGCTTCCTCTTATTTCCATTGCGATCCCTGAAAATGTCCATTCTGCAAGTCAATTAAGTTTAACAAGTGAATGCGTGATTACCCGAGTTGTAGTTTTCTACCAATCATCTTTTTGTTTACGATCTTTCCGCAGCAATAATGCTGTTACAGTGCAGGTTAAGGTTTAGCAATATAAATAAAGTAAAACATTGCACATGGATGAAAGAGCCTGATAACATTTTGGTGTGAGTACTTAAGAGTATAAAGTTAGAACAATGAGCACTAAATAATTATGCAGATATCGTAAACTCTAAAAGTCCCAAAGAGCTTAACCTTTGAAAGCATATATTAAAATAACTACGAATGTATCAAGCTCCCTCAAGAAAACATTTTTATTCTTAGTGCTAGGAATATGACTCTCGAATGTCGGCTAAATTCAATTTGCCTTAAAAGAGGTTTTGCTTAATGTGATTTACATCAACAATGCATTTCATATTAGATTGTCAAGGGAAATTTGCTATATTTGTAAGTATACAAGATGTAACCAGGAAAGCATTTCCTCCAGGAATATACTTAATATCGCTTACAAAAGAAAAACGAACATGTTTAACAGCGAATTGAATGAAGTTCCTATAATGTTACATGCGCAGTAATTGAGCAAGTCAAAAGTCCCAAACATTGCTTTGGAAAAGTATGTTTGAGTCTATTTAAATATAAAAGAAAATTTATCTCTGAGCACAATCAACACATCATTTAATATTAGCGAGAAATATCAAAGAAGAGATTATTTATCATGACAGGGAACACACTGTGGCTTGGATATTAACAATATATATATTTTTTGCAAGTATTCTGTTATTTATGCTTGAGAACCAGTTTTAGGGTTTGCCTTTGTATAAATAGTAATAATCACTCTTATGAGCTTCCAACTTACTTATTTTATATGAAAGCAAATGTCTTTACGTCACAAGATTATTTGATAGATGCAATACGACAACCGCCTCTTTCAAAATCCCCATCTGAATCCATACTTTCCTCTCGAGTGTTTTCTCTATCGTGAACGTATTTTTCGGTTTGTACCGTCATAGAAACAGTTAAATCAATCAAGCTATATAGACTGATGAAAAAAGATATATAGTAGATGCAATTTCAAGCTTCCAAGAAAAGAAGGCATTGACTTTTCATGTAGGAGGACATACTTTGCAGAAGATTACCTTCGTACAAACATTTTGGCAAATATGAATAAAATTGTCTGAATGTTCATCTATTCTGTTTTAAATGATATAATGACATTAATTAAATTTTATCATAGTTATTGATGATAAATAATGAGCATATTCTCTAAAAGTAAGGGTGTTGAATTTGCCCAAATTCTTTCATAAATCGAAACTTGAAAACTATAACCTACATCTACAACATGTGAGAAGGATCAAAACAGAAAATTAGCCTTTACAGCAATATCTCGAAAGTGAATGCACATTTGTTTTGTATTCTAATTAAGTAAATAACCATTTGATAGATGGCATCTGTATGACAAGGGAACCTTTTGAAATGTAAGACAGAAACAATTTGACAACTTCAGTGTTAATGAAAATCTCTTGATTATAGTTCTAACTCAAACATATGCTATATATAATGAAATATATGTGAAACAATACGTCATCCATCGGGAATAAGCCTATCGTATTTTTTGTCAAGGGAAAACACACAGATCAATGGGTTCCTACAACTGGATGTAAATTTACATGCATAAGTTTTTAAACGCTTCTCGTCAGTAGTGTTTGGCAAAAAAAAAACTTAAAGGATAAACACTGATTTTAAATGTTCGGAAAACAGCATCATGTTTTGACCGCCATTTTGATATCTACTCAGTAGGATAAATCATCCACGCTATATTGTTCTTAAAAGCAACTTTACTCATTGACATTCAAATAAAACAAATATATTTACTTAAATGCGTTTGCTACCATTTCCTATATGTTGGAGAGTTTATTCAAACTTTTGGTATTTTAGCCGAGAATCAAATCTGAAGAGAAATATGAAATAAAATTAATATGTCCCCAGTCTTGATTTGAATTATCTGCCCTTGAAAACAACGCTTCTGATTTGATTCACGGTTATCGTACCAAGTTTGAAGAAATTCTCTAATCTAGAAAAGGTTGGTAACGAACGATTTTTAAATATTTTCACTAAGTGTCATCTTTATTATGTTTGTCATATAACGATATTTATGATATAATGCAAATAAGGTTTCTAGCTGGAGGAAATTACCGAGAAAACCTTACATTATGTTCTACTGTCACATGTGACGGGTTCTTATATCTGGATAACGTAAGACGCCCACAAATCAACTTTTTATTTGTGAAGAAATATAATCGCCTGCCAATCGCATATGACATTAGAATGTTTAAGGATCCCAACTAAATCGATGACCTCCTATGCTAAAATGCATTTCATTGCAGATATACCACTATGTTTAGTTAGTTTAGTAAACGCTTGAGACGACCGGTATTTCATGCTTACAGTAAACTAAATTTTGTTTGTAATCCGACACACGAGTACTAAAACAACAGAAAATGTATCTTCTTCGTAAACCTTATCTTAAGATGCACTGTCTAAAACAGGTGACAAATTAAATAACTTAAATACTTAAATATATTTTGTAAGTATGATTACTTAAGCTAAAATTTAAGCTATACATTCGAGTCAACATCAGTACAACCTTTATAATATGTTGCAGTACCGTTAAACATTCAACAATCTATGTAAAGTTGTTGTTGTTCTTCTTCTTTTTTGGTGATGTCTAACAGTCAATAATGATCTATCATGGCCATGCGCGGGGGTTAAAAGAAAGTAAGGTACCAGGCCTTCCCAGCTACCCAGTTCACCAAGAAGGACACTGGTACTGTGATAGTGCAAAAAAGATAACCTATCTTACACATTAAAACCCCTTAATTACACTATGATCATGTATCCGTTCAGAATACTAGTAAGAGGCTAGTAACAGTAGGGTTAAAATAAAAGCAAGTGTCTTCAGATTAATGGGTCCGACAGCGATGCAGCCAGTGCTAACGTAAATCCTTAGATAGAGTCAGCAGAGGGAAGTGTGTTCCACTGTATTACATGCAAATTTGTAATAGAAAACTGGAGCGTGGTATGCAAGGTGGTGGAAATGCCTGGATTGTCTTGTGTATGGTGTTAGGTACTGCGTTGGATTTATTTCAACATAACTGTTTACCTTTTTATAAGACAACGTGAGTCTACTGATGTACCGGTACACTTTCTAAAGTGTTTCATTTAAGATCAAAACTGCAACTCCAAGATAGGTGGCTTGATGTACAACTGACAAAGTTTGGTTATGCAGGGTGTATACTGTATTGGTGTATACTGTATTGGCCACAACAAAGACTGTTGTAGAGACATGTATATTGTGACATTAATTGATGTTGAAGCTCATCTTCCATTTCTGCTCCCATTTTGCAAGACTGTTGAGATCCTCCCGCAACTGTAATCCGTCTCAGACAGAGTGTATAGTCCTGTAAATGATTAAGTCATCTGCAAATAACCTGACATCGGACTTTCTGACGCAATTGTTGTACAATTAATGGGTGAATAATGATTAGTTATAGAAGGTCTCTATGTCGATTATTTGTGCTAAATTGAGGCATTCTTCGATAAATGTTACACTCTAGAATTGTATTCATTTTTCATTTAGCGTTCATTGAACACATTATTTATGTTTTGAGAATATAATCTACTAGATGTAGAGAGTTCCCCTTTAACATTTAGCGTTCATTGAACACATTATTTATGTTTGGAGAATATAATCTACTAGATGTAGAGAGTTCCCCTTTAACATTTAACGTTCATTGAACACATTATTCATGTTTGGAGAATATAATCTACTAGATGTAGAGAGTTCCCCTTTAACATATTTGATCTAATACAAGACATGAGATTTACTAAAGCTCTACAGTTATTTATAACATTATAATCATTAATTCTTGTTTATGCACTTTGGTATTATGAATTTTGTGACAAGAACTGCCACTTAAGATCATTTGTTTTCGATTAATATGTGAAAGCTCGAAATTTACTTTTATTTTCTTTCAATGAAGAGTTAAAGTTATGTCTGAAATATCTAAAAACAAACAGAAGAAAAGAAAGGATTTGCATGGCCAGTATCCGTTTCTTAATTTTATGTAAATTTAGGACTGCAATTAAAACTAGACCGCATATTCATTTTCAAAAGACCATACTGTATAAAATTATAAAGCTACTTTCTGGTTGCCACCTAATAAACTCTTACGGTTAAATGCTTGTATCTTTCTTTCTAGCAAAGAATGCCTTTAATGCAAAGAAGCAAACTTTCAGAATTACTTCTCTTATATCGCGATCCGAATTATCTACTATCATTTGCACGTACATGTACTCATAGTTAACAATGTTAATGAATGAATACAGTAGACTCTGCATTGTAATAATGTCACGTAATTTTCCTTTCTAAACGTAGCGATTAGCAAACTGTCTGGCTAATTGTAGGAGAACAACAATATTTCCCGTTCGGTTCATTTGTATTCTCAAGTATTGGCGCATTTCATGGTTATAAGTGAAAGTGTGAAGATAAAGTCGCAGTCTTGAAGAAGCTTATTTCTGTCTTTTTTGCATAGAAAATTATAGGCACAACAAGTGTACCAGATCATTTTCTACGTCATAGTCATTAATAGTGTGAACTATTTATTTTCTTTTAACCAGATATTACGCAAACTTTACAGACTGCATGCTGGTCTAGAGGACGTGGCCTTGAATAAGAAGTAATTTGCAGGAGCATTTTCTGTGTTACAAATGATTATTTCAAATATCATTTTTTGTCTTAATCTAAAAGCTATTTCTATACCGAAAATATCAACATTTGTTTTGTAAAGTGAACAATTACATCATTAAAAAAGAAATCAAATTGACTTTAAAACAGATCATTCCGGGTCGACGATTTAACCAAAGACGACCCCAAACGCTACACTGTTTTTATAAAATAATAGTTTTTAATATTTATAAATTATTGATATGTCTAATCAGAACTATTGTATGAAAATACGTGTACACTTTTACAAAGAACTAGAGAATATATCATTTTCTTTGTCCAAGGAAACTTTCCACGACGGGAAAGTAATTTAGCTGTTGCATCTAACATTTCCATTATGCTTGCACAATTTGGCGTAGGTATCAGAGCATTAAGGATGACCCTGCCTTATTCCAATACATTACCCGATACCAAAAGGAGAATCGAGTCTTGTTATGATAATAATAACTATATTCATACTTTGATTGAAAAAAGTATTACCTGCTCTCTGCCCCTCGTGGCGTGCACGTCGTGGAGCAGGCACTGGGTCTCGACTTTTGCTTGTCTTAGGTCTTTTAACTGTCGTAGCCTAGGCTAACGACGAGGGGATGACCCTGACAAAGGCCGTTTGTCTTTATTCGCACGATGTTGTGTTCGGCTGCGCTTCAGACAAGCCCTTATTAGGGCAATTTCGGACTCAAAATTCTATATTTGCCAGTGGAACTTGGGAGAAGGAAATGAGTGGTTGGCGAACATGTGCTCTGGGCAGCTTTCTCGGGTGGGCTGGGGCTGGTATCCCGCACTCCTGCTTCAGCTACAGAGTCGCATCACATGTGGAGCTGCCCTGGTCTGGGTGGATGACTAGTTTTGACTGAGATTGTCTACCTATATAGGCCAGGGTACTGGGTTGAATTGGTGGTTGCAGTCGACTAGTTTTGACTGTGGATGATAGTTCAAACTAGGTCTCTGGTATGGGCAGACGCACGGTCAAATAGATGTGGGTCTAGCCTGTCTCTCGAACAGTGTCGGTGAAGGGTTCTCCGTAGAAAGGGGTGTTTTTGAAAGATTTCTCTCCTTGTGAACCCGGAATGCGATACTGTGCAAGAATGTGCGATCACTCGGTTTGATTGCGGACCCGTAGTGAGCTCGTCGTGCATTCTGGCAGAGAGACCACAGGAATGCTTTGCGTGTGATGGGGGCGGTGGTGACAGCTTAGGTAGGGCCGACAGGGCACTATGTCGCGGACTGCTCATTAGACATCTCACCAGGAAAACTGACTTATACTGACTGGAAATTGTAGTCAGATAAATTTTCTTCTACTTTCGGACTAAAAAGTTGCAATGTTAGGGGCATGAAAAGGAGAACATGCCGGGTCGTACTGTTTATATACCTCGCCAGAGGGTGGATGACCTTATAAGCACTTATACAAAAACTTATACAAAATTATTACAGTAATTATTTTCAGCTAGACTTAGTATCTACAGCCGTTTGCATCATAAACATATCTACCAAATCAAGTTTAGAAAGTAGATTTACATTTATGTGATATTACCCTTGAAAGTGACCATCGCTATTTTAAGATAGATAACGCTGGTTTATACTCTGAGAATGCATATTAATATAAGAATAATTAAATGAATAATTGCATTACAATTTTATAAGCTCTCCAGCAAAGCTTGTGACATAGAAACGTGTCCGTCCGTTCGTAATATTCTCCTTAAAAACTCTCTACAACCTCTAGATGACACTTATTGCTTTTGGAATAATTCTGTCAAATGTAAAGGTCACTAGATCTGTATCATATCGTTTAGGTATAGCACTTCGTTCGTTTAAACGTAAAAAGTGTAACCAAGTTTATGAAAAACGTTTACCACTCTCTACTAAAAGTTAGAAAAATATTGCTTCATGTCAAAATAATATCACACAATGATTATGATAGTTATCAGTAACAACTAGTAGACATTTAGCTAATGGTGGCGGATGTTCGTGTACATCACAACTCATACCGGACCTGTTTCAATTACACATACGAAGTAATCTTTCAATGCACGTGTTTAATAATAAATCTAAATAGTATTTAAACCATGGTACGATTCCAGTTTCAGTTCATGTTCAAAATTCCTACTCTACTTCACATTTTGCAACTATGGTAACTTCTATTACTTAAGACGGTTTCATAGTCCCATAGAAAAGGTTATGTTCTCAATGGTTATGCAGTTTACCAACTAGTATGAAAGATAAAGCTTAATTTATTGATAAAATATCACTTAATGTAAATGATTAAGCCAGAAATATATTATTTTATAAAAAGTGACGAAAAGATATATGATTCACGCAAATATAACATATATGACCATTCTTGGGGTCTGTATTTTAAATGACATTATTATATAGGTCACCAATGAAATGATAAATGTGAGATGATCACCAAATGTGTGAAGCTTAAATCTCGCAATTCAAAATGAAATTACTATTCGTGTTACGTCCCTTTACATTGCAGTCAGTATATTAACTGTACACTTTAATACCAATACCTTATTCAGTCTCATATTCCTAGTATTCAGTTCGTTATTTTTGTTCCTTGTCATTTTCCCCGCCAAATTAATTAACAATCAGAAGATAAGAGATATATTGTTTCATTTGTCACATGCATGATATCAAGATCTGCTATCTGCCATGTGAAGTTGTTAACCTTCCTTGTCAACTGCAATTGGTAGAACGAACTTCAATACAAAAGAGACGAGCCTTTTGCGTTTATAGTTAAATCTTCCTTTAAGATAAGCGAATCCTACTCTACTTCACATTTTGCAAGTCTTGCAACTTCGATTACTTAAGACGGTTTCATAGTCCATAGAAAAGGTTATGTTTTGAATGTTTATGCAGTTTATCAACTTGTATGAATGATAAAGTAACTAATTGATAAAATATCACTTAATGTAAATGATTAAGTCAGAAACATATTTTATTATAAAAAGTGACGAAAACATATATGATTCACGCAAATATAACATATATGACCATTTTTTGTATGTATTTTAATGATATTATAGGCCATTAATCAAATCAAATCAAATCAAATTTTATTTCATGTCGGTATATCAATACAAAAAACATTAGTTGTGCTTAGCTATTGACTGACTATTTAACAACAACAGACATAACAATACTAACAAGATACGGAAGCCATAGTATTAGTAACATGTATAGAAACCTGTTAAGAAATCGAACATTTATTATTATATCAAAATAATTGACCATACAAAAAGTATGTACTTTAAAAAAGATTATCCTTAACATATATCACATAGTAGCATAAATATATGAAGTTAATATATAAGTTAAAAGGTGACTAAGAAATGACATTATAAGTATAAGATTAGCTAAGCTGTTTAAAATTAATAATCGTTTCTTAGCCTACTTTAAATACTTTGAAAGGCAACAATAAAGTCTAATGTAGAGACAACTCTAATTTAACTATAGTATTAGATAATGAGTTAATGTAAAAGAAAGTTCTATGGGTTATTAAATATTTACTTATTTTAATTTTAATAAAAATAAGATTAACTTTCCCTAACATAGCAGGAATTAACATTGATAATGACAATTACATATATTAGAGGTAGTATACATGGAGGGGAGGTAAAGTTAAAATGAAGGTAAAATCTGTGTTAAACTTGCTGATCTTGACCTAGGTCTAAAATCTTCCTTAAAATTTAGAATAAGAAACTGAAAGAAATATGAACACAATAGTGTGACCGATAAAAAGAGAATAAGAACATATATCCCCCCAAACCAGGTTTGGAAAGAATTGATCAGCAACTGAAATGAACGGATTATTGTGAGACTGATCTAAACTAGACTGTTCAATGATCTAAACCAAAATTGTGAAGCTTAAATCTCGCAATACTAATCGAAATTACTATTCGTGTTACGTCCCTTTAAAAAGAAGTCAGTATATGAACTGTACACTTTAATACCAATAGCAATACCTTATTCTGACTCATATTTGTTCTTTTTATTCCTTGTCAATTTTCTTTCCGCCAAATGTCTGAACAAAAGGAAGATATGAGATGTATTGTTTCATTTATCACATGCATGCAATCAAGATCTGCTATCTGCCATGTGAAGTTGTTATCTTCCTTGTCCACTGCAATCGGTAGAACGATCTTCCATACAAAAGAGACGAAACTTGTACCTTTATTGTGAAATCATCATGTAAGATAAACGAATACTATTGTATACCCGTCGTACAGAACACTAGTAGCTTGATTATAAAAGAAAATGATTACAGTATCTGAGAAGAATCGGAAAGATTTATTACTTAAATGAGACACTGTTTGCAATATTTTCAATACCACAGAAAACATGGCGCTAACCCTGTACGTTAAACATACACTGTAGTACGACAGAAATGTGGTGGTGATTTAAGGCCAAGAAAACAATATGTATGTTTCGGATCTCCTTGTCATAAAAAATAAGATATATCGGCAGTTTTTCTTTCTTATTTTTTTTCATCTTGCCAATTTGCTCTTGAACAATTGGTCCTTTTGATCATTTTCTTATAAAACAGTTTTTAGGTCGGCAGTAAAACGTTAAAGCCGGTCGTGAGATCCGAAATACATATATATTGTTTGGCATTATTTTACGGATATCAAAAGGCAATGGGCTATACCAGGTTAGCTATTTAGTGTAATTGTTGCTTGGATACATTGCAATCTTTTTGCATGATGTTGTAGGCAAACAGTTACTTTGAAAACTTTCAATGTTTTATAGAAATTGTCAAATTGTGCCAAAAAGACATGCATTCAGGTACCAGTAGCTTTTGACTTAAATACTTTCAAAATATTGATAACAATTTAATTTGAAATATTTCTCCTTTTTCAGGTGGAATGCTGTGTTGCTGTGATAGGTCTGTTCACGTTGGCTGTGCGTGTTGGCTGTGCGTGTCGGCTGAGGAAATTTGGCTAAGATTTTATATTGCTACCAAAGAATGTGTATTTCTACATTAAAATCGTATGATATTGTTCCATCCCAAGCAAACAATTACAATCTATTGATAGAAAAATCACCCTTCTAACCCCCTCAATTGTATCAGTCCATTTATCATACCAAGCATATCACTGAATACGCCAAGACATAAAAGTAGTGTTTTACCGTTTATGAATGCCTCTTATGGCTCGTGTGCGTGCAACAATTGTCATGAGTGTTCTCAAGATTACGCATTTGGTTACTCTTCAAAAGGCAAATGGTATCTATTGTTCTGTAGTACAAAACAATAAAAGAAGCGTATAACACAAAAGAGCTAAATGGCGAAAAGATTGAATTGCATATCTTGATGAAAACAAGTAATAGCATTCCAAAACTTCCTTCTGGGGCACATCTGTCTATAAATTACTGAAGTACAAAATACGATATACTATGCAAATTAATTTGAAATATCAACACAGTTTCGAGTACTTCACGTATCGGTTAGTACGCCACGCTACGCAACGGCAATTCTCCAATATCTTTGTACTGGGAGAACTGCTTTAATAGTATATATTATAGGGTCATGTCACTCATGTGTAGACTTTGCGCTGATACTTTCAGCATCAATTTAAGCATATTTCTGCGATATGCAAACAATATATACGTAACTAAACTGTAAGATATGCACATTCATTTCAGCTATCTGTCAAACTTGTAATGCAAAATCATGTCAACAGCAAAGCTCGCATGCTGGTATTTTCCTCTTGCATCGCATTTTATGAGTTTGAGCTGCTTTCAATCTGCAGGATTATTTTACATTGAAATTGAGAGGGTCTTCTGTTTTAAAAGTAGAGGATGCTTGTCTTTGAAAACGAGGAGTAAAATTTTGATGACTGACGTCACACAGAAAAAAAAACGTATATACAGTCGCCAATCAAACTTGCAGACGGTAAACCGTATACTTACAGCTACATATAAGAACATTGGTATATATGAGTTTCTTCTCTTCAAATAGGCATTTTCTGTTTTAAAGTATCATTACATTTCGTGACATGATATATTTTGTCTTTTGCTATGTGCAAATTCTTTTCTGTCTTAATTAAGTCTTCTTAAAATCTTGATTTCACAAGTATAGATGACTATCTACAAATGTAATTGCATACATCGTGAATCATTTTAAACAATGTACAAATATGAGACTTCATACTGATGCGTCCCGCCAAATTTGTTTTTTGAGATTAAGATAGGACAAAATTTTCATTGTCAGGCCCCTGTGACAATGATCTGTAATTTAACTATATAAGACTTCATACTGATGCGCCCAACCAAATTTGTTTCTGGAGCTGAAGATAGGACATAATTTTCATTGTCAGGCCCCTGTGACCATGAGCTTTAATTTAACTATATGAGACTTCATACTGATTCATCCTACCAATTTTTTTTTGAGATTAAGATAGGACATACTTTTCATTGTCAGGCCCCTGTGACCATGAGCTTTAATTTAACTATATGAGACTTCATATTGATTCATCCCACCAAATTGTTTTTAGAGATTAAGATAGGACAAAATTTTCATTGTCAGGCCCCTGTGACCATTAGCTTTAATTTAACTATGTATATGAGACTATATACTGATGCGTTGCCTTTCGCAGTCCCGCAATATTAGTGGAGATTTTAGTGAAAATCACCGTCGGAAAATGTGTGGTACCGAAAATCGCTATACTAGCTTTTTTTAAAATTATTTATTATGATGTTAAAGTTATGTTCCTTCCACCAATGCTCAGCCATTGTTTAAAGTGCATGTTAGTCATAAGCATCGGCTTTAGAATGATCAAGATAATCTAGTTCTAGCATGACGAATTAAAAGCGTTCGAAAATTTATTAATATGCAATATTTTACAATGCTGCATATTGAAATAACCAATTCGTATTTGATTCAAATATTGGTTAACTTTATAAAAAAAATATTATGTTCATGATTAATGAAATATGGTACAAAACAAAATTGATTCTACCGATACTATAGTCTGTGTCCCGTCTTTCCACACGCCATAAACTACTACAAAGGCATATCATTATGCTTTAACATAAAAACCCTCACAATTAAGATGATCTCAAATTGCATTGCTTTGTCGAAAAAGAGATTCACAGTGGTTAATACTCTCAGTACTATGCAATTAAAATAAAACGTCCCGTTTTAATAAACAAAGACATATTTTCACAGGTATGAAACCCGGAAAACGTAACGCCTTTCCAAGCACGGGCACTATCAAATAAGCATAACGTAGCTAGGTTTTTAAAAACAAATGCAATACATAAAAGTCCATTACTGAGACCAAATCGAATTTTCATTTAAATCTGGATGTGTAACAGAGAAATACAGTTTGAAGCTTCTTAAACTTTACAATAGCCGTGGAGTATTTCCTTGTTTGAAATACTGCTGCAGAAAAACGAGTGAATGTTTTTGTACTTCCTTAGATTGACCTGGGTGATAATGTGTCCTACTTTCGCTTTATTGCATGTTTTAAGCAGTCAGAGATATACGTAGCACATCATTAAAGGTAAAGGTCTGTCTATAATTATATAAACTATAATTCAAAATAGACATGCTTATTCATGTACAACCTATTAACATCCTCTCTTTGGGAGACTTCTGGAAAATAACAAAGATATTTGAAAACGGGAAAACCTACTTTCGTTTTTGAAAAGGCAAAATAAAAAACTTATTTACTATTTTGTTAAACTTAAATTTTCAACACAATATGGTCACATTCGATGCAGTATGTCATATTTTTCCTTTGAGAAGACGCCCATTACAATTCTAGATTTAAAAGAAAATTCGATTTTGTCTTAGTAATGGAGCTTTAAGCAGAATTGTCAAATTAGAATTTTTTTTGAACATAGATAAACCCCATGTCGATGTATTATTTAATGACGCTTATGTTTGTAATGTGATCTTGCACATGCGCACAAAATAGCCAAATAAAGCCGAGCTTGCTAGATGTATTTGTGTGCAGCCTATTTTGTTAAACATATCAATTATTTTAAACTCTCAACAAATGTTTTACTATGTGTCAATATTTAGAACAACATCCTTAATACAGACAATATATTGTGCTACATTGTATTCATATAATTCAGTGGATTTAATCCATCACAATCACAAGTAAGTTGAGTGTATGTCTGTTTCAGTGTGAGTGTTATGCCGGATAAATCCTCTTAAATATCAGCGAAAGCACCCCTTCTGCTAAATGACTTAATAAGCAATCATATCGGATAAGAAGTAAAAACAAGTGACCATATACTATTAAGTGGTCGTAATGCAGATAATAGTACTATTTCAGAGGAAATTTTCGATTCGTTATCGGTAGGAAGTTTTCCATATTTTGTATATGTATTAACAGTTGATCGCCGCATAAAGTAAACTTCAAACAAAGAAAGCGCAAAACTACGATGTTGGTAACTCAAAACAGCAAAACAACAGTACTAAAAAGTTAAACCACGATGTAGAAAACTCCAAGCAGCTACGATGGTGAAAACTCGATATTATTTTGTACTGTCATTGTTTTCTCGACAATTCATCATCGATGATTTGTAGTTTCGAATTTCAATATCGTGAATTCGACATTTTACCATCGTAGTTTAATCAACGTACTTTCGAATTACCATTATTGTAGTTTCGACTTTTTAACATTTCAAGAGGGTAGTTTCAAAATTCTTAACATCCTGGTTTCGTTGATTCGACTTTTTTAACATTTGTGAATAGTTTGATGGTTCCTTATCTAAAACTAGATCATTACTTACATGTACATTGTAAGCAAAGGCAATACATTATGACTGTTTGTTCTGACGAAATACTTAAATATAAATAACTGAATTAAAAATCGGCGATACAGTTAGCTCCCCGAGCATAAAGTGCTCATGCATGGTGAGCTATAGCGACTGTTTTATGCCCGTCGTCCGTCGTCAACAATTGCTTCAAATGACAGCGCCAATAAAACTACTAACTTTTGAAGCCTACTTCAGCCAAACATCACCAAACTGATCATC
This sequence comes from Saxidomus purpurata, assembly GCA_022818135.1. NCBI lineage: Eukaryota > Metazoa > Mollusca > Bivalvia > Venerida > Veneridae > Saxidomus > Saxidomus purpurata. Next base: position 10,926,747 of record JAFMSR010000004.1, read on the forward strand.
TACCAAACTGTTCAAACCCTTCCGGTTCGCTGCATACACTTGCCACCAGAGCTAAAATAGAACATAAACGTTTAAACAACGTCTCCTCCTTAACCACTGGGCCGATTTCAACGGCACCTTACAAGGTTGTTCTTCGGATGGTCCTCTACCTACAGCGTTTAAAACGTTTCCTCGTCTGCATAAAATGGCCAGCAGAGCAAGAAATAAAAAATTCACTAAACGACATCTTTTTTATCACTTTGTCAATTTCCGCCCAAATTTACTAGATTGTTCTTTGGTTGGTCTTCTTCTAAAACTGCTAAAACGGTTCCGCTTCGCTCTGATGCACGAAAGGACCGCCAGAGCTGAAAGCAGTAAAACCTTAACAACGTCTGCTTAACAAAAGCGCAAATTTCAACCCCAACTTCACATTTCCAAAATTACTAGATTGTTCCGCTGTGAAATATAGAGATAATACCTTGGATTGTACATGCACCTTTGATAGTCCTCTCCCGAAATTGCTTAACCAATGATATGTCTGTACGTTGTATTCTGCCTTTTTGCTCTACAAAAATACAATTTATACATAATTATGAGGGCCATTCTACAATACGGTGTGTATGCGCTCTCTCAGCTGCTGCACACCAATACCAGAAATTAAGACAAGTTATTCTTGCATACCAGATACCAGATCCGGATATCTGCAGTTCTTACCAGTGCTGGAAAATCTCATCTTACACCCCCAGATGTAAGTCGACTTAATTACGTCAGAACGAACAACTTTTATGAATAAATGTGTAAATTCGTACATTACTTCAAGGAAATAGCGCGTAAATATAAGTCATTTTTTAAATTTTATTTCTGCTACTTTTAGTAAAAAATGGTATGCAAGAAAAATAATCTATCAGTTACCCCCGAGCCAGATATTGCCATCTGCACGTGCAACCAGTGAAATATTCTTATAATCTACAGTTTTTATCAGTGCTGTAAAATCTCATCTTACATGCCCTGGTGTAAGACGACCTAATGATGTCAGAACGAACTACTTTTATGAATGAATGTGTAAATTCGTGCATTACTACAAGAAAATAGCGCGTAAATATGTCATAATTTTTTTTATATCTGCTAGTTTTAGTAGAAATGGTATGCAAGAAAAATAATATATCACTTACTGCACGTGCAGATGAGAATGTCCGGCTCTCGGGTTACTGCTCGGGCGGTAATGAGGCAAAACAGTTACCCTCGATCAAAATATTCCCATCTGCACGTGCAACCAGTGAAAGATTCTTATACACCCATCACCAGTCGTCAATCTTAATTTAGTCCGTGCACGTTTTCACTGTTTTAGGCGGCGAAACCTACTACAATGTATATACAGCATAATCGTGATTTCATAATTATGTTCTATTTTATATACATACTGTTAAGGTAGAACTTGTGTGGAATACAAATTTTAATTGTGTTCGTGTCTATACCATCTACAGCAGTCGGAAAGTAACAGTCGTCAAAAGTTTCAGTTGTATACCGCGTACATGTCGTATCATCCATCTTGCAATTTGCGTCATATAATTTGTTGTGTTGTAGGAGTTAAACGCCCGTTCCAACCGTGTTTGGGTCATTTAACAGGCGGGCAATTTATTAAACAATCGATCCTGGGAAGAACTAGTACTAGACAATTCTTTTTGAAAATTTAACTTTTTTGTATTCACATGAACGGATAATTGATTTTCAGATGTATACTGTGCAAAAAAGAGCGCTGGCTGGCAATTTGTTATCATTATTGATTGTTTCAATTAAAGAAAATGGGGAATAAGTCGTGAACATTGTTAACAGCAAAGTATTGATTTAGTCTGAAATAATATGTTGCAATAGGTTTTGCATCAATCATCAATGTTTTTGTGGGGTAAATGGTTATGTGAAAAACATTGCCATATTTACGGAATATCGCTTACGTCATTCAAAATTTGTGAGAAAAATGAGTTCATTTCACAAATTTGATGCTTAAAATAATGGTTTCATTAACAAATAAGGGGAATGTAGCCAAGTTTCAACAAAATTACAAAATTAATAGACATACCAGATTTTAAAAAACAGTTTTCATTCTGGTTATGACGAACATTATCAATGTTAAGTAATTTTTCTTAGGTTGTCTAAATTCTAAACATATTAATTTGTTAACCTTTTCGAAAAAATAACAAAATAAAAATTTAATTGTAAACATTGATTTTTCTTATTTTTGCAATTTTACAATTTTTACGTGTCGTTTTTAAGAAAATTACACCACAATACAATAATCAATGGAAAGAACAATTAGAATATATGCAACTGTTTTTCCTATAATTTGTTAAATTAAAATATTTGACTTAAAAATGTTGGGTTTCTAAATGTACTAAGCATACTTTAAACTCGCAGATTTCTAAGGAATGTAATTAAATAGATCTATTTTCAAATAACTAGATATAGATTTATCTATCTAAAAAAAATTCTGCTAGGTTTTACGCATTCTTAGAATAGAGTATCGCACGAAGGCGATAATAGCTCTGTGACTGAGATATAGACATAAGCCTGTCCGTGAAAAGGAGGCATTGTTACATCTTTCAAGTCTATCCGGTTAGTGCAATATATTGTAATCATAGTAATAATAACGATAATAGTAGTAATAATGATAACAAATTATATCTTTATTTCAAGACGGTAACACAAATAGACATTAATACGAACTCGTACATATTTCACAATCTCATTGTGGCCTTCCGTAAAAAAAACACACATAACAGATACAAACGTTCGCATGTACAGTCTGTTTGGACACTTGATAATTATATACGAATCTTAAAAGGTTGCAAAAAAGAATAAAGTTAAACTTATTCAAAACTTGAATTTTCGCGGATGTATACCATTAATAAATGACAAACACTCAGATATGAATAATTGTCACAACAGAAGAAGATAAATTTAAACATCAAAATTGTTATAATATTATTTCGAATGTGATACTTCTGCCTCCAATGAGATTTATATTTTTTTTAAATTCTGTATGTGATTTAGAATAGCGAATATATACTGGAATTGATCTAAAATTGTAGACTTCATTGTAAGAAAAGGTTCACATATGACTAATATTTTATTTTGGCACTCTTATACACAATACTTAATTCTATTGGAATACCTAAGCATAATTGCCTCTTTTATACTTATGTTAAGCTTTCTTGGAATTGAGTCCTTGATATATTGCGTTTGATTCTGTCCTGTAACTTGTTAAATCTATTTGTGATACTAGCTCTTTTACACCAATGAAAATGTGATGTTTATATTTGCAAATCTTTTAACCGTCAAGTGACATGTTCGTTCACAATTTCATCTCGTTCACGATTTCGTCTGGCCGAAATTTCTTTTACATTTTGTAAAATATGTGTAAGTTTGTCCCGGATAATAGAAGTAAAATATCTACGCTGGTCTCCCTCAGAAAGACATGAAACTGTAAACGTTAACATTTATTGTTTAAGTGTGATAATAATATTTACCAACAATACCTTGTTTATTTTCCGGCATCTTTGGTTTAAATATATGACATTTGCATTTATTGTATGCCAAGTTCCTCCTTCTGTTATATGAAACCGGTTTGATTCTTTATCTTTTCTTTATTCTTTAGAACGCACTGCAATAATATTTAAGGTTAGTCGACAAGAATGATCCTGTGTTTAACATACAGAAAACTGAATTATCATGTAGTCTTCAAGCCATAGTCCAATTCGGGCCTGGAAATATCCGTGATATAAACAGTTTTAAAAAACAACTGAAAATAAATTTGAATAATTCTAGATTTCTTTTCGTTTGATCTTATACATTGATGATAATTTTAATAATTGAATATCGTTGTTGATATTTTCGTGCACTTTCACACGTACAAAACTGATTTACGCATGATCGGAGTCCATTTACGGATTCGAGTTGAAAGTAAATCTGTCATTATGATTGAAACACCGTGAATGTGGCCCTTCAGCGAGATCTATTTTCATAAAACGTGTTAAAATTTTAAACTTAGAGTCAAACAATTCGTACCTCCGTAAAATATTGTTCTGAAACAAAGCGATAACTTTTTGATACGGACTTTGTATGTGCGAAACTAATTATTCGCACTTGTTTCTTTCCAGATTTTGTGGATTAAAAAATCAAGAGGAAAATGTAGAATATTAAGAAATACTTATTCACATTTACAACAGAATGAAAAACTCGGATAATCCGGTTTCTAGTGAAACCGTCTCAATAGCATTTCACAGTGTAGATAAATTTGTAAAAAGTCCAGACTCAATAACGTTCGTACTTGGATGACCATAGCATAATGGAAAGTATATAATAAAAACCGACAATATTTACGCTCGCAGGACTCCAGGGGTCATACATTAAATGGACTCCGGTGCCATTGACATATTAACATGATGTTGTAGCCAATGAAATGTCAAGACGACTGTTTCTTTGATCCAAGCTAGTAAGGTATACAAGAACGTCGGTGTTGACGTTTATGCTCTACATGGAAAATATGTCACACTGTCTATTAACAAATGAAAACGAAAAACTTTGGTGTACACGACCAGCCCAGGTAGCCCAAGTGAATTGTTTCTAGTATTTTGTAAAATCAAAACCTTGAATTTTCGTTTTCATAAAGTTAATCGTAAAAATAATGTCCATTAATGTCCATGAAACAGCAGTTTATGACAGTTATTGGGACGACAATAAATACAAACTTACTAATTCGGCGATTCTTTGCGAACTTATTGGTTTGAGCTGCTACATGTAGTATCGTTAAGCATCCTGTTTGCATTGTAATTACATGGATTTTAATATAATCATTATCATAACTATTTTCTTGGTCATCGCTTATTTGAGGTTAGAAGCTCAGTCTTACCAAATAACTACGGAAACTGACGATAATTCAAGATGCCTATTCGCGTATTCGGAAATCGCAAGTTATTCAACGACGCGAAAACTACCAAATATACAGGTATATTTATTCATCTTGTTCGCATATTCTTCTTCAAACGTCTTTGAGAAAACTAAACGTTATATATTTGGCACCAAGTGTATTGGAATTTACATCAATATAGTTTTATATAAGATATGCCAAAATTAATATCTGACCCTATTTATTATAGTTGATTTTAGTCGATACGTAACTCTATAATGATACAAATATAACATCATGATGTCAAAGAAATCCATTTAAACTTTTTGTTGGTTACATATATCAACTAGACAACTATCGTCGATTTTATGCTACGTATAAATAGTTTTAGTGTCTGGTCAATCTTGAGATCAAACTTTGGTCTGCACACAAAAATATGCTCGCATTATATCCTTTGTATGCGCCCTGTCATAATTTCGATACACCAATTCTTTTTTGTGGTCGACACTTTATTTAAATGATAAAATCTAATAATTTTAAAATTGTTTTAAAAATAATAATACTGAGTATTTGTGAATACACGGGTATATATTATAAGTTTATATCAAATTGCCTTAAAACTCTGTATATATCCATACAGAGAGAAAATATATGGTTAATACACTGAGCAAATATTTTAAAGAATATTACAATTCAAAACGAAACAAAAGTGGCACCTGTAAAGATGTGACGCCATACAAAATAGTACTATTATGAATTTAGATAATAGAAAATAATAAATGTTGGAGTGAATAATAAAGGCATTCACTACGAGACACCGCCCTTCTAACCCGATTTTATCTCTGTTTTCAATTAGCAGATATAATTGTGGTTAAACACTTAATAACTTTTATAATGCTACCAGTAGCATTTTCGCTATAACTTTAAAACTAAACAAGATAATGAGATTGACTTTTCAGTGCAATTAGATTGAAATAAAAGACATTGTTAGGTACAAAACTAAGATAAAATTATTCCACAAGTTGTAGATTTTGTAATTTATTAGATGCACCCGATGTTACACGAATTCGCAAAGTTAGCAAGTTAATTCAATTGATAAAAACTAGAAAGTTAACGTCAACTGGTTTAAACCAATACAAAATTCAAAGACTTTAAAAAGTAGATATGTTTCAAATTCGTTTTAACGATAATAAACTAAACGTAATTGATAAAACGTGACAAATTGTAAATATTTTGGTAGAATGTTCACCATGTTTGCAGCCAGAGAGGCAGTTGTGCGATATGCGCGGATCCTGCTTCAATCATATGTCCTAATTATTCCGAAAATGAAGAATGCAAATGAAATTAAAAATCGTTTCGTGTAACTTTCAAGTTTAAAATGTTTATAAATTCTGACACTTCACCGATATCCCCAACCAAATTCTTACAAATTTTAATCATTGGCAAAATTTGCGATTTGAAAAATAGGGGTTGTATCAAATTATTTATAAAATCTATAACTTGCAGAATATTTTTGTTGTTAACTTTAGATAAAACAATGTCTTATATATTACTTTAATTGCCCTGAAAATTCCACCTCATTAAGTTGTGTAGTTTAAAAGTTATTACGAAAAGGCTAGTGGTACCGTTAGAAAAGTTGTTAAGTGTATATATTTGCATTGTAAACATATCAAGATAATCAGTTCACGGTCCCAGCAATACCTCACATTGATATCGAATTAAAGTATTGGATGAAAGCAAATATTTTGTCTAGCTGTCCTTATGCTATTAACACCTTGGCTATACACAGACCGTAGTTATATTATGTTCTCTACTTTAAAACAATGTCGCTCGAACTGGTTATTTTGGAAAATAAAACATTCTAATTATGCATTTAAGTCGTTATCTTTATATTTGTTAATCTTTAAAAACAATTAGAATTGAAGTAAAGAAATGCACAACAGTTACTGTTTTAGAGCTTTGTTTGAAATTAAATTAAAGGCAATATTTCCTGTATAATACTGATTGAAATTCAGCGTTTTAATAATAAGTTCTCATTTTAATTCAGTAGCCTGTTCCAGTAGAGATTTTAACGCAAATGAAAATTACTCCAAGCATTTTCGGTACAAACCTTTCTATCGTACTTCACAATCTTAGGTCGATTAAAATTAAAATTCTAAATTCAAACTAAAATGTGCAAAAAGCTTTACAATAGAATCTTAACGTAGTTTGTAGATTTTCTATATCAGAAGGGAACATTGCTTTTGCAACTTGAAAAGGGAGAACGATACCTTCAATACATGAACTTGGCAAAATGATTTGATTATTTGTCAAAATGATCAACAAAAATGGCTTGGTTGGTTGTCAAAACTAAATCATCCATGGCGATAAAAGATACTTAAGATGACCTAGTTTAAGATGTCTGGAGTGGAGAGGAGGACTGAAATGTAGCAAAGTGTCATTTCTCCAAGTACTCATTTTGACCATTTTAATATTTACCAGTTTGCATTTGCCACACGGAAACATGACAGTCTATGCATGTCTAAAGTTTCAGTAGGTATTTGGAGGTTATTATGTACATGCGTCGGACTGATGTCACCTTACTTGATGTCTGAATCTGCATGCACGTTCTACTTTTTGTTCATAAAAAAAATATAGAATTTTGAAAAAAGAACGCCCCTGTAATAATCACAAATACCAGAATGCCCCGCTGCTGCCAGAATTGCTTGGCAGTGGCGTTGTAGCCGTGTCACTGAGACTCGTTGGTGTCGCGTTGGTTGCTTGTCACTCAGTTGACGTAAATTTTTATGAAATCCCATTTATAAATAGTATAATCAGTTCCATTAAAATATGTTGATGTCAAGTTTGTTATATATATATATATATATATATATATATATATATATATATATACTTTTCCCAAATTTTGGGGGGCTCATAACCCGCTTTAAAGCAGACTTACTGGACCAGCAAGAAAGGTATAAGCGCTTCACTGTATTGGCCACACCCCTATATATTCACGATTTAAGAAGCAAAAATGAATGTATAGGCAGCGCCGGCATATTAGCCGAATATGGTGCACATATCCAGGCGTTTAAAACGAGCGGCGCCTTTTTGTATGATAGTTTAGGTATGATTAATTACTCCCGCTAACCTGCTGATATACAGTTGTATACGGTAGTTAATTGACCCATGAAGGCTAAATGGTTTGGAAAGCATTGGTGAACTGTTCTCAAACAGCGTATAAACCTACACTTTCCAATCTGTGCACTCAAAATACCAATTTAAAAAACAAATTGTCGTATAGGCAGCTTGTAACTTTCAATTTCAAAAATAAAAAGGTCAGATAGGCCACATCTACGAAAATTCATCTTTTTTATACGTATAGTCCGCGGCCTATTGTGGGGAAATTACGGTACCACTTTGTAAGTGTTTACCGTTCTACTACGCTGGGAGCCAAATCGTGCACTAGTTATAAAGCAGCTTTGCCATAAAGCTAACGCAAATAGGTAGTGCACATAGTTTTGCAGCATAATATACCGGTGTTGTTTCGGAAAAAGTCAATTATTAGTGAGGATACATAACCGAATGACAGTAATCCTCGAAGAGACAATACCCTGAAAGGCCAATCTCCTCAAACGGGCAATTATCCTTAATCCCCCTTTACCACTACTGACATGGAGATATGAGTCTTTTGTCTATATCCGTCCCCCCTCCTTTGTCTTTTCTCTATCTAGTTTTTTTGTGTCAGAGCAGTTAAAATATCTCAGACAAATATTGTAAAACACAAGATTTTCCTCGTCTTTCCGCTTTCAATTCCCTAATTTTCTTCATTAGTTTCATTTTTCTTTTCTTTTTTCGCTGTTTACTATTCATTTAAAAAACTAGCATACTTCACATTATTTAGAACATATATGTACTTTAGAAGAACTTTGTACTTTGTTAGTGTTTGATATAATGTATATGTATGCCTCAAACATAAATAATAAACATATATTCAACCTGGACCGGCTTCAAATAAAACTTAAATGTGTCCATATTAAACCAGACAGTATCTTATCTAAGTCCAAAATGAAAAGCAAAAAACTAATGTAGAAATATATTTCAGTCATGTTGGTTCAAATTTTATATCGTTAATTCAAAATGTGCATAAGGCATGACAAACTACGCAGATCTGCAGTTTTTCCTTGTTAGTTTTATTTGTTGGATACAATTATGATACCATTAGTAAATATGTTTTTGTAATGTTAACCATGGTGTAAGATTTCGACAAAAATAGTAAATTGTCTGTAAATGAGGTGTTCATTGAATTACCTTAAGTAAGCTTCTATAATATAAAAACCTAGGACTTAAGGAAAGACGCAATTTAAGTTGGAATCTACGTGCGTTGTTGAAATAGCCTTCACATTTAAAAGAAAACATATTGTCATCTCTAAATTAAGGGCAGAGGCATCAGGGCACTGTTAATTGTTATCTTGTAATTAAAAAGAAAACAATTTCTTCGAAATAGTTTCACTAGTGATGAAAGGATTGTCGTTTATAATATAATGTTCCCGACATTTGCGCGTTTAGGTGTCAACAGTTTCAATGGTTTTGACCATTCGACTTTTTATTTTTATTGCATCGAAATATATCGATTGTGTTGTGTTGTGTTGTGTTGTTGTTCTACGTTTTCTGATTCATGTATTTCTGTCTCCGTTCTACGTTGGAATTCAACTCACTTTGAAAACGCTAACAATTACTTTAGTTTATATGTTATACACGTTACTAATGTAGGGTTAACGGACGTTTTTCGTGTTATAACATCTGCAGAATCCCAAGGGATGGTTGGTGCCCGAGACTGCGCAAGGACACCAACATATCCCAAGGGTTTCAGAGGGCGTTATAACGCAAAAAAACGTTATCCTAGCATAAATCATCATAAAATATGAATGAAACGCTCTAACTGGTACGACGCTTAACAAAGCGCGGGACAAGGTCCGTGTTGTTTACGTCCAAGTTGTTTAAGCCCGACAAAGACTTGGAAGACATGGCCTTTGTTTGCAATGGCCCTGTAATGCGCATAAATGAAAACGGGTTATAACACCATTAACAAACGTTTTTTCTCCTGTTAAAACACCGTCAAAATGGGCAAAAACAGCACATTTTATGCTAGAATATTGTTTGAGGAAGTTTGAGGAAAACTATCTCATAATTGTATAATGGTTTTACATTGCTTTTTCAGCCGGCCGAAAAGCAGTGTTTGTCTTGCGGCTTGCTGATTTTTGCCACTCATTGCATTTATTTGCGATTCGTTGATCAGATTCAGAAAACTTACCTGTTTTTAAACTATTAAAGACGCTTTGTGCCGTGCAACCAGCATTTACGATTTTTATAAGCTAACATGAACTACAATGTAGAACAAATGAGTCAGATTTCAGACAAAGGCATGACTATCTACCAAGATCTGCCCATTTGTTCATGACTCCAGCGAGTTGTTATAATAAACAAGGTGAATCCTTTCAAGGGTATCAGATGCCGCGTGTTTTTCTTCTCTGTCTGTTTTGTTTTATAATAGCGAATGTAAAACAATCGTGGCATGTACTTAATGTTTATACAAATGTTTTAAAAACCATGATACATGTACTTAACAGGCCGTAATACATATACCCTCTTGCTACACAATTTGTAGACCCCAGAAAAAGTAGCTACTGTTAGTTATTGAGTACCTCTCCTACCTTCCCCCATTGAAGTAAATAGAATGAACTTTGTGTATACAATTTACCCACATCAGTTTTGTTAAGAAAAATGCCAAGGTATGGTACAAACTCTTGTTTAAACCAAGTGTGCTTACTTTCGCGTAACATATACCCACTATACACATACATTACCAAGGGTAAGTCGGGCTCCAGTCAATTTCTTTGGTTGAAAATATTGCGAAAGGCATACATATTGTAGTTATGCACAACTCCATACATGTTTACGAAATGAGAACCAATCTGTTACTTCCTTAATTACTTAATGACAAAATTTGAACGTTAAAACAAACACAATTGTAATAATATATAACAATAGAAAAATAAAACAAAGCTTAAACATGTATAAGTTCATAATTTTATTGAATCAGGCCTCAGTAACTCACAACATATATATTTCTATTGTAAGATTTCACCTATTAGTCTCTCCTTTTTTCCGCCTAAAGCTTTATTTCTAAACTTATCCAATTTATGATCAACAGTTCTTGCTCAGTTATGTATATGATTGTTTCTTATTAAGATCTTGTTAGCACGTGCATATACATAAAGCCCTTTTACCGTGACAAAAATTACAGTAACTATGATCTTTATCTTTTTTTGTCAATGTATGTCCAGAATGCCTAAAAATGCAGCGGTGGCAACATATAAGCTCAAAATGCCCACAAACTCCTAGAAACAATGTGACTTCAATTTTAATAAGAGATGTATATCGTAACTTCAAATGCTGTAGATGCTATTGTACATATGAAATATCATATTTTATCTTCTTGAATATTATAGATTAAGAATCACGTTTATCTGTTTTATTTACTAAACAGTCTTAAAAAAATCTTGGAAGATGTTACATATTCGTAGAAGTGTATAAGGGAAGATAAAATATGTTTATGGTATTTTGGTTGTTTTTAAGAAAAATAAAAAAGATAACAGTTACTGCTTTTAATCTTTTTACTAATACCACAACAGTTACTCGTTTTTAAAGTAACTTTCACGGAAGACAATGCGAATTCTAAGAATTAAATGCGTTCAAGGTCACGCTAAAATTGAAACAGATCAAAAGATAGCTATTACATGTAATTGCTCTCAAGTTTTAACAAAAACACATATAAAAACAACCTATTTAAGGATAGCCTTTCAAGGAGGTCGTTGTAAATTCTCAAAATTAGTTGTGTTTTAGGAAAGTTAAAGATGAAGGTCACACAGCATGAGTATCGCATACCACGCTTGAACAAGTCAATTAAAGAAATGGCTTCTTTTAACCAGCGAATAAATAACACTAACAAATTATATATGACACATGAAACCGAAACTGGCTTTATACTGCGTAATCATGCAATATAATGTATTTGTATTTGACACCAACTTCCCCCTTTGCACAATAGTTTATCCAAACATTCCATTTGTACTACTTCATACTGGTAATATAAGCTTGCATATCGCTAATTATGAAACATGGCCTCAGATATTCTTTAAGCTGTAAATTCACAGGTAGTTGATTATAATGTTAAAGCCTTTTCTTCTAAGTCATACATAAAAAATAACGTAATACATTATTTATAACTATTTTCTGCAAGATATTTAGACTGTTGATGATCAAGTATATTTTTGATACATTTCTTTTTCTCGTATTAAGCATCTTTACTGTAGACACACAAACACATTTTGGCTCTAAGAAATAGGGGAAGCTTAAAAGCTATTCAATATAATGTTTTTATAGTCATAAATAAATCCGCTGATTTAATACTGACGGATTGGAAACAGCGGGAAGTAAAATCTGTAAAAAGGTGGTATATCATTTTCTTTCCTGTATGTGCTGTTTTCGGTTTCCTAAGTAACACATATTCATAAAGGGTTCAAGGAATTACTACGCAATAACCGATCCCAAACGAAATTTCATTACCAAATATTATTGGCTCTTTTTGTTTGGTTTCTATGACACTGTGTGTGCAATTATAAAACATTCCCATATATGACAACATAAAGCCTTCAGTATTCCCGTATTTGGACTTGTTTGAGAAAAGTGTACTCTAATTTTTTACTCGAAATGATATTTTTGATAAACTCAGGATCGCATTTGAAGTAGAAATGCAAGTGTGCGAGGTAAATCTAAGTCATATAGCCTAAAGGTGACATGCAGGTTCAATACTTGTTAAAATGACACAATTATTCTCCTTAAGTTTCATCATGAATTTTCCTCATTCTAGCCTGAAAGTGTAAAACCTTATTGCCAACGGGGACATGTTAGTTCATATTTTACAATAATTCAGCCGTATTAATTCTCACTCACTCACTCACTCACTCACTCACTCACTCACTCACTCACTCACTCACTCACTCAATCACAACCGGATCTTCCGCAACTCTGCATGCACGGTCATTCGTCCTGTTTTGACTGGTCGACTTCTTCTCTGGCTTTGTGGATTCTAATCCAGTACTTGTCGTGTGTGTTTCCCTTCGCATAATTTGTCCCCGCCACCTCCACTTGCGTTTCCTATACGGTGATGGTGACAGGTTCCCGCTTTGTTCTTCCCCAAAGCTCTTGGGTAGAGATTAATTCTAACCAGTGTATTTTCAACCTGAGACAGTTGTTGACAGAAAATGCAACCTCTGGTAACACTCCAGGTCTCCAAACACTACATCGGCACTGTTTTTACGTTAAAGTTGAAGAACCTTAGCTTTGTCTTACAGAAGATGTTTCGGGTGTTCCAGATGGGTCTTGATTTGTTGAAGTCCTGGCTCGCTTATATAGAAAACAATACAAATCACAGGTTCCCTTCCGTGTCATTGAATACTTTATGTGCCATTGCAGAACGTATTTCGCATCCATTGTTTAAAAGAACCGAAGAGTAAAAACTAGTTTTTGTGGAAATAATCCGGTCAGAGAAATTTATTTTTCGTGGTTGTATTTATCTAATATCAAGGTGTTCGGTCATTGTGGCCAGTGCAGCTGTAATTTTTCTGTCATGCTAATGTTTTTCGGCGCATCCGTATTACGCTTGCTTTAGGCAGCCGCAAGTTGATTACTTTCAACCGCCAATGAAATGACAAGTAGAATGTATACACAAATTTGAATTGAGAAATTTACTCTGTAATTGGATAATATCGAGTGAGAAAGGTCAATGAAATACTCTTGCGTTTTCAGTCTTTCGTGAATGGTTATATAATTTGAGTACGTAAATAGTTCATATCTATCAACATATTTTATTGTTACCGCCAAACATTTGTTAAATTATAAGTGTAGAGTGATTATACTTTCAAGGCCAGTGAATAACGGTCAATATTTCTCGTAACATATTTGATAAGAAAAAACAAGGATTAAGTTTATTTTTTCTGATGCACATGTCACGGTACGGAGGTATTCAATATTGAAATAAATAGTCAAGCGGCCGGTGAGCTCAGTCTTGAGCGCATTCATACTTATATCTCTGTACCCGACGGGTCACGAGTTCGCGTCCCGGTCAGGGTGCATATTTTTTCTCACTCTGTGACATTTAGCGACATGTGACTTTTTACTATAAAATAAAGCCACCAATCGCTTCCATATATTCAAAATTTGTCGACAATCTTTTCTATAGATAGTTCTTGTTATTGGTCAGTTTAAATGTACCAATCCGTTTTTGGGAGGGGCGGGTATCCCGTTTCGTTTTGAATTGAACGGAGACGCTTGAAGGCACGTGTTTTGGCTTTTTGGAGATGTTTGCAGATTTCTATAGCAAACTCATATCGTATAACCGGCTCGCTGAGGCCAGCCGGCAATACTAAATATATATGCACACTAGAATGTGAAGATGAGTAGCATTAATGAGATCTTGAAAGGACAGTAGGTCCTGACACTCATATACGCCTAAAATGTTATAAGTCCATCTGAATTGTGCATAAAAGGTGAGAAAAATGCGGTCAAAGATCTAAAAACTGAAACTGAAACTGTTTAATTTGATGAAACGCCTAATTCTACACAAAGTATATTCACTGGCGTTGTACAAAAGAAAACATTTACTTGAAGCGTTGAATCGACACTTTTGACAATTCAGACCAAGTAATTGATGTATAGAGTAATATACCAGTTGACTTATGGAAGTCTTACTAAACAAAATTTGAAATTTAATGAGTTCTACAAAAGTAGACAAGTGTAAAAATACAGTATTATTCCTATTGTTTTATGTTTTGAGATAGATCCAAGTTCTGTGGCAGTTTTAATTTTGTGTTACTGTTTATTGGTATCTAAACAATTTGCTTAATATACATGATACATTGTTAATGTCATATATGTAATAGGAAATGTATATTTAAATTTACGGGACATTTATGGAAATCATTTTGTAAAAAACAGTTTAACACTCAAGCGCAAAACTATTAATGACTTCTTATGTATCAGATAAATCCACGTTGAAAATTTGGCAAAAATAAGAATGTTAGATAAAGTATAAAAGTCTTCGGTTAATGATGGAAGATATAATATTGATACTTGTTTTATTTTAGGCATTTAATAATGTACCAAAATGATATCGTAAGACAGATATATTATCTTACCATCTTTATTCATGAATGGACTTATTGTCTTTGATGATAAAATACCGATCTGTTGGTTTTTAAAACCTTAAGTGGAGACATTGATCTAATGTACTATTTTATAAAGGTCAGAGTCATTATTAATTGGTCTTTGTGTTGAATGAAAGAAGTTATTATCTCTTGATCAGTTTGTTCGTCCATACAAGAAGGCCAATATGACTTTATATTGCTGACTTGGGTATAATACAATGTCAACTATGGGATTTATGATTTGAACAATATTCATAGAGGTCCACTACACAATGGTACATTCCAAATATCCAAGCTTTAGGTCTTGTGATTTTAGACAAGACGATTTTTGAAATTAACCCTTCTTAAGCCTATGCAAAGTCAAGTGACCTATGAACAGGGTCAATTTGATACGGGGGTCATCATTTGAATAATATTGGTGGAGGTCCACTAGACAATTTCTGAGTACGTGTATACCTGTTGCCATAGTAACCAGAGTTATGTAGTTAATGGAATTATTTTAACAATTACGATAGAACTGTATACAATGAACGTCTCTGCCAAGTTTAATCAACGACGGACACCGGACGATCCTAATAGCTCATCCTGGCACTTTGTTCTACGTGAGCTAAAATGAGAAACGTACTATGTAGTATCAATGGGCAGATTAAACGTGTGCTCTTTAAAGTGCCAATTATAGAAATACATAATAAATTGTACTCAGACCCGATATAAGAATTTGAACTATGTACTTAACAATACCCTCACACCACTCATACGATAGTTAATTTGCGGACATAACATCAATCATCAATGTTAAAGGGTCTGAAAGTTGAAAGGTTTCGCTCTTAATCTTCTAAATCCGTTGTTGTATTTTGAACAAACCTCGCTAGAAGTAGAAGGCAGTTTAGTCATATTGCCGACGATAAAAGTCACAAGGTCCTGAAAAGTGAAATGTTTGTCTGCTCTCCTTATCATTGATTCATCCGACGTCTAGGGAAGTATCTGTATGAAGTCTATTCAGTCATGATAATTGGAAATCTCTATTGATTTTGGGGTCGAAAATTACTTTCACATTGGTCTTTGGTGAACACAACAGTTTCATATTCATATATGAAGAACAGTGGATCATAGGATGTATTAGTTTGTATGGTTATTTTTGATCCTTTATTAATTTATGACCCTTATTGAGTTTGAGGTATTTTGATTTCATAGACACATGTATAATACGATTATGCGTGACGGGGCAGTCAAGGAACAAATTTATGTTATATCATATTATTAGTTTAGTTTATAATAATTTGTTTTAGCTCGATTGTGAAGAAAGCTTGTACATGTAACTTATCGAGTCACTCTTGAGTCTGCTTCCTGGAAAAACCAGTACTGGTGTCATATGAGGAGGTACGGTCTTGACCCCAGTGAGGCTAGAACCCGCAACCTCCGGGATGAGCGACAGACACCTTAACCTCTAAATCAATTGAAATGACCCCAAGGAATTCGTTATAAATGAACTTCACTATAGATGCTTTGAATGTCAATTTTTGACTCGGAAAGGCAACAATTATTTTCTCTATATTCAGTAGGAATGAATCTTTTATCGAAAGTCATGCATTTCGTTTATAACTATGGTAATGTTCATTACTCTTAGAATATAAATTTGTGATGCATGTGATTCTTAAAATTATGATGATCACTTTGGAGAGGAAATAAAAATATAGAACTGTATATAACACATATAGCTTTTCTTTGCATGTGTTTTAAATGACATTATAGCGGTCATCACTGAAAACATTATGGAGAGACATAGTATGTTCATTGATCTAGACCAAATTTGTAATGCTTAAATCCCGCAATGCAAATTGAAATTACTATTCGTGTTACGTCCCTTTACATTGAAGTATGTATATTAACTGTACACTTTGATAGCAATATTGGCCATTTTCTTATTTTGGTCTCATGTTTCTAGCGTCTATTTTATTCTTTTTTTCCCCTGTTAATTGTTTTCCGCCAAATGTTGGAACAAATAGAAGATATTAGAGGTATTGTTTTAATTGTTATATGTATGAAATCAATCTCTGAAGTTGTTTGTTACATTCATTGTCAAATCGGTAGAATGATCTTCAAAACATCAAACGAGACGAACCTTGTACCCTTTATTATTACATATTCTTGTAAGATAAGCGAATAATATTGTATACCCGTGATACAAAACACCAGTAGTTTGTTTAATACAGATAATGATTACATTATCTGGGAAGAATCGGAATTATTGAATATGTCTGTCAGCGTGGTAAAAATCTGCTTATGTCATACCGTGTGAAACAGTATATAAAACATGGCGCATCCGTATATAAAGAAAATATATATAAATGCCCAAATTCAGCTTAATACCCCCAAATACCTAAATAAAATAAAACATCTATAAGATGAGCCTTTTTGGTAACGCAGGTTGAAACTGGCGAGCTAGTAGAAGGTTTAATCCTTGGAGGTAGTAATGACCAACCGGAGGCATTTTCCTCTTTTCCAATCTATATGAACGTCGACATACCATTCGGCTAAAGGAAGAAAGAAGTATGCACTATTTTGATGTAAATTTCGAATTTGTATTTGAAAGATATTGGTATCAATATATAATACCGGTATTTCATTTCTTTCGGGTGGAATTTTGTGTCGCTGTGAGAGGTCTAGTTACGTTGGCTGTGCGTGTCGGCTGAGGTAATTTGGCTAAAATTATATATATTTTTCAGCTTAAATACCTTTGATATCTTACGATTAAATGGAAATCTCTCATGCACAAAGAACAATCTATTGACATAAGTTATACCTTTATAACCCCTTCAATTGTATCATTCTATATTCAGGTCGCATGTAGCATATCACTGAATACACCAATACATACGAAGTGGTTTAATGATTGCCTCTAAAATACCTTTTAAGAAATCTCTTGATCCTAAATTATCACATGCCTAAATAATTGTCAAATAAATCATCTAAAGATTTCGTATTTGATTACTATTCAAAGGGCAAATGACAACTATTGTACTGTAATACAAAGAGAGTCGTAAATTATAAAAGCGCTAAATGGTAAAAATATTTAAATACCCGTTAAACTTTTGACACAAATAGTGGGGATTATCAGTCTAGTTTAGTATATACTCATTCATTTTAGATAGATTGTGAAGAAAGCTTGTACCTTATCGAGTCAGTCTCGTGTCCGCTTCCTTGAACCATATGAGGAGGTGACCACAGTGGGGCTCTAGCCCGCAATCTCTGGAATTAGCGACAGGCACTTTAGGCTGTACACCACCACTCCCCTTATGTAATCGCTTGTTTTATGGTAATGGTGGGGCTGACAGATTAAAATGCGAATACAGTCAAACCTTTGTTAAGGACCACCTCCGAATAAAGATAACGCTGCGAATAAAGACCAGCTGAGAGATAACAGTGCACTATTCATCTGTATAATAAATACACTGTGAATAAAAACTACCTGTAAACAAAGACCATATCTGTAGCTTCCCAGCAGTGGTCTTTGTTCACAGGTTTGACTGTATGCTTATTAAATATGATAAAAGTTCAAGAAATGCTTTTGTAATTATTAATGTTCTGGCAACGAAATTAAACAGTGAAACTATAATTTTGATATAGCTACCCTGAATATAGAGAATATTAGGCCACTGTCTTTTGATAACATGTGATATCAGGTGAGGTAGATGCGGTCGGAAAAGGCGAGGCTCTGCCGAGCCTTTTCCGACCGTATCTGCCGAACCTGATATCACATGTTGTCAAAAGGCAGTTGACTAATATTCTATTTATCATGCAAGTCTTCATATTGTTGTTTTTTTTTGACACTTTTAGGGGCCTGAAATAGAATAAATACGGTATTTATAAAAGAAAATGATTTCAAATTACTACATGTGCCTAGTAAATAATTCTACATTTCAAATGACAAAAAATATAAAAACGACATAAATATAGCTTAAAAATTACTTTCATGAGCCTATTTATAAATGTTTTTCTGTTCTAATGTAATGATATTGTTTTGCAAACAAAATATTTGCAAAGACACACGCAAGAATTCCAAGTAAAACACTGACATTTCAAAAATGACGGCGTGGGCTCAACACCATTGGGGTATTCTAATTGTAAACAAACGAGGAACTTGAGAGTTGATGAGTGAAAAGTGAGCGGTTCAAAGACAGTTTTCAACTTTTGATAGGTAGCTGATAGGTTTCAGGCCATTTGAACCACGCATTAAGAACTTACTGTCAAAATTGGATAGTGATAAAAAAAATGAAAATCAACTTTTTCTCAAATTTTGCCTCAAAATTGGTGTAGATGGATAGCAAATGATCTAACTAAGAAAATGAATACCAACAACCCTATGTTTATTTCAAAAATAAAAATTCTGCAGGGGATTTTCAATTTTTATGGTGCCTTGCTGTTCGTTTTAAATCATTCAATTTATCTATTTGGGCTGTATTTTTATGCAATTAATTTTGTAAACAAAAATACAAAAATGATAGGATAAATGAAATGTTTTGATTACTTTTTCTCTGTGATTGCACTTGAGGAGTCTTGCTTGTTGAACTGGAAGTAGTACGGCATGTGGGCGTGGTTATAAAGTGTTATCACGTCAGTGACGTGATATCATTTTAAAATATCGGACGGGTGTTATCGGTTAGATTTAATGCTAGTTGCATGATAAATATAGACAACAGGTGGTATTCCGTAACCTGGACATTTGTCTTTCGTTGATTCTTGAAGCAAGACAGGGCAATCCTTTGGCAAAAGGAATAACGCAAATAAGTATCTATAAATCTTTACTGTTCTGTGAAATCATTTCTTCAGCTATATTTGTACTATGTGCGAAAACATTTTTTAAACTAAACCAGGCCTGCTCATGTCTTCCTACTTCTACTTAAATGGTTGGCTCGGTAGTCTAGTAAATAATAATCTGGACTGCCAGTGTGGATGTCCCGGTTCGATTTTCGGCCGGGGCACTGGATATTTAAGAAAAGCTTTCCGGTGTTTCCAGCCCCATCTAGAGATGAACTGGTTAGAACCTGTCAAGTATCAGAATGTTGCCTCACCGGGCATATAAAATACTAATAGGTCGCTCATAAAAGGGCTAGGGGTTGGTTCCCGGTAACCCATGTATCAGCATGCGGTCAAGAGTATTGGCATTCATAGAGGAATCACAGGTACCTGGAATCTGAATGATGATGGAAACACACTTTACAGGTGAAAACATATGTAATATATGTAAGGAATTGATATTATAATAAACACGATTGAACGAAAACCAAAACGTGTTCAATTGTAGCGATATAGAAAGGACTTACATGTTGCAGATTAAGACTGTGGAAACAAATAAAAACAGCAGATATAAACTGGTAACAAATGGTATAAGTAGTTCTACCATAATCACTAATGAAATAGTCAGTATAAATTTGGGAGAGCAGGCATGTTGATATAGTCCAGTCCTTCTGGGTGTCTGTTTGGCCAGATGTCACTAACTGGAAGTCTCTTCAACGTTTAATAGCTGGGTGATGTCAGCCAAACTTCACAGGGGTATTCAGTCCCAAATCTTGTGGTATACATTGATACACTTTTAGTTAAAATGTACTTAAAGCGGACAGAGTGATTTTCCTTGATTTGCCTCATTTTACGATGTACATTTGTGTATGTGATATATCTCCTATACCAGTCTTTGCATGTCAACTCAACTACACGTGGGTGATCAGTACAATTTATATATGTGTATATCATCGGCATGTTATGGTTCTATTACCTTTAGCGGAGCTATTGCCTTTGATTTGTCTAATTGCAATATGTCGCGGGTATTTCTCCAAAAACCTTGTTGGAATCCCATCGAAATTGCAATGAAGCAGTATTAGGAAGTACGGGTGAGCAAATTACAATTTTGTATTGGGTCAGTGGTTAAAGGCTACAGGACCTGGAAGTTAGCAATTTTGATCGCTCTTCATCTCCGAAACCCTTAGACGGACTTTCGTCAGACTTCTAAAGAAACATCTATATGATGGGGTTATCATATTGTCAAAGGCGAAACTCACATGGGCTTTATAGAAAATGTTGCTTGCTCTACATCACCTATACCCCCTGTTCGATTTTCATGAAACATCGTCTGAATATTCAGTAGGAAGTATATTTGAACATATTATAATGTTGGATTACTTTTGGTTTTCTTCCCAAGTCAGGCGAAGTTTTTGGAGTGGCGGTCCTACCCAAGTGATGTTTTCCTTCAAGGGATTTATAGACAATAACATTGACATTTTCTTTATTGATAAGGTAATTTAAGATACAAAGTAAAATCTCAGTGAGAGGTGCCACTTTTTTTCTGAATGATTTGAATGCAACGATTATTACAGTCTAGTGAACATTGAACCCGGTAATAAACTATAAACACGCACACCTTCTCTAATAATTACAAAAATGAGCATACACTTGTAGCTCAAAGCACAAAGTATAATACAATTCCATATTGTTAAACATCAAGCAAATACACTAATTGTCAAAATAGATCTAATCAAATGTCAATGCAATTATAGTTTACAATAACCACTGATTAATACTATTATCTAATATTTCTTTTATTTGCGTTTTCAACTTTGCGCTCCCAAGGTCCAACCTGGGACGTTTTCACTGGTTGTTGATTTAGACAGACAGACAGCTTGTAATTAATATTTGAAGAAGGAATATTGACATCATTGAAGTGAACCTTTTTAACATGTAGTATCATAGCATTAGTATTATCATTTGTATTGTCCGTTGATATTGACGACATAAATATGATAAGGTATGTATTTGCTATACAATACAAAGGCAGAATTTTAAACCACAAGCAGAGCAAGATTATCGCTATACTAATTGCCGCAATGGCGCTTTGTCACATATTAAAAGTCAGGTTGGTGGAATGTCACAGGAAACCGTGTATGTTAGAAATAAGCAATTGTGAGAGGTCGTTATAGTAAAAAGATTTAAGGCAAAATCTGATCACGCGAAAACTGATTTACTATGTTGTAAATAACAATGAACAAGTGTTAAATTGTTACATAAAAACTTCAATACTAAAGATACAGTATACTAAACAAAACATAAAAGCAGATTGATTTTACGTATACTATTGTATCTCCTCCGTGTTTCAACAGACCGTGAACCATTAAAAGGGCATGTTATTATGCTTTAGCAAACAGAAATACTCGCAATGAAAATGATCTCAGATGATATGTTCTTCACAAGGAAATAGGCTCGGGTTAGTAATATTTTCACATTTGGAGGTCTCACACTATATGTAAAACTTCACATTTGTCAAAAAGAATTACATTATGGTGTAAGAATATTTCACCTTTGAGTTACAGTTAGGTCTAGAGATATATTTCTTTGTACACATTGGGGAAACGTATTTCACATATTTGACCAGTATAACATTTCTGACTTTGTTTCGAATTTACATTTTACAACGAAAATACTTCTTTTATGAGTAGGACACAATCATTTGTCACATACATACTAGTTTATGACTGATACATTGCAGATAAATATGTCAATATAATTGCCCAACCAAGATAGAGTTATTTTATCATAAGTAAAAATTTGATACACATACTTTGCCTAAGGAAAGATATAAATATAAGACCTATTGTATTATACATGTATTTGTGAAATATTTGCATTAAAAATTATATATTTAGATGGAATTCATTAGCAATTTAAGTTTGAAAAATTATTATTACCTCCCTTTACTATCTTGGGTGCTCACCCAAGATGGATTGGAAATAAATGAATTCTGAAGCTACACGTACTTTTGAAACTTGCATTTTGGTTCAGAATGTTAAATTATTTGTATATCTATCCAATTCAAATGTAAAAGTATAAATTATATTGAATTAAAAAAGAAATACTCAACGTTTTAAATACTTTCATATTAAAGGGGAGTAATAACAAAATTTTATAAAAGTTAATAAAATGTAAATTTCTGATAGGTATCTAACTCTATGTAATGGGTCTTTTTGTTCATTAAATAAATCTCTAACAGAATATACAAAAAGTAAAAATTGTCATAAAATGTTGCTTAAAAGTGATTGACCACCTTTACAGCTACTGCGAATTACCTAAATTATTTGACACCGGGTTATTCTGTGTCGCTCGGCTGAGGGTGTGTAACTCATATGGTTAGTATGGTACAAACCTGCCGTCGGAAAGGTCGTGGCTGTCTTTACATCAATCGGATATATAAAATTCTTTTTGATGCTTAACATGAACTTATTATCACATTTATCTTCGAACTCACTATTTTACAGCGGTTATATAGGCCTACTTCCGTTTTAAATATATACCAATATATCAATACATTTGGTTTTTGTATCATACATTTTTGCAGTAAAATCATTCAAGTCATACATGAACTGACTTTTCTGAAATCCGGTCAACATACAGACACTGCACCCCCAGTATCAGGCACAAAGACAAGTTACTCCCGTCCCCAGTCGCTACAATTGTCTAAAGCCTTGTACAAGTAACTGTTTGAAATAATAAATTGAAATAATAAACGCAATAATCTTCCAAATATGAAAATATACATATAACAAATATAAGAAAATACTTCAGTAAGGGCTTAAAAACGGAAAACCTTGTATCAATTGTCAAACTGAAAAATGTTATAACGTGTCTGCGTGTACTAAATTTTACTGATCCTTGGATTCAGAGCGAGGCGACTCTCAATTTTTAATATATCGGTTTCTAGTAAAAGTGTCAAAATAACTTGGTGTGGATCATAATTATAGATCTCTCGGGTCAACAACGTTCGTACTTGGATGACCATCGCATAATGATCAGTCATAAAAACCGACTTGTATTATTACCATTTCATACCTATTCAATTTGCATACTAGTAAGCTGAACCTCTTGAAATGTCAAGACTGATACAAGTTGGTAATGTATACAAGTAGAAAGGATACTCTACACACAATGAATAAATGCAGTAAAGTTTCCACGATCAGCCCAGGCAGCTCGAGTGAATTGTTTAGTTTTTAGAATATTAATCGTAAGAAAATGTTCAAAGCGTACCGTGAAAGAGTATTTTTTTGAAGTTATTGAGAACAACAGGAAATACAAACATTTTTATTTACTTACTTATTCGGCAGTTTTATGCAATTTGTTCGCTTTGATCTGGTAGTATCCCGTGCCTGAGCTTCGAGGTACTGGGCACAATCAGATATGTATCATTTTCGGATTGAAACCGTCATTTTGCAATGTATTTTCCTTGCTGACAATCTTTGAAGAGTTCCAAGTTATTATGAATACATTCTACAACTTCCACTTAAATATACAGAAAGTTTTTCTATAATATTATTATTATCATTACCAGTTTAATGATCATCGTAAAAATTTGTTTGGAAGCTGAATTCTACCAAATACTAACAGATACTTTCGATAATTCAGGATGCCTATTCGGGAATGTCTGATTCATGAAGTTATTCATTAACTAGTAATCTTGAAACAAAAGCTACCAAACTTACTGGTCCTGTATTTTTTCTGAATATTTGTGGTTATAAGTGTATATATTTATAAGCATGTCTCATATTGCCTGAAAATGTCTGCAAACGATAATGTAAAAACCGCTCTCAGTAGAATTAAAACGGAAGAATACAGAGAAAAATACAGATCAAAAAAGTAAAAGAACATGGTAATTCACAACTAAAAATAAACGTTACGCGTGTAACGATATGACACGTGATGAAATAAGATAGTAGAAACTACTAAGTTTTTGAATGAATGTATAAGGAATTCATTCGGAAACACCCCTAATAACATGGATTTCCTCTCTTTTGTTCAATGAGCACAGAAAATCATGGTTATATATATTTACACTATAAACATATAAATGTTATGCGATGATAATCAGTTTATGTTCCAACCCAACCAGCAATGCCTCAAATAGATATCAACATAACAGAACGGATGAAAGCAAGTATTTCTCTGTCACAGATGCTAGATTCGTCCAAATGCTATACACAATTTAGGCTATACATGTAATGTTAAGAACTAGACCCTAATACATGCTAAGTCAGAATATAAAACATTTTATTAAGCATTCAAGTGGCTTTTAGTGCATAGTTGTTATGTAATACACCGCTGTCTGGGAGCTTCTCATATGATTAAATTCAAAGCAATATTAAAAAAGCCATATGTCCTTTATAATGTTAAATTGTAATTGAACGTTTGAATTCTAACTCAGCAGTCGACATATGCTTTTTAGAAATCCCATTTATATATAGTATAAATAGTCCCATTACAATATGTTATATATACATGTATTGCTAAAAACAGAAATAAGGAAACCCAGTTTACAGTTGGATGCAGTCGTAATAGTAGTAAGGAATTGAAATTATAATAATCACGATTGGAAAAGACCAAAGCTCAAAGTTCAATTGAAGCGAGGTAGAAAGGATTTAAATGTTGCAGATTAAAAATTATTGACACAAATAACAAGAAAACGGTAGAAGAGCAGATATAAACTGGTAACGGATGGTATAAGTAGTTATACCATAATCACTTATAAAATAGTCAGAATATCTCCACGTAGTGGAAAGGACAGACATGTTGATATAGTCCGGTATGTCTGTACGTCATTTGATTTATTGCAAAGTAATTTAAAAACAAAGTAAAAACTTAGAGACAGGTGCCGCTATTCTTCTGAATGATTTGAATGCAACGACAAGTACAGTCTACTGAACATTGGACCTGATAATATACAGTATTATCAGTATACACGCAAACCTTCTCTGATCATTACCTACACTTTTATCCCGAAGTACAAAGTATGATATAATTACATATAGATAAACTAACAATACGTACAGAACATAGATCTAATCAAAAGTCAATGCAAATACAGTTTACAAAACACATTGATTACTACTATTACGATTACTTTTACTGCTCCCGTGGTCCCACCTAAGACGTTTTCTCTGGTTGTCAAGTTAAATACAAACAGTTTGTACTTAACATTTGAACAAGCTATATTAACATCGTATAAGTGAACCGTATTAAAATGTAGTTTGATAGCATTGGTAGTATGTAGTTACGGGCGACAGAAATCACAGGTGGAAGGAACATACCTTTGACTTTTTTTTCTTAAGCTAATGCTTTTTTCTATGCATTTTAAAATTGATATCAGAATAAATAAAAAAAAAAATTGAAAACAATTTTTTTTTTTCTTCATAGCTCTTTACTATAGACAAGGTTCCCAACACACTCTGTATGAAAACAAGCATGTCGCTCTGAAAAACTCTTCGATTTCTTTCAAATTTGAGTTACGTTAAACAAATTTGAACGAATTCTAGAGAGAAATGATAGAGCTTTAAGAAAAAGTTTACTTCAATGGAAAATTCCAAGCCGTTTTCGTTCTACAAGCGAAAATGCCAAAGCTGTAGAGCGATTTTCGCTCAAACCAGAAAAATGTCACACATTTTCCAGACGGTGATTTTCACTAAATTCTCCAATAATATTGCGGTACTGCGACAGGAAACTATCAAAACATGCAATATATATGTTTAGACTTCAAATCATGTCGTAGATCGTACTTTTACTCAAAATGGGTTCGATGCTACGGCGGATTTTCATTTTTTGTTGACTAAATGCTCTTACTTTCACTTTCAATCGCCGTCGGATATGTTTTGATAATGTCCTTGAATAGCTGTTACAAATCACTGCGCAACCTCTCGGACCTTCATGGCCGCTAATACATTTTGACAATTACAAAAACTGAAAAATCCGCTGTAGTATCGAACACATTGATGTAAAGGTACGATCTACGCCATGATTTGTAGTCTAATAATATATATTTCTTGTTTTAATGGTTGTCTTTCGCAGTACCGCAATATTAGTGGAGAATTTAGCGAAAATCACTGTCGGAATATGTGTGACATTTTTCTGGTTTTAGCGAAAATCGCTATATCAGCGTTGGTATTTTCCTTGTAGAATAAAAACGGCTTGGAATTTTCCATAGAAGTAAACTCTTTCTTAAAGCTCTATCATTTCTCTCTAGAATTCGTTCAAATTTGTTTAACGTAACTCAAATTTGAAAGAAATCGAAGAGTTTTTCAGAGCGACATGCTTGTTTTCATACAGAGTGTGTTGGGAACCTTGTCTATAGTAAAGAGCTATGAAGAAAAAAAAAATTTTTCAATTTTTTTTTTATTTATTCTGATATCAATTTTAAAATGCATAGAAAAAAAGCATTAGCTTAAGAAAAAAAAGTCAAAGGTATGTTCCTTCCACCTGTGACAGAAATATGATAAGGTGTGTATTTGTTATACAATACAAAGGAAGAATTGTGTGCAACAATGATTTATGTCAAAACAGAATGAAATAGCTCTATCACTGTTGTGATTAAATACCCCCGCAATGGCGCTTTGTCACAGAGTAATAGTTAAGTTTACTATGATTGTATGTCATATGGAGTTAAGGTGGACGATAAGATAATAGGCCTATGTGTAAACAATGCGCTGTAAAATGAATATCACCAAAAACAACACCGTTGTGATTGATACACACTAAAATGTACAAACGGGAATAACTCTACCAGACCGTGCCTGATACACACGACAGTTACGTTTTACACATTTACATGTTAATGACAACTGCATCAACACTGAAGGAGGGTTTGCTCAATAATGACCTATGCTGCTTCACTTTGCAACATCTAGATGGAAACAGGGTAAAATTACGTCTTGCACATTATTAAGTATGGTGATTATGTGTACCACATGCATTGCAATCTGTTGAAAAATGAATCAGGAGTTCGCTCCGCAATCTACGAATGTCATAAAAGTGGACCGACCGACAGGGTGATTCGTGTATACACACGAAAACTTCGTTTTGTTGATAACCTTAAATACATTCATAGCGTGATCTCGTTTAGAAACAAAATCAAGAAACATCACATAAGCTAAATCTGTTTTGTTTGTTATCTTTGTAATTTTATGAATCGCATTACGTGCTATTATCATAAATTGCGCACGGAAGCTGTCAAAGTAAAGTGTTCATAAATAAATTGAATTTAATATAAATTCTTTATACATTGGTTATATTTCATGCATCTCTTTAAATTTTATACAAATATGGTTGTCATAATATTTTACAGACATTGACCTTTATTCGGCAGATCTTAAACAGAAGATATGAGTGTATTACCAGTGTGACACAATATCTGGACCGAACATGGCAACAGGGACAACATCCAATGATCGTGTGTTCCTCTTCCGTCTCCAAATGCTAATCATTGATGGAGGGACTGATGTATTACGGAATATCTTTGATCAGAAACTGCAGAATGTCCCACTGAACGTATTTCTTAAAAATGAAAATACGTCAATCAATCGCCTGCGAGGGCGAATAATAACAAATGCACAATACGACCTATTGTTTCCTCCGATTCCACAACTTCCATATAGTGCAGCCTTTGATATAACTCTCCTTATCTGCTTGTTGAGGAACCTTCAGCCATTTGGATTATATCAAAACTATTCATGGAATGTCGAACCGCAACCAACGGATACATCACTTGAGGCCGATTTATGTCGACTGAAGGGGTTTAGAAATGAGGTAACTTAAGCATATTCTCTATTATTTTGCTTAATACATAGTCATCTCACTTCGCGAAATATTGACAAAATCATTTCCGTTGTTCAAATATCATAAAATCATCAAAGCTTTAACGAATAATTAAATAAGCGACTTAATTATGTCTAACAGCATTCAATATGATTCGATATGCAGGCAAATTTTATGTGCCGAATCAGGACAAATACAGGGAACAGAATGGGGTCAGTTGAGAAAAGTCAGATATAGGCAAACTTTTAGGCGCTTGTCTCTGTAAATTTATATTATTAGAATGCGTGAAAATATAGTAAAACATTATTAATATACCGGTTATGTAAAGCACCGCCACTAAAAAGATAGATGAATATTAATATTATAGTATCTGATTTATGTTTCTTACCAAATACGCACATATAAAAAAAGAATTATTGTATACATATATGCATGCACTGCTTCAAATATGTATGTTGTTTATGCATATCAAACCCTAATAAGTATATCTATACAATTTTTTTTCAGGTTGCACATATATCCTCGCTTACTGGGTTCAATAACACAACTTTTCAGAGCAAATGGACCGACATTGAACAGGTAGGAAAACGTGTGTCAAGTTATTGATAGGTAGAAGAATCAAATGTATTCCTTTATTTTTGTCTGTTTTTACTTGCTTTGAGGTAAAGGTGCTTCATAATACGCCGCAAAGAGGCGGCGTATATACTGGAATGCCTTTTTCTATTTGACATTGCACAATTGCAACTTCTTACCTAAAACGCGGTAAGAAATATCACTGGGGAAGCCTTATGACATTGTACAGCCGCAACTTTTAGCTAAAACTTGACGATCACACCGGTGCAAGAACGACTGTGGAGATCCGATTGTAAAATGCGCTAGGAGGACGCGTTTGTTTACGCCGGTGGGGTACTACTTTACGCCGTTAGCACTTGATTGAAAACGGCTAATGGCACTTGTTACACGTTTGTATTACTTCAGAGTTGCATCGCATATTCCATATGTTCATTGTAACAATCTCAATTGTTCTATGCAAGTTTTGTCTCAGGATGTATGTTTGTTGTTTCCTTCAAAGAATACAGTTAATTTTTTCACAATCTTTCAACTGTTACTTGTAACTGCTCCAGTATAATTACAATGTTCATTTCATGTTCATTGATTTTGATATGTACACATTTAATTTTTTTCTCTATCAGTTTTTTTCACACTGAACAATATCGATTAAAGGTCACTCGTAGGTCATACCAGTTATTAGGTTGTGCTTCTGCCATAGTTCATTCGAGTAGGGAAGTCTCTAACTAGTTTTCAATCATCAGTTGGTTGATAGTTTTCTTTAAAAAACTTCAAATGTTGATGAGGGGCAATGGAGAGATAGTGCACATCATTGCAAAATTTTGATCGGATCACAACTGTGGTTTCTAAGGTAACGAAATCGTTAAAAATGGTACTTCTAGCAATAACTCTTAAAGTATACACGATAGGTTCATGAAACGTGATGAAGGGCAATTGGGAGATTGTGCATATGATCATATATTTGAATAATTTGTGTGTAATATGGAGGCACTGGTTGGTCCATTTATGTACAGAAGTCTCTGTATCGTAACATGTAAACCATTTCTGACTATAACCATTGAGCTTGACAGTCACACGGCTCTTTATGAGTAACGTATCCTTACACTATTATGGCTGAATGCTCAAGGACACGGGAAATGCACTTTCAAAATGTTTCCTGGTGATAGCTGTAACACGATTTAACGAAATAGTTACAATACCAATAGTCACGTTTTACTGGATGTTCATTTCTCGTGTGTTTAATAAACACAAAAAACGGCGTATCAACATTTAACTTATGTTATTTCGGCTGAATTTTCTTCTAAAACGAAACTATGCATATCGTTTATCCTCGAAATAATGGTTTGTTATTAAGCAAATAAACTAGGTAATGACAAAGAATAACGTCAACGCAGTCATCTATTTCACAATCAATATTTGAAGGTAAATGTCATCAATATTAAACAGACATGTAGTTTGTTTACAAATTAGGATTTAAGTAAATATACTACATGTACTACTACTAGTACTACTACCACCAACAACAGTTCTTCCAATATGATCACTACTACTACTACTTATTCTTTTACACTAGTGCTACAACCTCCAACACTGCTCCTGTCACTATTGCTGACGTGATAACTGTTAATATATATATTTGAAAGAAGTAGATTTTGAATTGGCATAATGATTTATTCACAGGCGTAAATTACGAAAACCGTCATTTTATAACAGGTACTCCTGAGACTAAACACTGCCGTCCCAAACTCTTTACCGGACTTACAGCAAACACTTGACAGTTACAAACACAGTCCTCTTGACCCTATTGCTGAACAGAAAATCCAAGCAGACATTAAAAGATGGCAGGAAATGGAGAAAGCGTTGGAAAAAGAAATACAGCTTATCAAGACAGACGTTATCAAAAATGTTATAAAAGTCAATGAATTGGAAAAGGAAGTAAAGGAAGTGACCGGACGTGTTGAAGTACTGACGAAAGATGTAAATGATGCGAATAACGACGTAAAAGAAGTTACAATAAAAGTGAAGGAATCAATTGAAAATGTTGAAAAAGTGACGCTTGATGTTAAGAATGTAACAGATGAAA
Source organism: Saxidomus purpurata (assembly GCA_022818135.1). Classification (NCBI taxonomy): domain Eukaryota; kingdom Metazoa; phylum Mollusca; class Bivalvia; order Venerida; family Veneridae; genus Saxidomus; species Saxidomus purpurata. The sequence continues at coordinate 10,958,152 of JAFMSR010000004.1, forward strand.
TAACAGAGCTACACGAAGACGTAGGAGAAGTACAGAATGACGTCAAAACTGTGACGGAGGGTTTACACTTATTGACGGGAGACCTTAGTGAAGTAAAACAATACGTTGAGCAAGTGCAAGGACATGTTAAGGAAGTAAATAATGACGTTGCAGAAGTGAAAGGCGATGTTCAGAAAGTAACAGAAGATGTCCGAAAAGTAGAAAAGCTACTAACAAATCAGAATGAGACGAAAGAAACCGACAAGACAAAAGGTAAAGCCTTTTCAATTCCTGTAGCCATGTCACGTTTTAAATCATGATATATTTTCCATGTATTGCCAGCTAGGAAACAACCTTAGACTGAATTTACTTTAATGTACGGCTAAAATGCTGCGAACGATTTCTATAAAAATTTTGTAATGTTTCATTTGTTTTTATTGTACATGTAGAAGGCCTTTTGCTTATCTACACGAAACACCAACGATTTTATTCCGTCGAGAAGAATATTTCCAGTCTTCAATGGAGATGGCTAGATCTAGATCTGAATAAGGATCATGTTACCATTTGATTTTCAATATTTTCATATCTTTCATACATATAAAGACTTACACAATTTTAGAGGTCATTTCTTCAAAGAGTGACATCGTTTACTTCACCTAGATAATTCTCGAAATTTCAGATTATTTGTTTCTTTTTTGGCTTCAAAGGGTGCTGTTATATTGAGAAAGGATATTGTACAATTTGATTTGTAAGGTTATATATCAACTCTGGCAAACATTTTAAAGACTATGAATTTTGATATTAGCAAGCATTTTTTCAAATCATTACATTTTTCTCAACACGCTATATTAGTGGTTTAATAAAAACTTTACAATCATGTATAGGTTTGTACTCGGAAGAGGAAAATGATATTTTGAATTTGAACATTCTTATCGTTTTGTGTTTACTTGAAATTGAAAGATAGATTTTCTATTTATGGATAAAGTAAAGGCAAATTATCCGCGTTGATGTTTCTGGACACTTATTGTTAAGATTTTACATAATTTTAGTATTTTTACTATTTGCATTCCTAGCGAAATTGTTCCGGAAACTATCGAAAGAATCTTCTGTACACCCATGTATATATATCAAACGTAATGATTGTGTGAAACGATTTTACATTTGATAATAACGATATTATTATTATTATTATACCAGATTTATTGAGCGCTCTTTTCATATGAAATATACGTTCAAGGGCGCTTTACAAATAAACATGTGACATATCGCAGATATGTGGAAACTCAAATGACATTTGCAATCATAAGCACAACTTCAAGTGAAACTCAAGTCTTGCAAAACACACACATAGAATGTCATAACCCTTAAAATGTGAGATCATTCGTTAGCGAAGAATGACTTGCCGTAGTTCTGTATCATAAAAAAATAACAATAGCGTATCTATTATGGGTAGAAACAGTCAAAGTTGGTATCTATGCGTTGTAGATAATGTTGAAAAGGTGTGTTTTGAGAGCTATTTTGAATGAATTTAGTGATGAATCTTTTCTGAGAATGTCAGGGAGAGAATTCCATAGTTTTGCGGCAGCAGCTTATAGTTGGCACGTAAACCTCTAGTAAGTCTCTCATATACACCGGCGACTGCCCATGCAAGGTCTTGAATGTCTGAATAAGAATTTTGTACTTGATTCTATCTTGTATTTGCAGCCAGTGAGGATCTTTAAGGATTTGTGTTATATGTTCAAAACGGGTTGTTTTTTTCGTAATAAGACGTGCAGCTGTGTTTTGAACATTTTGCAGTTTGCTCGTTGTTGATTTTGGCACGCCATACAAGAGAGCATTTCAGTAATCTAATCTTGATGTCACCAGCGAGTTTATAAGGGTTTTGGTGGCATCAGTTGTCAAATAGGGTCGAATGTGACCAATCTGTCGTAGTTGGCCATAGCATGTTCGAGTCACTGAATTAACATGATGGTCCATGTGCATTTTCGAATCAAGCGTAACACCAAGGTTTCGAAAAGTTTTTGATGTTTTTATGCTAGAATCGCCAACTTTCAGTTCTAGATTTTCGACATGTTTGGATATACTGCGGTAATTGTTTAGAGTACCACATGGAATTTAATGATTGTAACGTTGTTTGTTTTAAATACGTTACATGTACCAAGGAAATGGTTTGCATACTTTATTTTCGTTTTCTCTCGAAAAAAAAGGTAATTATGTAAACAGCAATGTTGAAATTGTTTCAGAATGTTTGCTGAATATGTGAAAAATGTGCGATTACAAGAAAGTTCAGTTCTACTGTTACAACAGTAATGGAAACAGTATGTTTAATTTCATAAGCATTTTTCCAAGGTTTGCACTTGGCAGCCACACTTTTTATTCTGACTTCTCCGCCTTTGTCCGTAAGTGTGAGAGTTAGTAAAGCACTGAAACTTTGTAAAAAACAAACCAATATGTGTTACATTATTAGATTTACAAAATACAGGAACTAAGAAGTAAAAAAATGAAGAATTTAGGTAAGAAATTTAAGGTACGTTAAAGACCAAATAGGCAGTTTAAATTAATAAATTTATATCTAATATCAGAAAATCACTAGAAACTAGAAAATCACTAGAACAAGGTACATGTATCAGCATTTTAGTTCCTTTATACAACAAAGAGTTAGGTAAACTAAGATTAAGCAGAAATATTGGGACAAAATGTTGTAAGAGTAAAGGTTACAAAGGTTACAAAGTTCTATCATATCCAGTAGTAAGGGCCGATACCTTGACCAGTACGTTGTTGACCCCTCTTAAAGGGCAAGTAGCCAATACGCGCTACCGTCAGCCAGACACTGACCTGAAGCTGGCTCTGTCTAGTGCGCAGACACATTATGTACTTAAACTATACTTTACAAAACAAACCATAGTTTATGTCGTCAAGGTTGAATGGATGTTTTTATGTAGAATTCTAAACACTCTGTGTTGTAGCAAGTAGTCTCAAAATATAAATAAGTATCATACAATTAAAATTTAGTTAAATATCTTCGAATCGTGCAGAACTTTTGTCTTTAAGTATATAATGAAGATGTTTAATAGCCTGTTTTCGTCTCTATATACATGGTGATTTTTGGATTTATTTCGACAATGCCAAACTGTATGCAGCTTACGGAGATGTTTTGATTTGTTCCTGTGTGTACTTGAAGTTAATTTTTCGTTAAAGCAATATTCCCTATATATCAATTATATCAATTTCGTAGAAAACACTCTATAGTTCTTAATAAATATGTAAAAGTAATTAATGCTAGATATCCTGCTGTACAGTAATATCATTCTTCACAAGGCACACGGATGATAACTTAGACAGAAAAGAAAATACCGGACTTTCTGTACAACTTTAATACAACAAGGTAAATTGTGTCGTTCACGAGGAAAACTAAAAAGTTAAATGTTGGATACACTCCGACATAAAAAAAATAGTTTAGTCTGGAGATATTTAGTGTAATACTGTTTTAATAGTTGTAAATACATTATAATCACTACAAATTCAGACATATCATAAGTTGTTACCATGACTACAGAAATATAATTAGAAGGGGAGCGGTGGTGTAGAGGTGAAGGTGTCTGCCGCTCATCCCGGAGGTTGCGAATTCGAGCCCTACCAGCGTCACGACCGTATTACTAATATGACACCGGTACAGGTTCTTTCAGGAAGCGGACTCTAGAACGACTCGATAAGCTTCAAGCTTTCTTCACAATTGAGCTAAAATAAACTAATATAAACTAATTATATAAGTTGTAGAAACCGTTTTGTTTGTATCAAAAGAAATAAAGTGACATGCTGTATTCTTTATTTCAAAACCATTTAGGTCACATACACCAATGTTTTCCCAATTGACTTACATTATAAATCTAGTCAAAAGGTGACTCTGTATCACACCCACCTATAGAGCGTTGACCAATGAAATTGCTTTTTTCGAACAGATTAGTCTCTCGCACACCAGAAAATGCTGTTTTTATATGGGCTTAACCCAGTTGTTTACAATTTGGCAAGGGAGACAACCACCCCACTAGGGATTTAGGGGTCTAAACCGCATGTGTACATCTTCTTTTTATATGGCGATTTTAGTGTTATTTATCATGATAACCATTCCTAAAATATTCATTCAGGTATAGGATACATTGCATTGCATGTTGTAGCAGTGCGTAACAGTGTTACTAATGTACACCTTTACAACTTCCATTAAAATGGAAAATCATCTAAGACAACCATATTAAATTTTATTCAAGTAACAAAAAACATTCAAAGTTATGTCCAGTAATGAATATACACTGACATAAAAAACACAAAGTTAAAAAAGCATATATTAAGTGTAGTGCTATTTTAATAGTTATAAATCCATAATCACTTCAAACTCTGACATATCAGAAGTTCACTTCATTGAAACCATAGCAACAGAACTATATTTTTTTTTATTATGCTAGTTGTATCAAAAGCAGTTAAGTGACAGGTATTTTATATCCTTGTATTTCAACTGAGGTTTAGTCAACACTATCGCCCTAAAGTAAAAACAACTAGAACTATCACTGACGGTGTTGAATGACCAGGGATGTCGAGCCCCTGTGATCTTGACCTAGTGACCCGAAATATCGACAATGCATGACTAGGCATGGTACTTATCACTTCTGTAAAATATCATGATTGTGACCACGGGTTTTGGAGATTAAAAGCGCAAAAGATGTTACTATCTCGAGCCCCTGTGACCTTTGACCTAGTGACCTGAAACATGGACCATGCACAACTAGGCATTGTACTTATCACCTCTGTGAAGTATCATTAAATTCTGACCAGAGGTTGGAGAATTAACAACCACCAGATTTTACTATCTCAAGCCCCTGTAACCTTGACCTTTGCCCTAGTGACCCGAGACATAGAATATGCATAACTAGGCATTGTACTTATCACTTCCGTGAAGTATCATTAAATTCTGACTAGGGGTTTTGGAGATATAGTGTCCACAAAATTCCTTCTACAGACAGACGGGCGGACGGACGGACGGACGGACGGACAGACAGACAGACAGACAGAGAAGCTAAATCCAGTTTACCCCCTCCCCTCCTTACACTTTGTGAATAATTTACATCTATACCACATGTTTTTTTCATTAGCAAAGAAGAATTTATTTATAAAGTAAATAATGAAGTTATGCAAACTTGAGTTTGAACTATATGAGAACTGTAGTACTTTTTGAAATCATTAAACTCATTTTCAGCTCTAATTTGTTTGTACCTATTAAACAATATATTGCTCTCAAATGTAAGTATGTATCTTGCTATAGTAACCAGAGAGTATTTGTCCTATACCAATCTCTACTGTCACATAACAAACAAAATCCAAATATTATCTGTATTTGCCAAGCAAAGAATTACAAAATGGCCAAAGCCAAATTTAACTCAACAATACAACTTAAAAAACAACAGCAACATATATCAATTCAGGCCTATAGAAAGCTACGGTGCCCGTGAAGTGACATGTGATACATATTTTTTATCTCGTAATTACGTAAACGAAATGTTATTTCGTAAAAACGAAATGTTATTTCGTAAAAACGAGAAATCTTATTTCGTTTATACGAAATGTATTTCGTCTCAGGCAAGTATAATTTATATGACAAAGGGAGATAACTCAATTTTAAAAATACAATAAAGGGAGGTCATTCATAACCATGCTCAGATATGCTGATATTTGCATTTTCCTTACTCTTTAGTTGTTAAGCTTCTCATGAAGTACTGTTAAATCACAATCATTGACTGCTGAGAAACAAAGCGATTAAGAATTGCCTTTATTAAACACTATCTATGAACACCAGGTATTGTTGAACTCCTGCAAGTAGTTGCGAGAAATAGCCAAGAAATTAATGTGGGGCAGACGGACAAAATGCTATTCAGATAGCATATATAAAACTGCCTTCAATAATGCACTGTCTATTAGAGACCATACTGAGAATACAACCACAATGTGACATTATAGTACTGTCTCAGAATATGTTATGAACTCTTTAGTTCAGTAAAAGACTCTTTCTTTTACTAACTGGATGAATGTTTCTACAGGATGATTTATCATCACAGAGCTTGCACTCTTTTTTGGTACCACAGGTTTCGGGCAACAACTGTCTTTTGATTCATGAGTAGTTGTAAAAAATTCTCTAATGGATTCGTACAAGCACCAAAAAGAGCTGTATACAAAAATAGAAAGACAACCATATTACCGAGATATAAACAGAAGGTAAAGACTGCTATCTATTGATTATTTTTAAAAAAAACATTAACATTACACAATTTCAAAATACTAAGATTAATTTCATATGTGCGCGAAAAGCTTATCTCATGTTTGCACGTGCAGTCGAAATTTAAGTCAGGGTGGATATTTGGATAAGGATGAGACACTGATTTTACTCCGTATTGGCCTATGTGGCAGAAGACGAGAGTGTGATCCCGGCAAGGAAACATGGGATGTGCCCTACGGCAATGCACCTAGCACAACATCAACCTGTGAATGAGTTTATCACTCGAGCAAATTAATCTGGCCCCATGATTATAAAACTTGTTTCGTGTTCGACTCAGTTTGAGCATGAAATAGAGAAGAAATTTTGAAAGTCATTTCAAATTCATATAGAAAGCAAATTACACACATTTTTACTAAGAATTTATTAAATGTTTTAATATTGTATTTTTGAAGTTGAGCACGAAACTGAGCAAAAAAAGGTTTTATAATCACGGGGCCTGGGACATACATAGGTTCTCAGTTGATTTATTGTCTATATTCGTCTTAGGAATATACAAGTGGAAAATCTGGTGACATATTATTTATTAAATCGTTAAGTCTTGTACACAGATGATACAAATAGAAGAGATGTGTGGTCAGGTTGTTGAGTGGTTAACGCTCTGGACTACCAATACGGCGGTCCCCGGTTCGAATCCCGGTCGGGGCACTAGAAATTTCAGAAACACGGATTCCTTTGTATCAGCATCTGTCTCTCTTCAACCTTCGCTCGTCAGGAATCTTGGCAAGTTCACCCAGGGAGAAGTCCTAGGGTCGGCCGGGACTTATAAATAATCAAAGAGAAATAAAAACAAATAGAAGGGTTTCGTTGCTCAGTTAGTATTATACAAATGTATAGCGCACCAGTATTTTTCTTAAATCTCACAAGTCTGTACTTTGTGAGTTTCATCCTAGCTAAAATACGTAAACTAGAGAGATGAAAAAAACTGGCTTGAGCTAATTAAATAGTTGAAACTTTTAATATTCAAAGCATAAAGTTTTTTTTATTTCGTATTGCGTTAAATAAATGCCACAAACTTACGCCACATCTGCAGTTTATTAACCCCCTCCTCTTCAGCGCCTTATAAAGAATTTCTTGGGGTTTTAGTCCGTATGATTGCGTGTCCTGTTGCACTACATGTCAAAAATGTCGAAAAATTATGTTCCATATATTCAAACCCGCATCCTACCCCACTGCGGATTTATCGTCGGTTATTACCACATTATAAGAGAATTGTATTGCACCTACACTTTATGTCATCTCGCAAACACTGAAATTTATTTATTCGGAGTAATCGCTGGAAGATATATTCATGCAAAAAGGTCAGGATCAGTTTAATTTGTCCGCATAATACGTGTACCACTAATGAAAAGTCGCTGGTTCTTCCGCTCATAAGTGATTCGGTGTGTGGGGAACGATAAATAAAAAAATGAGCGAAAACAATGTAAAACATAGACCTATATGTCCATTTGTTGTTTCTATACATCGGACATGTAGAAGAACCAGGTTGTCTCCGAAACTGCTACAGTTTTATATAGATAAGTTAATAAATCTGTTATTTCTTTTAAGGGTCATTGTCTTGTTGAATTTCAGGTACCAAAGATTAAACTCTAAAACGCCATAGGTTTCTACTGAATTTGAGTTTTTCTTCACTGTTTGCTAGATATTTATTAAATGCGAGTTTGAATTGTTGCCCGTGGGAGACTTTCTAGATTTTGGAGATTTTCAAGTTCCCCTCTGACAAAAGATAAAATAAGTAAAGTAATCCGTATTTGCTTAGCTATTGTGATTTTTGTTGCATTTCTTTCAACGGCATTTAAGTATCCATATCTGGCTGTACAGTGGAACAACCGTTAACATAAACCAGGAATCACAGACGTTTAGAATAGCCGATGTGACAATTATTGCTAAAGTGGTAAATAAACATGAGGAACCCAAGTAAAAAATGGCTGATGATGTGAATATATTTTTTCAACCGTTTTCGAGCAACTGATGTAAACAGTTTCTGTGTCGAATTTTCAATTCACAGACGAAACACTTACATGAGTAAAGTCTCAAATATAGCATTCGAGATTGTTCGAAATCTTGCCTGTTTAATATAAAAACAAAAATAATATCAAACAGGGAATGCCACGTACCAAAAACGCAGCCTCCCCAAAACGAGCCCCACAGCACCCAGAAGTGCACACCACCAACACACACACACACACACACACACACACACACACACACACACACACACACACACACACACACACACACACAAATCATGTACACACAAAAACATACACTACCAACACACACAAGCCACTACCAATATGCAAAAAAGTCAACCACCTACCTGAAAGATGATAAAAACGGCTGCGCATTTTGAGTGCCGGAAGTTGCTCATACTACTTTTGCCGGAGCACAACTTGCACTCCACATGCGAGTTTAACGGGCGTGTTACATGATGCAAAGGTCGAACAAATTTCGACCTCAAATCCTATAACTGTACAAAATGATAACGTTTACGATGAAGATAATATCTTGAACTGTCCAATTTATACTGAATATGAAGTGTGTAGTGCATCTCTAAGTTGAACTCTGGGAAATCACCTGGACCGGATGGTATAGGTTGGAACCAGAAATACTATTACGCCAGTTTTAACCAGGCCTTTTAATGCTATTTTCGAACATGGATCATTCCCGTCACACTAGGCAAAGAGTATTATTTGCCCAATACACAAATCGGGTTATGTAAATGAGCCTAACAATTACAGAGGGATTTCATTGATAAACACAAACATATTTTGTAGTGTCTGGAATAAAAGCTGATTTTATGTCTGGTTATTCGGCTATTGATAACTGTTCTACATTGCATTCTATTATACATGTAGAGAAATAAGTTAGCAGAATATGTGGAATATGTTATGTTTTGTATATTGATTTCGCTAAAGCTGTATCAAAAACTTTTCCTAAGTCGGTAAGCTGTACAGTAACTTGAACTCTTGTGTCTGGAATAAAAGCTGATTTTATGTCTGGTTATTCGGCTATTGATAACTGTTCTACATTGCATTCTATTATACATGTAGAGAAATAAGTTAGCAGAATATGTGGAATATGTTATGTTTTGTATATTGATTTCGCTAAAGCTGTATCAAAAACTTTTCCTAAGTCGGTAAGCTGTACAGTAACTTGAACTCTTGTGTACGTGCAAGACAATGTCTGACGAGTTACTTCCCCTGCACTAGCTCACTAATATTCAGTGTCTTGTTCACAAATGATCTCTCCGATCAAATTCCATATATGTATTGCTTGCTATTTGCAGACGATGTTGCTAACTGTGCAGAAACTGTTAGGCAACTTTAGAGCAAATTCAATCTCACCAAAGAGTTCTGTGACAATAAAGGCATGAAAGTCCATTTAAATAAAAATTAGATCATTGTTTTTCGTAATGGCGGCCCATTACGTTGAAAGCTAGCCACCTTTTACAAATATATGGGTCTTCTGTTTACTCCTGGACGTTCATGGTCACCTAGCTTCACAGGCAGAAGTAATACAGTCGAAATGTTCTGACGTCGGCTCTTCCAAATAACAAGTAGAGTTCATAATTGCTTTTTCTAAATCGAAAGAGTGCCTATGAAACCTTTTTGAAAACAAAACACCTTCAGCTGTTCTTGTATATCTTCTGTAGAAGATACGTCTTCCAAGGAAAAAATCGAATACTCATCCGAATAAAAAAAATCCATTCACCGCGCTATCACTCGTAACATTGGATCATGAGACACTTGGCTCATATCGAAATATCCGTCACCGAGGGTAACTGTCTTGGCGGGAACGAGGCTCTGCCGAGTTCCCGTAAAACATTTATATCCGAGGTGACGGATATTTCCATCTGAGCCAAGTGTCTCATGATGGAAACTTTTTCTTGCGTCTTGCACTTTAAAGTAGATTTCTAAATGCAAACTTATCAAACGATGAATTATCGTGAAAAACAAACGAGTTTCCGACGTTGTGTTTAGGAACGTGACGTCACAATGTTGATAACGTTACGTCATAAGTAACTCACGAGAGTCGTCTGGCATAGGAGGGGTGCCAGACCGGTCTTTCCGGCATACGCAAAATCACCGGAAATGCTGATCCGATATGCAAGAAATACCAGTCTGTAAGAGTAAATATCAACGTTTACACTGTTTTAAAGAGTATCAAAAAATAGCCTGATCACCAGGCCCTGAAAATTAGTATCTGTTTTGTTTTAGAGCCAGTCTACTACTCAGCGCCAAAACTGCCCAAGTGTATAAAGCAAAATCATATAAAATAGACTGAAAATAGTGAATGAAAATAGTACCTAGAAAAAAACAACACAATTATAAAAAGGACAAAAACTAAAACTTTGACATGACATTAAATGCGGACGACTTTACTAAACTTACTAAGTTCTATTTCGGTGGGGCTCGATAATATGTGCGTTTAACTTATCAGAAATATTAATATATCGCAATCCATGACTTCTTTCCCTACTTAAAACAAATAATGCTGCGGTTTGGATTGGTAGACTATTATTAAATGTACGATACTGAAAGTCCCTGGAGCACTTTGGGTGTAGATTTACTTGCAGCCCTTATATTATCAAGAAAGATGTCTTACCGGCGAAACTGACCATTATTTGTACAGAAAACAGTTGTAGCGGCTGGTTTATAAATCAGAAGTACATAGTATATATATATAGCGCAGTATTTTTTCAATGATATTGCAAACATCTGACAACGCTGAAGAAATGACAAAGAAATGAAAGAAATACGTCAAGTGAACACGGTTAAAGACTAAATAGAGCACAGTTCTATCATTATTCTATCCTTAAATTCAGTTTTCGATATACAGTGAAACCTGTGCACAAAGACCACTCTCGGGAAGAAGCTAAAGCGATCTTTGTTTAACAAGTGGCCTTTATTCACAGGTTTCTACACAACATTTGAATAGTGCTTGGGTTTTTCCATATTTGTCTTTATTCGCAGGGTGGTCTCTATTTGGAGGTGGTGTATAACACAATTTTGACTGTATGAATATTTAACGTGCTCCTGGGACTTATTATCAAACGATATAACTAGTTTTCAGTAATATATGTGTTTAAATATTTGATATTGATCTACCAAAACCTATGCACCAGTATATACTGGTTCTGTTGAAATCATTGTAGTTCTTAAAAGCTACAAATATTGATCGGATTGTTTTCCTCTTTCAAATGGAACAAGTGCCTTCCTTAGCAAACATTAATTTTCAACAACGGCTCAAATAGTGCATGAATACACTGGTTAGAAACCCAGAGGTAGTATCGCATGTATATCGGAGCTATACATTGGGCACGTAAAAGAACAAAGGGGTATATTCGTAAAGAGCTAGGGTCTGGTATCCGGTTCAACTTGTATTTGCATAAAGCCATTCAACCTACGCCTGTCAGGGGTCTTGGCAGTTTCACCTGAGGAAAAATCCTAGGGTGGACCGGGACTATAAACAATAAAAAAGAAGGATATCCGGTTTAAAGGTGATACCGGAATGGATGGGTTTTATACTGTATAAACTATTGTCGGTGACTGTACTTTGAGGTTCTGACCAGTTATCGTGTCGAATTAGAGTATTGTATAGCTGCCTAATATGTTTCACACCGACACGTCTGCCATTCTACCTCTACATATTGGGATAGACCAGTTCTTGGCTGTGAACATTTCATTTAGAAATAATAGAAAATTTAAAGCATATAAAATTACGACTCTCTTTAGAAGTTCTACTAGTCCTACATTTAAAAATGAACCGTTCCCGATTTGCAATACGTTTGGTATTGTCATTTTATTACGACACATGCTTGTCATTTTGTGTTAAAACGCCAGTCCTGTAACTTTAACATGAACATGAAAGACATTGTGCGAATTCCATTTACTTACACGACAGTGTAAATCAATGATGATTGAGAAAATATGCGTACTTATTCCGTGTGATGAAAATATCCACCTGTATTACAACAATTCAATCGGAAAACATAATATTTCTACCTAAAGACATAATTATAACTTTAAAATAGAAACATCTGAGGACGCAGGTAGCAGAACAGTCTCGTATTTGTTCGCCAACAAATTCCATATTTTTTCTTTTCTCCGTTTCTTCTTCCCTTTGTACGAAAGCCGAGAAGGGTCAAATAAAAAACAAACAAAAATAAATAAACGCGTACGTACGAGAATTAAATGCGTACGTACAAAATAAAACGCGAACGTACGAGAACTAAATCCGTGCGTAGGAGTATTAAATGAGTACGTACGAGAATTAAACGCGTATGTACGAGAATAAAACGCGTACGTACGAGAATAAAACGCGTACATATGAGAAATAAACGCGTACATACGACAATAAAACGTGCACGTACGAGAATAAAACGCGTACGTACGAGAAATAGACGCGTTCATACGAGAATTAAACGCGTTAGTACGATAATAAAACGATATACAGTCAAACTTGTATTAAGAGACCGCCCAAGGGAAAGGCCAAAACCGGTCGCTTAATAAAATGATCTCTTAATACACGTGGTCGCATGGACAAGTTTGACTGTATATTCAGTGTGCTTGGTAGGTATAGCCACACTGGGTATAGGACATATGAAAGTTACAAAAACGATTTTTAAAATTCACAGTTTACTGTTTTAAGGTGTATTTCGCGAGTTATTCCCATATTCCTGCTTTTTGATACTGTTCGTTATTTGAAAACGAAACCTGTTTGAAGGCGTCATTAAAGATACCTTCCTTAACCACTTACATGTATTTTTAATAGTGTGTGCCTATGTGATTTTCCAGTTATTATATTGATACGCTGAGACGTTAAACCAGTGTTAAATTCAGTTTATCAAATCATGAACACTTAAAACCATCATAGAAAAGTTTATGACCTTGGGTTTATAGTTCTTGATTCGTGTTCATGAACTAGTTAGGAATGATACAGTTCTTTTGAAATACCGGAATCTATAAATGTTTCAGTATGGTTCAATTTGTCTAATTATCTATGTTGTGATCAATACATGTATTACCCTTTTATTTTTCTCGTCATTGTGGAGTTGCGAGGGTACTTTCACCTTCCGTGTATTCATTCAAGTGGTTCCGAAAGCTATCACTATTTATTGCTTGAAGTGGCTATCAGAGAGAAAAGCTTTTATCACTTGTTCATACTCCTAGAAAATAGAATATTAAGAAAGCTTTAGTAAAAGTATTGACCTGTATATTGTTGTTGTTGTACGATTTAAATGCCCGTTTAAACCATATTTTGGTTATTTTTGGAGGCGGGCAGTTTACCTAGCCATCGTTCATAGGAGAAGGTCCAGTACTAACCATCGACCACGGAGGCTCTTGACTTAGAGAAAATTGGCGATTCATTATGCCAACTAAAGCTATCACTGAATATGATTACAATACCCCCACAAACGCGTCTTGTCATAAGAAATGGCGTTTTTCATTACCATAACCTCAATAACTATAGATAGCCGAGAAACGCATTATGCTCACCATCTTGATATGGTGAACATTTGACCTAAGTTTCATGTAAATGCTTCAAAGGGCTCGGGGGATATAATATCATGATCATTGACCCTTAATTGTGATATTGACGTTAAGCTAGCACAGTTAGAACATATGTTTTGCATTTCATATCAATAATCTGAACATTTGGCTAAAGTTTGAGGGGATACAGTATTTTGACCTTTGACTCGGAAATGTGACCTTGACTTCTCCATTGTGTGTCTCTTTCATATGTACGTGATTTTATTCTTGTGTGTACACGTTTTATTCTCGAACGTACGCGAATACGCGAGTATTTCTCGTCATATACACGTTTATTTCTCGTATGGACGCGTTTTTTTTTCTCGCACGTACGCGTTGAATTCTCGTATGTTCGCGTTTAATTATCGTACGTACGCGTTTTAATTCTCGTACATACGCATTTTATTCTCGTACGTACGCGTTTCAATCTTGTCCGTACGCATTTATTTCTCTTACATACGCGTTTTATTCTCGTACGTACGCGTTTATTTACTTTTTTTATTTGCTCCTTCTCGGCTTTATACTTTTACACATTTTTATTCAAATAATTATCTGCAATATCGATATTCAGTGTACTTTTTACAAAATGAACAAGGTCTTTTATCTCAGCGGATGCGCAATAAAATCGGAAAACCCCCAACTGCTGACAGCTTAGGTTATAAATAATAACAAAACAGGATGTTTTAAAAATGTAAGAAGTTTGAGTTACCTATTTAGGTACTAACATCGAAAGAGCAATCGTCCCAGTGACACGATTCCGTAATCTAGGAGATTGGGTACGGTATAAAGCATATGCGGTACGAAACTTAAGATCTGGTAGCGCCCGAGGACTGTAGGAATCCAGTATTTGTTTATATTTTAAATATTTAAATTATTTTAATTATTTTTTTAACATTTTATTTTTTTGGGGGAAAGGTGTCTACATTTTTTCATCTTAGAAACTTCAATAACAGTTTCACTTGAACTTATACTTTCTTCTGCTGACAACCTTTACTCAAACCGAAAAACTCTTCAAAATGGGGACAGGAAGTAGAACATACGAGGCATAAAGAAACAACACGTGGTTATGATCAGTTACATCTTAATTGGTAAATATCGCAAACATGTAAAATTGTGCGAGCATGTGCCTGGTCGAGCATATATCCGGTGATCCAGCAGTGGATGTCTTTATTACTGGTACTGTTCCAGACATCGTTGGTTCTTTAAGGGTCTGTGCTGCTGTGCTGACAGTGGTTTGGTATATTCCAGCAATACCATTTTCGATGCTGATATCAGCGGATACGTAGAGAATAAAATGCCACTGTAACCGAATTTAGCGGATATGACGTTGATGAGTTGAGTTCATAAAACTCAGAAATCTTATCTTAAACTTCATACGAAAACCTAGCAGAAAAATACAATTTAAAGCTTGAAGTGATCTTTCTTGTGTGATTGATTGTGTTGCTTTTCTTTCAGGCCTAAAAATGTTGTGAACTTCATTTTAATTAATGATGATTATTTATTTATAGTGGAATGTTTTGCTGAAGTAAATACGTACATAAATGGTAGTTTGAACATAACCACTTTCTGATAACAATCAAAGCTCGTTTGGTCTGATTTCTCTTTCAAACAATACGCAGTATTGTACAAATCGTTGTTGGAATGGGGAGGTCCGTGGGTTTTAGACGAAAATAGGAGATAACTAACAAAAGTTTTATCGAGTAGAAAAACCAGTCCATATTCAGCAGTTTGCTGCATCGTAAATAAACACAAAGAGAGGTGTTTATTACTTAAGATTAATACTTCTCGAGACTCACTCTAGATGGAATCAGTCTCGAACGGAGAAAGAGTACAAGTGGAATTATTGAGTCTTGTCTAAAGACACTACCACTATGACACTGATAGGGATCGAACCATGGATCGGAAGATGCAAGTTATGCGACCTTTCACCGACGTCAAAAAGCGAGTTTTCTCCGATTGTTATGAAATTTTGCATAGTAGTACTCTAGCATGTTGCTCGTATTTTGTTCGTTGATTTTTATAATTTTCACTTTGTTTCCTAGCAACGCGACGTCGAATTTCGATAGTGTTAAATCGACGTTTTACATGCACAATTGGTTCGAATATGCCCCAATTGTAATTTCAAAAACAACATGTTGTCTGTCATTATTACGCGCAGCGTTTAACGTTCAGTTTGGCATTTTCATTTTTAAGTATTTTTTTAGAGTAACCATGTAAATATGAAAACAAACGTGCTTCTTCATTTTTGAATATTGACAGTTTGTAATTTTACATGGAATTCAAAATTATGTTTGATTCGATATCAAGCTGAAAAAGATGATCCGTGTATATCAGAATGAAAAAAACACATTGAACAGCCTGAAGATTTAGAGGCTGTTTTTTCCCCTGCTATCTATGTTTACATATGCTTAACAAAACTATGAACACACATAAAAGTACCCGTGATGAACACTAGGAAATACTGGCCACTTTTCTAAATGATGAAAATATTCGAGTATACGTTTTTAAAAGTGAAACGTTTAGACAATCAAATTTTATTCTTCATCGTGATTTTTTTACTCATTCGGACCGCCTCCGTGGTCGAGTGGTTAGAGTCGCTGACTTGAAATCACTGTAACATTATTTGAGTTATGGGTTCGAGCCCTGTTACCGACCATGTATCTTGATGTGAGAAAGTTGGCAGTTTCTTACGGAAGATGGTAGTCTAGTACTGGCCCTACCCAGGAACGATGGTTAGGTAGACTGCCCACCTGTAAACAACTGAATACTGTTGAAAACGGGCGTTAAACTTTAATCAAACAAACAAACGTTATAACATAATTCCGTCTTCAGCGCTTCTCCATGCGGGTATGATGTTGATAAAAGGCAGAACGTTACTTGTTTAAAATCAATTTTTGACAATAATTCGATATAAATGCAGGGTAGACACAGGAGTTACCGTTTCGGTGATATCTCTCAAAAATGGAAAGATGCCTCTCAAATGATGTTAAACAGATATCTTTGTAAGTAGAAGAGATATCTCTTGACGTTCAGGATATTTCTTTCTGTGGTACAAAGATACCTATCAGCATGAAAAGAGATATCTCTGAAAGATGTCTCTTTGAAATAAGAAATATATCTTTTTTACTATTTAATCAAAACAGAGACATCTCTCTAATTTCATGAAGGAGTAAATTATGAGAAGTCTTTCTTTTATATAGATATCTCTCATGTTTTGATATATATATCCCAATACTCAAACAATATCTCTAAATGTATTAAGAGATATCTCCCTGCGGTGCAGACGCATCTCTATGACATCAAAAGATATCTCTGAAAAAAGAGAGATCTGTTTTCAAATTGAGAGATATCTCTGTAACATTGAGTAATATCGCTGTAACTTTGAGAGATATCTCTCAAATAATGTGAAACAGATTTCTCTGCAAGTACAAGAGATATCTCTTAAAGTATAGGAAATATCTTTCTGTGACACAAAGATATTTCTCAGCATGAAAGAGATAAACAACTCAAAAGAAAAGACGCCGCAGATCAGCCGATTGTTCTAATGTTCCGTATATAGCGGTGCAATTCCCACCAACATTTTCAATGGATTTTGCAAATTGCAGCATAGATCTTTACTTTCACTTTTTCTTGCATTTATTTTTACATTTTATACATGAATATAATAATTTGAAGAATCTTTTTTTCACCTGAAACTGTTAGCGAGCAGCTTTAAAGGTACATTTAGATATTACTTTGACTATCACAGCTCCCCTGATACGCTTGCTTTGTGAAAATAGTTTTTTTTCTCAAACGTTTTAGCTGGCCTTCTCGTATGCTCACCATTGTCGTCTGCTTCCGGTACAATGGCAAAAAAAGACATCAATATCATCATTTCTGTCAAACGTCATTTGGCGCCGAAATAACCATAATAATTTATGAAAGATTAATAAATTATTATTCGCAATCAAGTTCGTCTACAGAGCAAGTACATCAACTAATATATTTTGCACATCCCAGGATAAATTCATGGAACTTGTTTTCAGTGATGTATTGAGGCAAGTCCAAAAATATATTACAAGGCTTTTAACTGTCACAGTTTGTAAACAAATTCTTGTAAACAATGTTACAAAAATAAATTTCGATCTCTTTGCGTTATTGAAATGACAGATAAAACACAAATGATATAGCAAATCATCACAGTTCCATGCTTAAAAACTTTTAATATTTGTACATGTCAGGAATGAATCTATATTTTGTAAGAGAGCAGTTACAGGAAACTTAGAACAGTCTGAGCTTGAATACTTTAAGAGCTATGTCATCTTGCTGTATTATACACAGACAACCTAGGAAACAAAGTTTATGATGGTCAATCTACGTTTCAAGACTTGTGCAACCGTCAAGAATAGTAATCATGTCCGAACGTGTTCTTTTAGGTAAATTGTAGGCTATTTTTTATAAAAATGATGAACAGTTTCCAGCTGAATAAATTCTAGAGCTCGCACCCGAACAATGCTTTTGAAATAACTATAGAAGTAAAAAAGTTCACAGCAATTAGTGGATTCAGACCAACTGGCCGGTGGCTGTCGTGTTGCAATTTACCGGAATACCGAGATATTTATAATTATCTACATATTTTACAACAGAATTTACATAGATCAAGTCAGAGAAAGATTTGATTTACTTTTTTAATTCATTGCAATGACGGCGCATATTTCAGCATTATAACTGCTTCTCCAATTTTGTGCGTGCTTTTCACAATATCAACAAGTCCCTTCGAAAGGGATAGCAGCAGCACAATGTCGACTGCCTGTGTGTGTGTGTGTGTGTGTGTGTGTGCGTGGGGGGGGGGGGGGGGGGGGGGGGCGTGTGTGTGCACTTACATGAATGTCATGCAATTTAAAAGCGTATTTTAGTTATCTAATTCGCACAAAAGACTTTTTACAAAGACAGAGTATTAAAAGGTTGAATGTATGCTTCCTTGTTTTCTTCCTTGCTGTATCTCACTGCGAAAAATATGGTGATACATGTATACGGGAAAATATACGGAAAACTTAGAATACGGAGGTATACATGATCGTATATGGCGTATATACTACCCCGTATATGACTGAAATACGGGATTGTGCAGACAAGTCCGTATATTCCGACCATACAGCAGTCTGTACACTTAAAGAAAGGGGAATCTAAATACTTTAGTTAGTAAGTATACTACCACGTATATTCTGAAATACGGGAGTCCGTATACTGCTTGAATACAGTATTGTGTATACCTCTAAAAGAATGGTAGCATTAATGGATCTGTGTGTCAAGAATTAAACATGAAAATAGTAGTGAACTTTAAAAATATTCATTTTTCTAGAAAATATCGCAGTTTCCTGGAGGGTCATTTTTCACATTTGGCTATTTCTGAAAAACTCCGCCTATAGAATAAGCAAAACAAATTCAAACACTAAATAGCAGTATATGAAATCATATGTAGAATAAAGCGCTAAGGTCCATAGTATACAACTATATCATTGATTTTTAATTGTCCTCCCTTCTCTTAGAATAATCTTAGATTTTCAAAGAGACAATTTTCATTCTTGGTCGACCGTTAAATATACATATATCTAAAAACATTTTCCTCTAAACACATTGGTCAAAACAGGAACGTAGAATATGGTCAAAATTAGGGGTCGGACCACCGTCGAAACTTTAAAAGCTTGTTTAATTCAAAAACGCCGTTTCAAGCTTTTTTTCAAAGTCAGTTTAACCCCGCCGACTTGACACCTATCAAAAATATCTAAACAAGATATAAAATATTATATATATAAAAATACTGTCCCTAGGTAAACTACATACGCAGCTGAAGGGAAATTATTCATGAATACTAATTTGTTTGTTCTCGATTGAATCAATGGACGGACGGAGACGATTTAACTTTGTTCTTCTTTACTTTATAGCACATAAATTTGTCTATTTGTGACCGCTTTTTTAATTAGCTATTTCTTTAGCTGTGGGTTTTGAAATCCGTTGGACAATTTACATATCACATTTACTTATGTAGGGATAATGTGCTTGTTTATTTAGATAAAGGCATTTCACGCAAACAGTGGCTTTGTTGTGCAAAGCACTGTCCCGGTATTGTAAGAAGCAAGCACAGGTGCCACTGTCCCGGTATTGTAAAAAACAAGCACATGTGCCACTGTCCCGGTATTGTAAGAAACAAGCACACGTGTCACTGTCTCGGTATTGTAAAAAAACAAGCACATGTGCCACTGTCCCGGTATTGTAAGAAACAAGCACATGTGCCACTGTCCCGGTATTGTAAAAAACAAGCACACGTGCCACTGTCTCGGTATTGTAAAAAGCAAGCCCATGTGCCACTGTCCCGGTAATGTAAAAAAAACAAGCACATGCGACACTGTTCCGGTATTGCAGAAAACAAGCACACGTGCCACTGTCTCGGTATTGTAAAAAACAAGCACATGTGCCACTGTCCCGGTATTGTAAGAAACAAGCACATGTGCCACTGTCCCGGTATTGTAAGAAACAAGCACATGTGACACTGTCCCGGTATTGTAAAAACAAGCACATGTGCAACTGTCCCGATATTGTAAGAAACAAGCACATGTGCCACCGTCCCGGTATTGTAAAAAAACAAGCACATGTGACACTGTCCCGGTATTGTAAGAAGCAAGCACAGGTGCCACTGTCCCGCTATTGTAAAAAACAAGCACATGTGCCACTGTCCCGGTATTGTAAGAAACAAGCAAACGTGCCACTGTCCCGTTATTGTAAAAAGCAAGCACTTGTGCCACTGTCCCGGTACTGTAAGAAGCAAGTACATGTGCCACTGTCCTGGTATTGTTATAAGCAAGCACACGTGCCACTGTCCCGGTATTGTTAGAAGCAAGCACACGTGCCGCTGTATCGGTATATAAGAAGCAAGCACATATGCAACTGTACCGGTATTGTTAAAAGCAAGCACATGTGCCACTGTCCCTAATAAAAGTGATGACTTTAATGATGTTGTGATTTACGGTTTGTCCCTCTAGTACATCTATGATAAGGATGCTTATAATAGCTGGTTACCTTCTGTAATAGCTAATGTAGCCCAGTTGAATCGCTCGTCTGGCATTGAATATGGTGTTCGCGTTTTATCATACACTCTTTTCCTATAGCGTGTTACGGTGTCAGGAAGTTTGTTGTTGTTCAATTTATATCTTTCCGGGAAACAACTAGCTATCTTTTATCTCAGAATTTCGTACGTGAAAGTAATTTATAAAACACTGAATCCAAGTTTAGGTAAACACTCTATATCTATCTTCCACACTCTCAGTATCACTTGACCGAAATCCTGCCATGCGGACTGTGCGTTGTCCTGTGCATATCCGGAACGCGTCCATTCCTGAATTGAAGGTATTTAATGTTGGGTTGAATAGGGCAAGTAAATTGACATTTCTTCTTCAGTTCTACGGCGAATGAATTTCTTAATTTTGTTTCTAATGTTACATAATACCACAACAGGTCCGTGTTGCTAGTAAACAAGAAAACCTGTAAATATTACGTATCACAGCAGCTTTGACTATCTGGTTTGCACGGTGAACAATCACGTGATCGTAATACGTCATTTTGCTCGTCCGCAGAGAATATTTTATAAACAAAAGTCGTCGACTGAAATCTTCAAGTGAGCGAAAGTTTTCATTTTTCAACCGATTTCTGTCAAATTTGTTGTAGGCAAAGGGGAAAACAGTACTCTGTCCCCGATTGATAACAGTTTTCTTGAAATAAGTCGCTCTTTTGTAAACATTCTGGAAAACCTTTGCAACAACGCCTGAATTCAACGGTTTGTCCGCAAAGAATATTTCAATTTCGACAGTGTATTTGGAGTATTCCACTTTCAGTGCCATGTATTCATGACGAAACTTATTCCGTTGTCATTTCACTGCAAATAAACACATTTCAGGTCAACCCAGTGCCTCAGAAAACAATAAAACATTCAGTTTGTAACAATGCTAATCCTCAAGGGTAAAACATTTAATGCTAATCCGCATGGTTATTTCCGAAACAGTTTGCTTGGAGGTATTGCAATGTTCGATTATGATTCAGTTTCACATGTGGAAGACTCTTTCATACACAGGTATTGTTATATAGTGTAGATATATGTATTGCCCCGAATACTTAGTAAAACGGAATCGGTTGGCAAAATTTAAATTGAATACAAACTATGTTATGTTGTTTCTTTATAACATGTTTGCTCCGTCAATTTTTGACATTTATCATTATGTAATATTCTATTAAATTGTTCATAGATATATTGGTGACCGTATCTGGATGTGTTCGGATTCGTCTGTCAGTAAGTTGGATGGTGCGCTTGTCTGCAATTCAATGTCTCATTTGTAACAATAATATGCATAGGCTAGTTATCGAATTAAGTTTTAGAAATACTTAGCACAGGAAGATGGTATGTCGAACACACTATACTTAATGTTTGAGGTCACGATTTAAGCTCATAACTGCTATCGTATATATGGCTAAACAGTATAACTTTTAACATGTCCGTTTTTGATAATTTCGACCCCTTCCATAGCCATGTCGATAGTCTCTCTCTCTCTCTCTCTCTCCTCGAGGTTCAGAAAGCGAAAATATTATTTCATTTAAAGATGTTTTTAAAAATGGCTTTGGTGTTAACTATATAGCTTTACTTTATATTTTGCCACTGTGCTAACTTCATGATGTCTTCGAACAACAAAATAACAATACGGTAAATTATAGAAGTCAGTTGCGAGTTAAGTGTATTTCATTCAAATACAGGTGGACAGTTTACCTAAACATCGTTTTTCGATATGAGAATTACAACACCCATACCCTCCGTAAGAAGCTTTCTCACATAGTCAGGTAGGTAGCAGGACTCGAACCAATGACCCTCAATCAGTGATAAGTTTTATGATTACAAGTAAGCGACCTTAACCACCCGATCTATCATGCGCTCGATCGCCAGACTGGCAGTATTACATTGCTAAGGAGTCGAGGACTCGTGCATTTGAACTGTGCAGTCTAGCAAAAAATCTACAAACATGCCGATAACCGCTTGTTACAATATGTAAACTTTTAAAAAGTAACAAACACAAAGTAAACAAAAAAGATAATAAGCGTTAAGTAGAGGTACATTTTAGTATACGCATATACATAGTTCCTGAGAAAGTTATTAATGGAGCGATTGAGTATGCAATCTATCTGTATCATTTATCATTTAAGATAAGCTTCACGTGATAAAGAGGATCGTGTATACGAATTCCATTCACCTCGCTTCCATTTGTAACATTTGATCGGTTCAAAAGCTAGGTCAAAACCCAGCTTATTTAACCGCGCCGAAAATATGAAACGGTGTGTAACGTGTTCATTGAATTAAAATTATGGCACGTTGATTGACAGTTCTTGCATATCGGATCGTCATTTCCGGTGATTTTGCCCATGCTGGGAAAAACGGTCTGGCACCCCTCCTTTGCCAGACGACTCTCGTGAATTACTTATAACGTAACGTTATGAACATTGTGACGTCACTTTCCTAAACACATCGTCGGAAAATTGTTTGTTTTTCATGATAATTCATCATTTTGATATGTTTGCATTTAAAAATCTACTTTAAAGTTCAAGACGGTATGCAAGAAAAAGTTTCCATCTTGAGACACAGAGCCTCGTTCCCGCCAAGACAGTTGCCTGAGGTGACGGATATTTCGGTCTGAACCTCGTGCTCATTACAGAAACTATTGTTCACACGCCCTACAATATCATGTGACGTAACAAAATGAGCTACAGAAAAGAAGGTTGAGGTCGGGGCCAAACAAAGTGATCAAACCCATTAAAAGCATAGTCTTTTTTGAATTCTGCTTTACAAACACCGCCGCTCAAAAAAATTCACTTTTGAAATAGTGAGGGTTCTTTTATTACCGCTTATATAAAAAAACAGTGAACGTTGCTACAGTATAGTTTAAAAATGTACGTGTCTAAAAAATAATCATTTACGAGAAATCAAAATGGAATTATCACATTGTTTTCAAGAAAAATCCAGCTGACATAGGTGTGTGTAAAAAGGGCAGACGAAATAACAGCTTTTAAACCAATACACCAAACTTTTCCTGCTACCAGTACGAAATAATAACTTTCCATTACTTTTCCTATTTTGATTTGATTTGATGAGAATTTTATCAAGGTCCGTCCAAAAGAGCACTTATGTTAGCTTAATATCTGGATGAGACCCTGGCATGTCTCCCGTCATGCCTAAAAAACAAAATTTTGAAGCCAGAAATAGGAGAAATTTACCTGACTGCAATTTCCAGCTAGTATAGCCAAAGGTTGAATTTGATTGGTTACCAAAGAGAAGGCCAATCACGGCGACCAATGAGATCTAAGTGTGATTGACCTACACTTTTCCTATTTTGACTGGGAGAGTCAATTTAAAACAAAGACTGCATACAGGAGTTGCTTTCCTTTCTCTGCCTGCCGAAATCTCTACCAAAAACTACAACAACACAAGGGAGATCACTGCGAAGAAAGGAACTATTATTTTATTTGTCCGAGTTCTTTATTTCTAAAGCATCCACTTCAAATACTGATGTGGCATTATCATTAATTTACCACATTTAAATGCACAACAACCGGAAATTGCTTTTATAAAACTGTCAACTAAAATACCATATGTGCAGTAAGATGAGCATATAATGTCACTTCAAGCGATGCAAACAAACACTAAGAACATTACTATCAAAATGTTTGACCGGCCGATGGAGACTTTTCCAAATCATTCTTTTGAACCAAAAAGCAATATATCAAGGCAATAAAAATATCGAAAAGAGTTCTCTTTACTCATGTTTTCTATTGCAGATAGATCAAAGTCTAAGCTCCGTCTCCATATCAAAAACAAAATACAAATGTACAGTGTTTTCCTATAGATATATGCAGTAGTCATGATACAAAGATTGCGTTTGTAGCGAAAGTCCACAAAGGTGTGGTTGTTCGCCCGTCTCTCGACTTTCAATACTCCTGAAAGAAAAAAAACTATGCGTATTAGCATTAAATGTTTTACCTTTGAGGATTAGCTTTGTTACAAACTGAATGTTTTATCGTTTTCTGAGGCACTGAGTTGACCTGAAATGTGTTTATTTGCCGTGAAATGACAACGTAGTAAGTTTCGTCGAGAATACATGGCACTAAAAGTGGATTACTCCAAATGCAATGTCGAAATTGAAATATTCTTTGCGGATAAACCGTTGAATTCAGGCATCGTTGCAAAGGTTTTCCAGAATGTTTACAAAAGAGCGACTTATTTCAAGAAAACTGTTATCAACCGGGGACAGAGTACTGTTTTCCCCTTTGCCTGCGACAAATCTGACAGAAATCGGTTGAGAAATGAAAAACTAACGCTCACTTGAAGATTTCAGTCGACGACTTTTGTTTATAAAATATTCTTTGCGGACGAGCAAAATGACGTATTACGATCACGTGATTGTTCACCGTGGTTTGTGTACTTACAATTTACTGTTTCTCATTTTCAGTGTATCATTTATGACTTAAAAAGAAACAAAAGCATATTCATGAAAAAGCTTTCAATGACCTTTACGCTATTTTCGTTTTTTTCATTTAGCGTTAATTAAAACAAAGTTAAGACAGAAATTTTATAATATGCTCTACGCCATGTTCCATGAAAGTGATTCTTAGAATAAACAATACTATTCCTACCTCTGTCCTTTGTCGTTTGTGGTCAAAATGTTTGTAAACCAACGCACAGTATCACGACTACTGACAAGTCTCGTTATTTAAAAGTGCATCCCGACCATAAAGCTAACTTTGGCTACCTGTCAGTTTATTAATGTAAACCAGTCTGAGAACATGAAAATGTAAACCAGTGTGATAACATGAACATGTAAACCAGTCTGATAAAAAATACTGTGTCTCGAGCTTTCCTTTCAGAAGTATGCGGCCCGGAATAAAGCAACTAGTTTGTAACCCAGATCAACTGTTATCATTGTATTACAATACGGTGTCCATTCAATCAAAAAAATACATTAATCATTGAAGGATAGATCTACATTGACTTCTGCATAATACAGTAACAACGCTATTGATGTATTTTAACAACAAATGCCAGGGCTCCTTACATGTATCAGTCGCATACAGTGAAGTGCATACATGTACTTTCACCTTTACAGACAACAGCTGCCATCAGGCTTTTTCGGCGCAGCCGTATTACGCTCGATTTTGACCGGAAGTTAGTAACCTTTAAAACGCCAATGAAATGACAAGTAAAATGTATAACTTTTTTTTTTTGGATTGAAAAATTTACTGTGAAAGGCACCTTTCAATTGGATAATACTGAATGAAAAAAATCAGTAATATGCTCTTACGTTTTTAGTCTTTCTTGGTACGCGACGTCACAAGTTTGAGCTAAAAATCATAACGCCAAAAAATCGCTGTTCTTAATATTTGACGCTAGGAAATAATGTTAGCGCTTGCCCGTTCTCAATAACATATAAACTTTCTATTATTGATTATTTACAAATAACAAGAAATCACAAGTATTTCTTAATACATTACTAATTTATCATATCTTCACACTTAAAACGTTATTCGAGCTCATATTTTTAAATTGTTCATAACACAAATACTATGATACATATGTCAACGAGTGCATCAGTTTCTTACTTCATTTCACATTTATTTTTCTTTTAAAACAAATGACATGCATTCTAAGCGCTCGGAGATGGGTTATTCAACTCGAACATGCTTATGATTTATCTCTTACATTCTAAGCGCTCGTAGATGGGTTATTCAACTCGACTTCGCTTATGATGTATCTCGTAAGTTTTAAGCGCTCGGAGATGGGTTATTGAACTCGAACTCGCTTATGATTTATCCCTTAAAGCTCTAATCGCTCGGAGATGGGAAGCTACTATGTGCATGATGAAATGAAACTCGCCACTGTACTGGGTAATGCCCTAAGGGGCATAACCAAATAAGTTTATAGTAAGAAAATGGTTGTTCGAAAGCTTGTTTACAGCCAGAGAGACCCATATATTTATAATTAGATTGAGAATGTAAATATGCTTAACACACTGTTTTATTTTAAATAGTATAATTAAATATTTTATATTTTCAGATTCCACGGATCGACAAAAAACAGGAATATTTCAAAGAATTTTCCGATTTGTCTTCCCTTCCAATCGTCTTAAAGGTATTTCCTTAATTTATATATTTAAGATAAGAACTCTGTGTGCATGTCAGTTCGTTACTAAGTGTCAATGCAAAGTCATTGCCGTTATTTAGAAAAAAAAAACATAAATGGGCTTAATTTGTGTAGGGGTTGTA
>JAFMSR010000004.1:10985813-11071926 GCA_022818135.1 Saxidomus purpurata
CCTATCTTACACATTAAAACCTTAAAAGCCCTTAATTACACTATGATTATGTATCTGTTCAGAATACTAGTAAGAAGCTAGTAACAGTAGGGTTAAAATAAAAGCAAGTGTGTTCAGATTGATGGGTCCGACACCGATGGAGCCAGTGGTGACGTAACTCCTTAGATAGAGTCAGCAGAGACTATATGCGATGGAAGTGTGTTCCACTGTACTACATGACTATTTGTAATAGAAAACTGGAACGTGGTAATATTTATTTTCTTTTCTGTGTTTAAAATGATTGTTTCCAAATATCTTTATTTTCCTTAATCTCTTTCTTAAAGCTATTTCTACACCGAAAATATCAACATTTGTTTTGTAAAGTGTACAATTACATCATTAAAAAAGAAATCAAATTGTCTTTAAAACAGATCCTTCCGGGCCGACGATTTAACCAAACACGACCCCAAACGCTACACTGTTTTTATAAAATAATAGTTTTTAATATGTCTAATCAGAACTATTGTATGAAAATCCGTCTACATTTTACAAAGAACTAGAGAATATATCATTCCTTTGTCCAAGAAGCTTTCCAAGACGGGAAAGTAATTTAACTGTTGCATCTTACATTTCCATTATGCTTGCACAATTAGGCGTAGGTATCAGAGCATTAAGGATCACGCTGCCTTATTCCAATACATTACCCGATACCAAAAGGAAAATCGATTCTTGTTATGATAATAATAACTATATTCATACTTTGACGTCGCGGAGCTGGCACTGGGTCTCGTCTTTTGCTTGGCTTAGGTCTTTTAACTGTCGGGGCCTAGGCTAACGACTAGGGGATGTCCCTGACAAAGGCCGTTTGTCTTGATTCGCACGATGTTTTGTAGAACACCACCAGATGAGGGGACGGCGAAGCACCAGATGCGATGGCGGCGATAAAGTACTACAAGAACCCTACGTACCGGTGACGTGTGCCGGGTGTTAAGGGATCTACACTCCAGGATGGCGATGGCGGTGTCTTGAGAAGACCTCATTACAGTGACTGTGCCTTGGGGAGGCACTAGAGTCCTTTTAAGGACTTTCTACCTTCGGCTGCGCTTCAGACAAGCCCTTATTAGGGCAATTTCGGACTCAAAATTCTATATTTGCCAGCGGAACTGGGGAGAAGGAAATGAGTGGTTGGCGAACATGTGCTCTGGGCAGCTTTCTCGGGCGGCCTGGTGCTGGTATCCCGCACTCCTGCTTCAGCTACAGAGTCGTATCATATGTGGAGCTGCCCTGGTCTGGTTGGATGACTAGTTTTGACTGAGATTGTCTACCTATATTGGCCAGGGTACTGGGTTGAGTTGGTGGTTGCAGTCGACTAGTTTTGACTGTGGATGATAGTTCAAACTAGGTTTCTGGTATGGGCAGACGCACAGTCAAATAGATGTGGGTCTAGCCTGTCTCTCAAACAGTGTCGGTGAAGGGTTCTCCGTAGAAAGGGGGTGTTTTTGAAAGATTTCTCTCCTCCTTGTGAACCCGGAATGCGATACTGTACAAGAATGTGCTATCACTCGGTTTGATTGCGGACCCGTAGAGAGCTCGTCGTGCATTCCACAGAGACCACAGGAATGCTTTGCGTGTGATGGGGCGGTGGTGACAGCTTGAGAAGGGCCGACAGGGCACTATGTCGCGGACTGCTCATTAGACATCTCACCAGGAAAACTGATTTGTACTGACTGAAAATTGTAGTCAGATAAATTTTCTTCTACTTTCGGACTAAAAAAATGCAAGGTTAGGGGCATGAAAAGGAGAACATGCCGGGTCGTACCGTTTATATACCTCGCCAGAGGATGGAGGACCTTATAAGCACTTATACAAAAAACTTATACAAAAGTATTACAGTAATTATTTTCAGCTAGACTTAGTATCTACAGCCGTTTGCATCATAAACATATCAACCAAATAAATTTTAGAAAGTAGATTTACATATTGATGTGATATTACCCTTGAAAGTGACAATCGCTATTTTAAGATAGATAACGCTGGTTTATACTCTGAGAATGCATATTAATATACAAATGTAGTTATAAATACATGAATAATTGCATTACAATTTTATAAGCTCTCCAGCAAAGCTTGTGACATAGAAACGTGTCCGTCCGTTCTTTATATTCTCCTTAAAAACTCTCTACAACCTCTAGATGACATTTATTGCTTTTGGAATAATTCTGTCAAATGTAAAGGTCACTAGATCTGTATCATATCGTTTAGGTATAGCACTTCGTTCGTTTAAACGTAAAAAGTGTAAACCAAGTTTATGAAAAACGTTTACCACTCTCTACTAAAAGTAAGAAGATATATTGCTTCATGTCAAAATAATATCACACAATGATTATGATAGTTATCAGTAACAACTAGTAGACATTTAGCTAATGGTGGCGGATGTTCGTGTACGTCACATCTCATACCGGACCTGCTTTCTCACAATTGTTTAATTTTTTTTCAATTACACATACAACGTAATCTTTCAATGCACGTGTTTAATAATAGATCTAAATAGTATTTAAGCCATGGTAAGATTCAAGTTTCAGTTCATGTTAAAAAATCCTACTCTACTTCACATTTTGCAAGTATTGTAACTTCAGTTACTTAAGACGGTTTCATAGTCCCATAGAAAAGATTATGTTCTGAATGGTTATGCAGTTGACCAACTAGTATGAATGATAAAGCTTAATTTATTGATAAAATATCACTTAATGTAAATGATTAAGCCAGAAATATATTATTTTATAAAAAGTGACGAAAACATATATGATTCACGCAAATTTAACATATATGACCATTCTTGTTGTCTGTATTTTAAATGACATTATATAGGCCACCGATGAAATGATAAATGTGAGATGATCACCAAATGTGTGAAGCTTAAATCTCGCAATGCAAATTGAAATTACTATTCGTGTTACGTCCCTTTACATTGCAGTCAGTATATTAACTGTACACTTTAATACCAATACCTTATTCAGTCTCATATTCCTAGTATTCATTTCGTTATTTTTGTTCCTTGTCATTTTCCCCGCCAAAATAATTAACAATCAGAAGATAAAAGATATATTGTTTCATTTGTCACATACATGCTATCAAGATCTGCTATCTGCCATGTGAAGTTGTTAACCTTCCTTGTCAACTGCAATTGGTAGAACGAACTTCTATACAAAAGAGACGAGCTTTGTTCATTTATAGTTAAATCTTCCTTTAAGATAAGCGAATCCTACTCTACTTCACATTTTGCAAGTCTTGTAACTTCGATTACTTAAGACGGTTTCATAGTCCCATAGAAAAGGTTTTGTTCTGAATGGTTATGCAGTTTATCAACTTGTATGAATGATAAAGTAACTAATTGATAAAATGTCACTTAATGTAAATGATTAAGTCAGAAACATATTTTTTTTATAAAAAGTGACGAAAACATATATAATTCACGCAAATATAACATATATGACCATTTTTGTATGTTTTTTAATGACATTATAGGCCATTAATCAAACCAAATCAAAACAAATTTTATTTCATGTCGGTATATCAATACAATAAACATTAGTTGTGCATAGCTATTGACTGACTATTTAACAATAACATATATAACAATACAAACAAGACATGGAAGCAATAGTATTAGTAACATGTATAGAAACTTAATAAACTTAAGAAATCAAACATTTATTATTATATCACAATAATTGAGCATACAAAAAGTATGTACTTTAAAAAAGATTATCCTTAACATATATCACATAGTAGCATAAATATATGAAGTTAATATATAAGTTAATAAAAGGTGACTAAGAAATGACATTATAAGTATAAAATTAGATAAGCTGTTTAAAATTAATAATCGTTTCTTAGCCTACTTTAAATACTTTGAAAGGCAGCAATAAAGTCTAATGTAGAGACAACTCTAATTTAACTATGGTATTAAATAATGAGTTAATGTAAAAGAAAGTTCTATGGGTTATTCAATAATTACTTGTATTAGAGGAAGTATACATGGAGGGGAGATAAAGTTAAAATGAAGTTAAAATCTGTGTTAAACTTGCTGGTCTTGACCTAGGTCTAACATCTGCCTTAAAATTTAGAATAGAAAACTGAAAGAAATATGAACACAATAGTGTGACCGATAAAAAGTGAATAAGAACATATATCCCCCAAACCAGGTTTGGAAAGAACTGATCAGCAACTGAAATGAACGGATTATTGTGAGACATAGTGTGTTCAATGATCTAAACCAAATTTGTGAAGCTTAAATCTCGCAATATAAATCGAAATTACTGTTCGTGTTACGTCCCTTTAAATAGAAGTCAGTATATTAACTGTACACTTTAATACCAATAGCAATACTTTATTCTGACTCATATTTGTTCTTTTTATTCCTTGTCAATTTTCTGTCCGCCAAATGTCTGTACAAAAAGAAGATATGAGATGTATTGTTTCATTTATCACATGCATGCAATCAAGATCTGCTATCTGCCATGTGAAGTTGTTATCTTCCTTGTCCACTGCAATCGGTAGAACGATCTTCAATACAAAAGAGACGAAACTTGTACCTTTATTGTGAAATCATCATGTAAGATAAACGAATACTATTGTATACCCGTCGTACAGAACACTAGTAGCTTGATTATAAAAGAAAATGATTACAGTATCTGAGAAGAATCGGAAAGATTTATTACTTAAATGAGACACTGTTTGCAATATTTTCAATACCACAGAAAACATGGCGCTAACCCTGTACGTTAAACATACACTGTAGTACGACAGAAATGTGGTGGTAATTTAAGGCCAAGACAACAATATGTATGTTTCGGATCTCCTTGTCAAAAAAAAATAAGATATGTCGGCAGTTTTTCTTTCTTATTTTTTTTTTCATTTTGCCAATTTGCTCTTGAACAATTGGTCCTTTTGATCATTTTCTTATAAAACAGTTTTTAGGTCGGCAGTAAAACGTTAAAGCCGGTCGTGAGATCCGAAATACATATATATTGTTTGGCATTATTTTACGGATATCAAAAGGCAATGGGCTATACCAGGTTAGCTATTTAGTGTAATTGTTGCTTGGATTTACATTGCAATCTTTTTGCATGATGTTGTAGGCAAACAGTTACTTTGAAAACTTTCAATGTTTTATAGAAATTGTCAAATTGTGCCAAAAAGACATGAATTCAGGTACCAGTAGCTTTTGACTTAAATACTTTCAAAATATTGATAACAATTTAATTTGAAATATTTCTCCTTTTTCAGGTGGAATGCTGTGTTGCTGTGATAGGTCTGTTCACGTTGGCTGTGCGTGTTGGCTGTGCGTGTCGGCTGAGGAAATTTGGCTAAGATTTTATATTGCTACCAAAGAATGTGTATTTCTACATTAAAATCGTATGATATTGTTCCATCCCAAGCAAACAATTACAATCTATTGATAGAACAAACACCCTTCTAACCCCCTCAATTGTATCAGTCCATTTATCATACCAAGCATATCACTGAATACGCCAAGACATAAAAGTAGTGTTTTACCGTTTATGAATGCCTCTTATGTCTCGTGTGCGTGCAACAATTGTCATGAGTGTTCTCAAGATTACGCATTTGATTACTCTTCAAAAGGCAAATGGTATCTATTGTTCTGTAGTACAAAACAATAAAAGAAGCGTATAACATAAAAGAGCTAAATGGCGAAAAGATTGAATTGCATATCTTGATGAAAACAAGTAATAGCATTCCAAAACTTCCTTCTGGGGCACATCTGTCTATAAATTACTGAAGTACAAAATACGATATACTATGCAAATTAATTTGAAATATCAACACAGTTTCGAGTACTTCACGTATCGTTTAGTACGCCACGCTACACAACAGCAATTCTCCAATATCTTTGTACTGGGAGAACTGCTTTAATAGTATATATTATAGGGTCATGTCACTCATGTGTAGACTTTGCGCTGATACTTTCAGCATCAATATAAGCATATTTCTGCGATATGCAAACAATATATACGTAACTAAACAGTAAGATATGCACATTCATTTCAGCTATCTGTCAAACTTGTAATACAAAATCATGTCAACAGCAAAGCTCGCATGCTGGTATTTTCCTCTTGCATCGCATTTTATGAGTTTGAGCTGCTTTCAATCTGCAGGATTATTTTACATTGAAATTGAGAGGGTCTTCTGTTTTAAAAGTAGAGGATGCTTGTCTTTGAAAACGAGGAGTAAAATTTTGATGACTGACGTCACACAGAAAAAAAACGTATATACAGTCGCCAATCAAACTTGCAGACGGTTAACCGTATACTTACAGCTACATGTAAGAACATTGGTATATATGGGTTTCTTCTCTTCAAATAGGCATTTTCTGTTTTAAAGTATCATTACATTTCGTGACATGATATATTTTGTCTTTTGCTATGTGCAAATTGGTAACATTATTTTCTGTCTTAATTAAGTCTTCTTAAAATCTTGATTTCACAAGTATAGACAACTATCTACAAATGTAATTGCATACATCGTGAATCATTTCAAACAATGTACAAATATGAGACTTCATACTGATGCGTCCCGCCAAATTTGTTTTTTGAGATTAAGATAGGACAACATTTTCATTGTCAGGCCCCTGTGACAATGATCTGTAATTTAACTATATAAGACTTCATACTGATGCGCCCAACCAAATTTGTTTCTGGAGCTGAAGCTAGGACATAATTTTCATTGTCAGGCCCCTGTGACCATGAGCTTTAATTCAACTATATGAGACTTCATACTGATTCATCCTACCAATTTTTTTTTGAGATTAAGATCGGACATACTTTTCATTGTCAGGCCCCTGTGACCATGAGCTTTGATTTAACTATATGAGACTTCATATTGATTCATCCCACCAAATTGTTTTTAGAGATTAAGATAGGACAAAATTTTCATTGTCAGGCCCCTGTGACCATTAGCTTTAATTTAACTATGTATATGAGACTATATACTGATGCGTTGCCTTTCGCAGTCCCGCAGTATTAGTGGAGATTTTAGTGAAAATCACCGTCGGAAAATGTGTGATACCGAAAATCGCTATACTAGCTTTTTTTAAATTATTTATTATGATGTTAAAGGTATGTTCCTTCCACCAATGCTCAGCCATTGTTTAAAGTGCATGTTAGTCATAAGCATCGGCTTTAGAATGATCAAGATAATCTAGTTCTAGCATGACAAATTAAAAGCGTTCGAAAATTTATTAATATGCAATATTTTACAATGCTGCATATTGAAATAACCAATTCGTATTTGATTCAAAAATTGGTTAACTTTATATAAAAAAATTATGTTCATGATTAATGAGATATGGTACAAAACAAAATTGATTCTACCGATACTATAGTATGTGTCCCGTCTTTCCACACGCCATGAACTACTACAAAGGCATATCATTATGCATTGCTTTGTCGAAAAAGAGATTCACAGAGTAAATACTCTCAGTACTATGCAATTAAAATAAAACGTCCCGTTTTAATAAACAAAGACATATTTTCACAGGTATGAAACCCGGAATACGTAACGCCTTTCCAAGCACGGGCACTATCAAATAAGCATAACGTAGCTAGGTTTTTAAAAACAAATGCAATACATAAAAGTCCATTACTGAGACCAAATCGAATTTTCATTTAAATCTGGATGTGTAACAGAGAAATACAGTTTGAAGCTTCTTAAACTTTACAATAGCCGTGGAGTATTTCCTTGTTTGAAATACTGCTGCAGAAAAACGAGTGAATGTTTTTGTACTTCCTTAGATTGACCTGGGTGATAATGTGTCCTACTTTCGCTTTATTGCATGTTTTAAGCAGTCAGAGATATACGTAGCACATCATTAAAGGTAAAGGTCTGTCTATAATTATATAAACTATAATTCAAAATAGACATGCTTATTCATGTACAACCTATTAACATCCTCTCTTTGGGAGACTTCTGGAAAATAACAAAGACATTTGAAAACGGGAAAACCTACTTTCGTTTTTGAAAAGGCAAAACAAAAAACTTATTTACTATTTTGTTAAACTTAAATTTTCAACACAATATGGTCACATTCGATGCAGTATGTCATATTTTTCCTTTGAGAAGACGCCCATTACAATTCTAGATTTAAAAGAAAATTCGATTTTGTCTTAGTAATGGAGCTTTAAGCAAAATTGTCAAATTAGAATTTTTTTGAACATAGATAAACCCCATGTCGATGTATTATTTAATGACGCTTATGTTTGTAATGTGATCTTGCACATGCGCACAAAATAGCCAAATAAAGCCGAGCTTGCTAGATGTATTTGTGTGCAGCCTATTTTGTTAAACATATCAATTATTTTAAACTCTCAACAAGCGTTTTACTATGTGTCAATATTTAGAACAACATCCTTAATACAGACAATATATTGTGCTACATTGTATTC
Organism: Saxidomus purpurata; assembly: GCA_022818135.1. Taxonomy (NCBI): domain Eukaryota; kingdom Metazoa; phylum Mollusca; class Bivalvia; order Venerida; family Veneridae; genus Saxidomus; species Saxidomus purpurata. The sequence goes on from JAFMSR010000004.1 coordinate 10,994,258, forward strand.
ATATAATTCAGTGGATTTAATCCATCACAATCACAAGTAAGTTGAGTGTATGTCTGTTTCAGTGTGAGTGGTATGCCGGATAAATCCTCTTAAATATCAGCGAAAGCACCCCTTCTGCTAAATGACTTAATAAGCAATCATATCGGATAAGAAGTAAAAACAAGTGACCATATACTATTAAGTGGTCGTAATGCAGATAATAGTACTATTTTAGAGGAAATTTTCGATTCGTTATCGGTAGGAAGTTTTCCATATTTTGTAACGACAATAAATACAAACTTACTAATTCGGCGATTCTTTGCGAACTTATTGTTTTGAGCTGCTACATGTAGTATCGTTAAGCATCCTGTTTGCATTGTAATTACATGGATTTTAATATAATCATTATCATAACTATTTTCTTGGTCATCGCTTATTTGGGTTAGAAGCTCAGTCTTACCAAATAATTACGGAAACTGACGATAATTCAAGATGCCTATTCGCGTATTCGGAAATCGCAAGTTATTCAACGACGCGAAAACTACCAAATATACAGGTATATTTATTCATCTTGTTCGCATATTCTTCTTCAAACGTCTTTGAGAAAACTAAACGTTATATATTTGGCACCAAGTGTATTGGAATTTACATCAATATAGTTTTATATAAGATATGCCAAAATTAATATCTGACCCTATTTATTATAGTTCATTTTAGTCGATACGTAACTCTATAATGATAAAAATATAACATCATGATGGCAAAGAAATCCATTTAAACTTTTTGTTGGTTACATATATCAACTAGACAACTATCGTCGATTTTATGCTACGTATAAATAGTTTTAGTGTCTGGTCAATCTTGAGATCAAACTTTGCTCTACACACAAAAATATACTCGCATTATATCCTTTGTATGCGCCCTGACATAATTTCAATACACCAACACATAATTATTGTTCTTTTTTGTGGTCGACACTTTATTTAAATGATAAAATCTAATAATTTTAAAATTGTTTTAAAAATAATAATACTGAGTATTTGTGAATACACGGGTATATATTATAAGTTTATCTCAAATTGCCTTAAAACTCTGTATATATCCATACAGAGAGAAAATATATGGTTAATACACTGAGCAAATATTTTAAAGAATATTACAATTCAAAACGAAACAAAAGTGGCACGTGTAAAGATGTGACGCCATACAAAATAGTACTATTGTGAATTTAGATAATAGAAAATAATAAATGTTGGAGTGAATAATAAGGGCATTCACTACGAGACACCGCCCTTCTAACCCGATTTTATCTCTGTTTTCAATTAGCAGATATAATTGTGGTTAAACACTTAATAACTTTTATAATGCTACCAGTAGCATTTTCGCTATAACTTTAAAACCACACAAGATAATGAGATTGAATTTTCAGTGCAATTAAATTAAAATAAAAGACATTGTTAGGTACAAAACTTAGATAAAATGATTCCACAAGTTTTAGATTTTGTAATTTATTAGATGCACCCGATGTTATACGAATTCGCAAAGTTAGCAAGTTAATTCAATTGATTAAAACTAGAAAGTTAACGTCAACTGGTTTAACTTAAGTTTTCTAAGATTGTAACCAATACAAAATTCAAAGAATTTAAAAAGTAGATATGTTTCAAATTCGTTTTAACGATAATAAACTAAACGTAATTGATAAAACGTGACAAATTGTAAATATTTTGGTAGAATGTTCACCATGTTTGCAGCCAGAGAGGCAGTTGTGCGACATGCGCGGATCCTGCTTCAAGCACATGTCCTAATTATTCAGAAAATGAAGAATGCAAATGAAATTAAAAATCGTTTCGTGTAACTTTCAAGTTTAAAATGTTGATAAAAAAAATTCTGTGTATATATTTCCATTGTAAAACAGATCAAGATCAAGATAATCAGTTCACGGTCCAACCCAACCAACAATACCTCACATTGATATCAAGATAAAGTATTGGATGAAAGCAAATATTACATTGTCACGGAGTCTAGCTTTCATTATGCTATAAACACCCTGGCTATACACAGACCGTAGTTATATTATGTACTCTACTTTAATATAATATCGCTTGAACTGGTTATTTTTGGAAAATAAAACATTCTAATTATGCATTTAAGTCGTTATCTTTTTTTTAATTGAAGTAAAGAAATGCACATCTGTTTTAGAGCTTCGTTTAAATTAAATTAAAGGCAGTATGTTCTGTATAATACTGACTGAAATTCAGCGTTTTTATAATAAGTTCTCATTTTAATTCAGTAGCCTGTTCCAGTAGAGATTTTACCGCAATTGAAAATTACTCCAAGCATTTTCGGTACAAACCTTTCGTTCGTACTTCATAATCTTAGGTCGATTAAAATTAAAATTCTAAATTCAAACTAAGATGTGCAAAAAGCCTTACAATAGAATCTAAACGTAGTTTGTAGATTTTCTATATCAGAAGGGAACATTGCTTTTGCAACTTGAAAAGGGAGAACGTTGCCTTCAATACATGTACTTGGCAAAATGATTTGATAATTTGTAATTATGATTAACAAAAATGGTTTGGTTGGTTGTCAAAACTAAATCATCCACGGCGATAAAAGATACTTAAGATGACCTAGTTTAAGATGTCCGGAGTGGAGAGGAGGACCGAAATGTAGCAAAGTGTCATTTCTCCAAGTACTCATTTTGACCATTTTAATATTTTTTTAATTTACCAGTTTGCATTTGCCACACGGAACTTGACGGTATATGCATGTTTAAAGTTTCAGAAGGTATTAGTAGGTTATTTTATACATGCGTCGGACTGATGTCACCTTACGCGATGTCCGAATCTGCATGCACGTGCTACTTTTTGTTCAGCTGCTAGAATTGCTTGGCAGTGGCATTGTAGCCGTGTCACTGAGACTCGTTGGTGTCGCGTTTGTTGCTTGTCACTCAGTTGACGTTAACTTTTATGAAATCCCATTTATAAATAGTATAATCATATTTATTCCATAAAAATATGTTGGTGTCAAGTTTGTTCTCTATCTACATTTCGCTGCTCCAATTGTGGTCCGCCTCTAAAACAGAATCAAAATTTTCTGGAGCGGCCACATCTGTTATATCAGTTGTCTGAGAATTGTTAGACCTGTCCCTCCAAGGTCTTCTTTGTTGTTTTTGAGATTCCCTTCTATTTTGTTGTTGACGATTATTAGCATTGAAATTGAATAAAGTTGTAAAATAAAGTTTTGAATATCGGCATTTTCTATTCGTTGCATGTTGGATTGTCCGTTTTGTTGCCTATTTGGTTGTCTGTTGTATTGTCTGTTTGGTTGCCTATTTGGTTGTCTGTTGTATTGTCATTTTTTCATTTTATTTATTATTTACTTATTCCGGCACAACGTTTTACATTTTTCATATAGTTTTCCGGAATAAGGGACATTATAATGGGACCAAAAAGGGCTAAAATGGATAACAGCAGTACATATGTGTACACAACTTTGACATCACGTTGCTTAGTTATGTATGCTATATTTGCCCTGATGATAAGTGAAACCGGTTGGCAAATACAAATACAAAACTCATATGGTGTCATTTTTTCATTTTTATTTATAATTTACTTATTCCGGCACATATATATATACATATAATGCAAGAAAAATAACAGAAATAGGAAAATTCAGTAATGGGTGCCTCGATGGTCTAGCGTTACTGCCCTGGACTGCCAGTCCGGAGGTCCTGGTCCGAATCTCAGCCGGGGCAGTTGGAACTTTAGAAATGCTTTTCAGTGTTTCCTATCCCATCTAGAGATGAACTGGTTAGAAACCCAGAGGTAGTCTCACGTGCATCGCTACTATACACTGTGCACGAGAAAGAACTAATGAGTCCAGTCATAAAAGATCTAGGGTTTGGTACCCAGATTTCCATGTAATCTGCATCTGTTTCTTCAAACTGCGCTTGTTTGGCAAGTCAATCAAGAGTGAAATCACAGGGTCTATAAACCATCTAAATGATGTTGGAAACACAGTTTACAGTTGGAAACATTTGTAATACTAATAAGGAATTGAAATTATAATAAGAACGATTGAAAGAAAACCAAAGTGTTCAATTGTAGCGAGGTAGCAATATCTTAAATGTTGCAGATTAAAATTGTGGAAACAAAGGTAGAAGAACAGTTATAAACTGGTATCAGATGGTATAAGTAGTTATACCACTATAAACTGGTAACAGATGGTTTAAGTAACTATACCATAATCACTAACAAAATAGCCAGAATAAATTATGTCTCCCCCACGTGAGGAGAGCAGGCATTGTGATATTGTCCGATGATTCTGGATATCTGTTTGGTTGGATGTCGCTAAACTCTTTTTACATTGCTGGGTGATTTCAACTAAACTTCACACGGTAATCAGTCTCCAATCTAGTTGAGTACACTTATGAATTTTCAGTTATTTAAGGAAGAGTGATTGCCCTTGATTTTTCTAATATTACTATGTATATTTGTGTATGTGTTTTTATTCCTATACCACTCTATGCATTAAAACCAATCTACACAATTTAATATTTGTATAGCATCGGCATGTTCTGGTTCAATAACCTTTAGCGGATTTATTGCCTTTGATTTGTATTATGTCTTGGCTATTTCTCCAAAACCTCTAGTTGGATTTCCAACGAACTTGGTATGAAGCAGTATTAGGAAGAACTGATTTCATTGATTTTGCATATTACAATTTAGGGTCATTGGTTAAAGGTCATAGAGGCCTGAAGTTGAACATTGTGTCCGCTCTTTATCTCCAAAACGTTTTAGGAAGCATATGTATGATGGAATCATCATATCGTCAAATGCGAAAATCACATAGGCTTCATAGAAATCTTGCTTGTTCTTTATCTCCAAAACCCCCTGTTCGATCTTCATGAAACATCGTCTGAATCCTAGTATTAAGTAGGAAGTCTAGTTAAACATGCTATAATTTAATTACTTTTGGAGTTAAAATTAATCAGTTAAAATTTTGGGAGGGGCGGTCCTACCCCAGTGAGGTTTTCCTTCATTTTAATATCCTTTTCGATAAGCCAAATCTTTGTATGCTGCAATTATGCTGCGCAAAAATTGCCCCTGATCAATTCTCAATCTAAGTCCTTTAGCTTATACAGGAGTAGGCACTGTAACATAAGTCACAATACTACCTTAAACACTTCAGCAGTGTAGCGCTCTTGAAAAGCGTTTGGAAAAAGATATTCTCACAAAATAGCCACTTAAAATGGCTATATTGGCCTTCCTTTCTTCCGAGACCTGGACTTTTTTGAATACACGAACACACCTGCTTCGTTTTCTTTATTGATTTGATTTGGCGTCAAGTTGTTCAGACTCCAATGGTGTGTGTTGTTATAATTTGATATTATTTCATCAAAATCATCTACGACTGTACCTGGTATACCTTTATACCGATATGAACGTCTATGCTACATCATTCTGTAAAGTGCCGTCTGTCTTTATCGTCCGTTGAACGGGCTTTACGTAATTGGCTAAGGATGGAGTTTGTGTGGTAAAAAATGTAGATGTTTCCTCTTTCTTGAATTTCTTAAACCACTGATAAACGAATTCAGACCCTAAGGCTTCTCATCATTAAGAATCCCTTTCATTGTTTCTAACACCGACTGTGCCATTTTATCTTTTAAAGCATATCAACAGCAAATAATAGATGACCTTTATCAACGTTTTCTTTCGACAACTTACTCGTGTTCAGTAGGTCAATGTTCCATATTTAATTAATGTACATTGTAAGTCACTCAAACTTCAACTGTCTTACTGCGATGACCAACCTGTTTCTGCAGTGAGTACGAGTTTTTTGTTCCCAACCAGGCTTTGATAAACGTAAGACTAAATGTACCCGAATAATCATTTTTCAAAGCATGAAACAGTTTTGAAGCACCAGCTTAAGATGTGTTACTTTTGGAATCGAATTAATGTTTCTTCAATACGTTCTCCTTTTCTAATGCATTCATGGTGACTATTCTCACAAACATGAGAGATAAAGTTGTTTTTTTAATATTATATATTATACTTGATTTCCATTTTTTGTGGGCTCATACCCCGCTTTCAAGCAGATTTACTGGATCAGCAAGAAAGGTATAAGTACAAAATAGCAACTCAGGACAAAGTGCGCGAACTGAAGACAAACTCTCGGGATTTCTTGCTGAAATTCAGCTAACCTATGCCTAACAACTTACCACCTGCTTACCGTAATTTTTACGTAAATAGGCCGCTTCACTGTATTGTCCACACCCCTATATTATTTCGATTTTAGAAAATGAAATGAATGTATATGCCGCTCCTGCATATTGGCCGCGGCCGATACACCCAATATGGTGCATATATCCAGGCGTTTAAAACGAGCCGCGCCTTTTTGTATGATACTTTAGGTATGATTCATAACTCCCGCTAATCTGCTGATATATGGTAGTTAATTGACCCATGAAGGCTAAATGGTTTGGAAAGCATTGGTGAACTGTTCTCAAACAGCGTATAAACCTACACTTTCTATTCTGTGCACTCAAAATACCAATTTAAGAAATAAAATGTCGTATAGGCCGCTTGAAACTACCAATTTCAAAAATAAAAAGGTCAGATAGGCCACATCTACGAAAATTCATCTTTTTTATACGTATAGTCCGCGGCCTTTTGTTGGGAAATTACGGTACTTACTTGCATCACTTTGTAAGTGTTTACCGTTTTACTACGCTGGGAGCCAAATCGTGCACTAGTTATAAAGCAGCTTTGCACATAGGTAGTGCACATAGTTTTGTAGCATAAAATGCCGGTGTTGTTTCGGAAAAAGTCAATCATTAGTTAGGATACATACATAAAACCGAATGACAGTAATCCTCCAAGAGAAAATACCCTGAAGGGCAAATCTCTTCAAAAGGGCAATTATCCTTAATCCCCCTTTACCACTACTGACATGGAGATATGCGTCTTTTGTCTATATTCGTCCCCCCTCCTTTGTCTTTTCTCTATCTAGTTTCTTTTTGACAGAGCATTGAAGATATTTTAGACAAATATTGTAAAGACATCAGATTTTACTCGTCTTTCCGCTTTGAATTCCCTAATTTCCTTCATTGAATTCTTTTTTCTTTTATTCTGTTTAGTGTTCATTTAAAAAACTAGCATACTTCACATTATTTAGAGCATAAATGTACTTTACAAGTACTTTCCTTTTTTAGGGTTTGATATTATATGTTATTTGGTTTTTGATGTGGTATATGGGGATATAATACCCGCCTAGACTTATATTACCCGAGCAAAACGGCTCGGGTAGTATTTTGTCGAGGCGGGTAATATATCTCCATATATCACGTCAAAAAACAAATAACAATTTTAGTACACTTCCTTTTCTTAAATATGGAAAGATTCCGTTTATGTTTTATTTATTTAACGGCTGAACGTAACCAGACCTTCAAATCCCCTTATGATACCTCAATGTCACTGCGTGACGTCACAAATCAGCACGGACTTATACATTGACGTAGTGTACGCGGCGAACAAGCTCACGTTCAGCATAGGGTACAGTAACGGGGTTATGTCAAGTGTATATTACCGGCTTGTCCGTAAATATCAATATCTATTTACGGATCGTTGACCAATCAGAAGACCGCAAATTTCATGGAAGGGTAATAAAATGTATATGTATGTCTCAAACATAAATCATAAACATATACTCAATCTGGACCGAAGAAAACACATAAAATTCATCGTAATAAAACTTAAATGCGCCCATATTGAACCAGATAGTATTCAGTAGTCCAAAATGAAAAGCAAAAAACTAATGTAGAAATATATCTCAGTCATGTTGGTTCAAAGTTTATATCGTTAATTCAAAATGTGCATAAGGCATGACAAACTACGCAGATCTGCAGTTTTTCCTTGTTGGTTTTTCTTGTTGGATATAATTATGATACCATTAGTAAACATGTTTTTGTAACGTTAACCATGGTGTAACATTTCGATGAAAATGGTAAATTGTCTGTAAATGAGGTTTTCATTGAATTTCCGTGAGTAAGCTTCTATAATATAAAATCCTAAAACTTCAAGGAAAGAGCAATAAAGTTGGAATCTACATGCGTTGTTGAAATAGCCTTCACATTTAAAAGAAAAAAATGTCATCTCTAAATTAAGGAGAGAGGCATCAGGGCACTGTTAATTGTTATCTTGTAATTAAAAAGAAAAGAAAACTTTTTCTTCGAAATAGTTTCACTAGTGATGAAGGATTGTCGTTTATATTATTAAGTCTCCGACATTTGCGCGTTTAGGTTTTAACAGTTTCTCAATGGTTTTGACCAGGCGACCTTTATTCTCTCATTGCATCGAAATCTATCAATTGTGTTGTGTATTTTGTACTACGTTTTCTGATTCATGTATTTTTATCTCCGTTCTACGTTGGAATTCAACTCACTTTGAAAACGCTAACAATTACTTTAGTTTATATGCTATACACGTTACTAATGTAGGGTTAACGAACGTTTTTTTTGTGATATAACATTTGTAGAATCCCAAGGGATTGTTAGTGCCCGAGCCAGTTAGGGCAACGGCACCAACATATCCCGAGGGTTTCTGCAGAGGTTGTTACACAACAAAAACGTTACTCTAGCATAACACATCATAAAATATGAATGAAACGCTCTAACTGGTACGACGCTTAACAAAGCACGGGACAACGTCCATGTTGTTAACGTCCTATTTATGACGTCACTAGTGGTTGAAGCCCCTGGCACTGTTGACGCCATGAGACATGTTTTTACAATGGCCCTGTAATGACATAAATGAAAACGGGTTATAACACCGTTAACACACGTTTTTTATCCTGTTTAAAACATTTTATGCTAGAATATTGTTTGAGGAAGTTTGAGGTTAAACTATCTCATAATTGTATAATGGTTTTACATTGCTTTTTTCAGCCGGAAAGCATTGTTTGGCCCACAGGTCGCTGATTTTTGCCACTCATTACATTTATTTGCGATTCGTTGATCAGATTCAGATTCGGAAAGGCGCTTTGTGCCGTGCAACCAGCATTTACGATTTTTTAAAACTAACATAAAATACAATTTGGAACAAATCAGTCAGACTTCAGACAAAGACACGACAATCTACCGTGATCAACCCATTTGTTCGTGACTCTAGCGATTTGTTATAATTAACAAGGTATACCATTTCAAGGGTGTCAGATTCCGCGTGTTTTTCTTCTCTGTCTGTTTTTGATAATAGCTAATGTAATACAATCTTGGCAGGTACTTAATGTTTTTGCAAATATTTAAAACGCCATGATACATGTACTCAAGAGGCCGTATGACAACAATTTATAAACCCCAGAAAAAAGAAGCTACTGTTAGTTATTGAGTACCGCTCCTCTCCCCATTGAAGTAAATTGGAATGAACTTTGTGTATACAATTTACCCACATCAGTTTTGTTAAGAAAATAAACGCAAAGGTATGATACAAACCGTTGTTGGAGCCCGGTAGGCGAACTTCCGCATACATATTGTAGTTTATTATACACAACTCCATAAATGTTTACGAAATGAGAACCAATCTGTTACTTCCTTAATTACTGAATGAAATATTTAAACGGTTAACACATAGAAAAATGAAAGAAAGCTTCAACATACATTAGATCATAATAAGATTGCGCAAGCCTCATTAACTCACAAGATATATTTTTCTCTTGTAAGATTACACCTGTTAGTCTCTTCATCCTTCTGCACAGAGTTTTATTTGTAGACTTATTCAAACGATTGTCAACAGTTCTTGCTCAGTTCTGTACATTTATATATAATTTTGAGAATACGAATTTCAATTCTTACTAAGTTTTTTATTAGCACATGCATGTACATAGAACCTTTTAACCGTGACAAAAATTACAGTAACTATGTTCTTTGTCTTTTTTGTCAAAGTATGTACAGAATGCCTACATTGTACGAAAGCAGCTGTGGCGACATATAATCTCAAAATGCCGTCGAACTCCTAGAAACTACATGCCTAATAATTAAATTGCCCAGCTACGCCCCTGCTGGTGGTACTTCTGATGCTTTGCATGCATCTATGCTTTTTTGAAACTATATGACATGTATAAGAGTGAAATATCAAAATTGATCTTCTTGAATATTCTAGATTAAGTATCACTATTATCTGTTTTATTTACTAAACAGTCTTAAAAATATCATGGAAGATGTTGCATATTCGTAGAAGTGTATAAATTACAGGAATATATATAAAAAGGGAAGATAAAATCTGTTTATGGCATTTTGGTTGTTTTTAAGGATAAAAAACAACAGTTACTGCTTTTAATCATTTTAGCAAATACCACAACAGTTACTAGTTTTTAAAGTAACTTTCACTGAAGTCAATGCGATTTCTCAGAATTAAATGCGTTCAAGGTAACGCTAAAATTTAAACAGATCAAAAGATAGGTTTTTATTGTTCTCCAGTTTTAACAAAAACATATGAAAACAACCTATATAAGGATAGCCTTTCAAGGAAGTCGTTGTAAATTCTCAAAATTAGTTGTATTTTAGGAAAGTTAAAGATGAAGGTCACACAGCATTGAGTATCGCATACTACGCTTGAACAAATCAAATTGAAAAAAAATGGCTTCTTTTAACCAGCGCATAAATAACACTAACAAATTAAATATGACACATGAAACCGAAACTGGCTTTATACTGCGTTATCATGTAATATAATGTATTTGTACTTGACACCAACTTCCCCCTCTGCACAATAGTTTATCCGAACATTCCATTTGTGCTACTTCATACTGGTAATATAAGCTTGCATAACGCTAATTATTAAACATGGCCTCAGATATTCTTCAAGCTGTAAATTTGCAGGTAGTTGATTATAATGTTATAGCCTTTTCTTCTAAGTCATACATAAAAAATAGCGTAATAAATTATTTATAACTATTTTCTGCAAGATATTTAGACTGTTGATGATCACGTACATTTTTGATACATTCCTTTGTCCTCGTATTAAGTATCTTTACTGTAGACACACAAAAACATTTTGGATTGGCTCTATGAAATAGGTGGAGCTTAAAAGCAATTCAATATAATGTTTTTATAGTCATAAATAAATCCGCTGATTTAATACTGACGCATTGGAAACAGCGGGAAGTAAAATCAGTAAAAAGGTGGTATATTACTTTCTTTCCGGTATGTGCTGTTTTCGGTTTTCTAAGTAACACATATTCATAAATAGTTCATGGAATTACTACGCAATACCCGATCCCAAACGATAGTTCATTACCAAATAGTATTGGCTCTTTTTGTTTGATTTCTATGAAACTGTGTGTGCAATTATAAAACGTACCCATATATGACAACATAAAGACTTCAGTATTCCCGTATTTGGACTTGTTTGAGAAAAGTGTACTCTAATTTTTTACTGGTATTTTTGATAAACTCATATAATATCATTGCTGTGACATGCAGGTACACTAGTTGTTAAAATGACACGATTATTCTCCTTAAATTACATTATGAATTGTCCTCATTCTTGCCTGAAAGTGTAAAAACTTATTGCCTACGGGGACATGTAAGTTCAAATTTTACAATAATTCAGCTGTATTAATTCTATAAGACCCACTCACTCACTCACTCAGTCACTCAGTCACTCACTCACGCACGCACGCACGCACGCACGCACGCACGCCCTCCCTCACTCACTCACTCACTTAGGGCTTGCGCTACAGTTCTCCGTTTCGCTTCACACAAGGACAACCGGATCTTCCTAAACTGGATTCTAATCCAGTGCTTGTCGTGTGATGTTAGATTGTTCCTTCGCATAATTTGTCCCCGCCACCTCCACTTGCGTTTCCAATATAATGTTGGTGACATGTTCTCGCTTTGTTCTCCTCCAAAGCTCTTGGGTAGAGATTAATTCTAACCAGTGTATTTTCAACACTTTCCTGAGACAGTTGTTGACAAAAAATGCAACTTCAGGTAACACTCCAGGTCTGCAAACCATACATCGGCACTGCCTTTACGTTAGAGTTGAAGAACCTTAGCTTTGTCCTACAGACGATGTTTCGGGTGTTCCAGATGGGTCTTGATTTTGAAGTCCTGGCTTGCTGTAACAATCCTGATCTTCAAGTTGTCATCAGATCCCCTTGTCCGACTTACAACACTGCAGTGGTGAATCTTCCGACCTCGTCAATTGGCAGAACATCCAGCATAATTAGGGCACAGCGTGTCGTGTTACGTCGCATGCTTTTGTTTTTCGTGACTTTGATAGCGATACCCTTACCATTGCCTACCGGGCTGAGACTCTGTGTCTTGACCTGGATGTGCTGATGCGAATGAGACAACAGCCTGATTTCGTCTGCAAAGTCAATATCTTCCAACAGCTTCGTCAAGGTCCACTGTAGGCCCTTGGCTGACTGGTGACGTTCTTCATTACCCAGTCTATCGGAAGCGAGAATATCATTGCTGTGACAGCAAATGAAGTATAGATATCAGTGGCGTGGACAACATGGCATATCGTGTTCTTGTACAAACTCCGTTTAATGTTGATAATTTTACCTCGAATGCCGGAACACTTCATGGTCTTCCATATAGTACATGTAGCTCGGTGTAACATGTCAAAGGCATTCCGGAAATTGATGAAGTTTATATATAGCGGCCACTGCCATTCCAGTGATTGCACAACTAAAGTCGATTAACATGCGAATATGTGACAACAGACAGAGATCGCGATCGACTGATTGAGTCACTTAGTCCTTGTAGATACTTGATCAAGTATAGAAAATTAAACATAGTGTTGACTCGTTTTATCTTGACCATGCACGTATTCTGCCTCACTACAGTTATCAAAGACCTGCCGGAAATGACAGAGCTCAGTTTGCTCAAGTTTGCTCACTTAGGCTAGATACTGCAAAAATTCCTTTCAAGTGGCATATACTTTTTATCTAACAGTCACAATTTCAAGCGAGGGTTTTAAAAGTATTGTTGAAGTAAATGCATCATATTCATGTGATTTATTATCATAAAACTCGGCTGATGAATAGAACATTTATACCTCAACAATGAAACTAAATTTACCCAATCCTTTCTGATTCAAAGTTATGCAATATGATATCGCGTTTATAGTTTGGACTAAAGCTATGATTATCAACATATTGAAATAAAATAACATTTTTTCCTAACTAAACAGCCGTGACTTGTGATGTATGACACATTTATATTTAAATTTATAAACTTGAAAACAGATCATTAGGGAAGTTCAGAAAAGAACTGCTTAAAGTTTTATTAACGAATCAAAATGTCGAGGAAGGTAACACGAATATTGCATAAAATCCCCTTAAAACGTTTAACAGTCTATTTTTGGAGTACATTGCATCATTGCTGCATCAAATTTATGCACGTTTGTAAATATTGAGAAATATTTTGGCAAACACTTAAATATACTTAACTCGTTAGTTGCGTGGTAATTTAACCGCAGGTAAACTCTAATAATTGAATGCCAAATGAAATGAATGAACCATGTTTTATACGCCGGTTTCTAGAGACGGGACGCTTAATGTGACCATCAACTGGGTCACTTCCGCTAAATTGATCCGCTCTCTTACTCGAATATTTTTATCCAATTGTCACCAAATTTTGTCACAATGTATATTTGCTGATATCCCGGTCAAGTTCGATAATAAAAAACTAGATCGCTCGATGTCGAGTTGTTGTTGCCGAGTATCAGAAATGTTGCCAAATTAACATTGGCTGTATTCTACCTGGGAGTTTATTGAGGAGCACCAAAATAGAAGAAAAGTTTACTAATCAAATTATATCGACCAAATTTTACAACCAGCCAGTGCATATTGTCATTGAATTGCTTAGTTCTAACGAAATTGTTGGAAGATTTTAAAGAGTTTACTATATAGCTCAATGTAAGATAAAGTGAGCACCGGCGCAGGGACAGAGGGCGGGGGATGGCGGAGGTCATGATTTAAACAATCTTTGTATTAAACCATTTTAACCATTAAACCATGCTGTTTGCCGAATATCTAACTTCTAAGTTCTTTGGTTGAAGACAAAAAGATTTTAAACAAATTCTTATATAAGCATATGTAAAAACCGTTGGTCTGCGGGGTGGGGGTAATGCACTACTTTGGTAGAGCTCCACTATACAATGCTTCACTCTTCTTATCTTAGCTCTGTGTTTTATGGTTTTAAACAATACCATTTTTGAAGATTCCCTATATAAACCTATGTAAAATCAAGTAACCCCTTCCCACATGGAGGTCAATTTTGATCCGGATGTCATGATTTGAACACTCTTAGTAGACGTTCACAAGGCAATGCTACAAGCCTATTACATGTATCTAAGCTATAAGCCTTGTGGTTTCTGAGAAGAACATTTTAAACCTTTTTTTTAAAGAAAATGATGTGGAATCATGTGACCCGCTATTCTGACCCGGGGTTCATGGCTTGAACAATATTTGTAGAGGTAAGCTAGGCAATGCTACATGCCAAATAGTTTAGCTTTATGCCTAGTGGTTTCAGAGAAGAAAATTCTTTAGCTTTTGCTACAGAAACCTATGCAAGATCAAGTGACCCTCGGACGGGGTCAATTTTGACCCAATGATCATGATCTGTTTAATCTTGCCAGAGATCTACGAGACAATGCTACAAATTAGATGTGTAAGTCCTGGGTCTTCCGATGTTTGAGAAGCAGGTTTTTAAATGTGTTCCTATTTTTTCCATAGCAACCAGGAATATGTATGGAAATAAATTGTTTGAACGGTTTAGGTAGTGCTTTATGCAAGAATCGCTGTGACGTTTCTTTGAAATTGTTCCTCTTGTTTAGTGGGAGATGTTTTTCGAAGCAAATTGTGGACGAGAGACATCCATCAATCCTAAAGCCCTTATAATTTTGTAGAAATTTTACTTAAACATTGTTTTTATTCATTGTTTTTTTGCGAGTCGCTACTCATTTGAATAATTCGCGATTCGTTTATCAAACTTCAAGTGTTTTTTTAAACTATTCCAGAAACTTTGTCCATCAAAACAATTTTTAAAACTAACATAAAAATAGAACATATTTGTCAAGTTTCAGACATGGACACTTTGTGTAATATACGCCTGCCCATTTGTTTAAATCTACATGGTCATGCTTAAATAGAGAACGAACACACAAGGGTATCTGATTTGAAATACTGCGAGATTTCCTTCTCTATTTGTTTTTATCGCTATCATGACTATGCACAAATATTGCCGAAGGTACGTCGGGCTCCAGTCAATTCCGTTGATTAAAAATATTGTGAAAATATTGCGAAACGCATACGTTTTAGTGTATTGTACACAACAACGAAAGTTTACGACACAAGAACCATTCGGTTACTTCCTTAATTACTGAATAAAAATGTTTGAACGGTTTAGCAAACATAGTAATGAATAGCAATAAAACATATATAAGAAAACATTTTTGTTTGCTTTAAACGTATACGCGGTCACCGTTACAATGCGTCAGTCTTAGTTCATAAGACATCACCTTTAAGTCTCTTCAGCCGTCCGCCTAAAGCTTTGTATCTAGAATTATCCTAAGGATGATTAATAGTTTTTGCTCAGGTAGTATATGAATTTTAGGAATACGAAAATTTTAATTCTTGTGAAATTTTTTATGAGCACATGGATGCAAAAATAAATCCTTTTTACTGATGATTATGGTCTTTCATTTACGTCAGAATATGGCCAAGAATACCTAGGAATGCAGTTGTAGCGATATATAATGTCATTTTTGTGGGGTGTTTCGGGAGCATGTTCCCAACCCCTCTACACATTCTGTGCCTACATACTGTATTTGCCCAGCTACGCCACATGTTTTATTTGTTACAGAAAATGTTTTGTTTTAACGCTTCACATTATTGTTATCTCGTTGATACATGTAACTATCATCATACACTAGGGAGAACAAAACTAAATTATTCAAAGGAAAAAGGTGGAATTGCTTATAATTTGTGCCTGAATTAAATGTAAGATAATGTTTTTAATGACATTAATCTCAAATATTCTTTATTTAACAATACATTAGTAAATTTTCTTTGCTTTTTATCATTCGCTTCAACTTGTGGTGTCATAATATGGACATGTGACTGTAATACCACACAATATTTTAATGATAAAAATTATGATGACAGAACTTTTGGAAGTAAAGCAATTTAGAAATAAAGTATGTTGTAAACATACTATTTGTTTCCTTATAATGAATATGTATATATTTAATATATTTGTGTATATATATGTTTTCATTACAATAGGATCTAGGCCTACTATCAATTTAAGAATGGGATTTTTAAAGCAAGATCCTCTCTAATTTTATGGTTGATTTGTGAATTTCTTGAAGTTAATAATGTTTCACATATGTGTATTTCAATGTCAGTGTAAAAAGAATGATGCCTTTTGAATAGAAACGTATGGCCTCAATAATCTTTTTGTCAGGCCTTAGGCCGGTATTGTGTTCACCTTGACTTCCTTTATCTTGTTATCTGCACTTGAACTACTTTATCAATCGCGCTGGGTACCAGTGGGGTAAAGGTCATTTAACAGCTGACTGTCATTGGTGGGTTACAACTACGGCTAGCCAATTTTCTATTTAAACTGGCAACATTCACAGCCGAGGCAAAATAACAGATAAGTTGTATAGTGGTTAACGCGCTGGACTGGTCATCCAGGGATCGCAGGTTCGATCCCCCGTTCCTCCACTAACATAACTAATGGTCTTTTGGATGAGTCCTAAAACCGAGATCCAATGTATCGGTGCTGTACACCGGGCATGTTAAAGAACCAGGGGATGTTTCTGGAACGGGACGCGTTCTGTATCTTGCACTATCCCCCGAAAACATAAAATAACTAACATCTTCTGGGGTCGTTGGTCATATAGATTATCCGGTACCAACGATAAAACTCTAGAATACATACATACCGAGGTAACTAGATCGTTTTTTTTCAAATCTACCCGTCAGTTGCACACTGTGTTTCTAAATTTAACGTACAGTGATTGAGTAGAAAACATACATGCATAGCCTATCTGAACAACCGACGCAAATCATACTAAAGGCGTTCAAGCCAGTTATTCCAGGTATTGTCTTTGAAATTAACTTTCTTTCTTTTCCAAATAGATATTATGTAGTGACTGGTAGGGTGTCTTTTAAAATGAATTTCCCTGTATGAAGAAGACGGAATTTATTGGTTAATTATTTTAGTTTTTTTTGTCGTGATTAAGTATTATTTTTCGAAAATTCTTTTTTAGCTACCATATAATTTTCATAAAATTGTTTTTATTGTAATTTCTCATATTCACAGGGTTTTCTATGGAAAGTTATTGGAATAGTCGATGTGACCTATTGTAGCACACGGCTTCAGCCTTGACATAATTTGCTAACAAAAAGTATTTAACTTCGGTTGCAAAAAGAATCTCCTACTTTCAGGCTTTGTCGCTGTCCGCCATGTTGTTGTATCCCCCAAAGATCACCGAAAATCCAACCCGTTGCACGTATACGACAGTGGTCTATACTGTAATAAAAGACAGAACATTGGTTTTCGCGTAGCGAAGTTCAAATAAGTAAATGCGAATAAAACATCTCTCAGGTCCTTTTTTGACGTTTTGAACAGTCATCGTTTCATCACACATTGTATAAATAAAATGACAGGCAACCAACAAAAATTTGGGGCGTTTAAGACAATGGATATTATTATAACCTTTTTTACTTAATTCATTTTTGACAAAATACAATCGAGCTGATCGAAATAATAGTGGTTGTTTTATCATGCGTTATTTGTAGATAACATCTCCATTGACATTATGATGAACAATGTCTAGCTAAAGATATATTTCAAGGAAAGTATCATATGATAAGGGGATCTGTTGTATTTTAGTATGAATGCATTCTTGTTATAACGTTAAAGTCATGTAAAGGATTATTTTTATTGAAATCTTTTTGAATCTGACCTAGCTCAACAAATACGCTGCGATATGTAGAGTATGCAGACGGTGAATAATGTAGCAGGGTGAACGCTCCCTTATCAACCCTAAGCTTTTATCCATAGTTAATGCATCAATAAAATTACCATGCATTCACATCGTGCGACTTTCATAGTAATGTAAAAATAAACAGTACCTAGAACTGAAAACATACATATGTCTTTCGTTTATCCCGCAGAAACAAATGTACTAAAGTGGGACCGCCCTCCCGAAAATTCAACGCACAGGGGTAAGACATCCCAAAGTTTCACGTAATTATAACATGCATATGTCCCGTTGTAGCTCGTTCGGCTCAAGATCGAAGGGTCCTGGGTATGATCTCCATCAGTGACATGGTGGTTGTGTCCCTAAGCAAGAGAACATATGTTCACACACACACACACACACACACACACACACACACACACACACACACACACACACACACACACACACACACACACACTCTCTCTCTCTCTCTCTCTCTCTCTCTCTCTCTCTCTCTCTCTCTCTCTCTCTCTCTCTCTCTCTCTCTCTCTCTGTGTGTGTGTGTGTGTGTGTGTGTCTCTCTCTGTCTCTCTCTGTCTCTCTCTCTCTCTCTCTCTCTCCGCGATTGATCTGATCTGGAATGAGTCACGAGAGCGATTTATCTAAGTTCTACAAATAAAAGTTAAAGACATACGCAGGTCTTGTACAGTTTAAGGCAGGATCTGACATAATTATTTATTATGGCGGAAACGACATTGGGACAAACTCTAAACTCTATTTGGGGCATAACATACACATTAAAGAATTTACTGACTGAACATTTGACGCCATTTTTACCTAGCTCTTCTTTTGTCTAACTTTCTCGCAGAACATGGCATTACATACATTGCATACAAACAAACTGCAAAACAAATTTGAAATCGAATTAACAGTTGAATTGCAGCTTTATTTCGTCAGAAACGGATACTGATTCATTAAGTATGACCAATATATCACCAGAAGAGCAATTTGTATACATTGACGGCACTCATTTATCAGAACTCGAATGTGACACTATATCCTGCTCTATAAACATCTTACTCACTGAAAAGCTTGCATATCGATGTACATTATTCTAGTTAAGGCACTTCGATATCCGTTTATTTTACCTATACTGGCCATGACTGAGTCCTCAATTACAGCATCATTTATCTCACTTGTGGCCGTCAACAATATTATTAAGGAATACATTTACACAAAACACATTTAAACAAAGGTATATACTATGTACATATCCAATTTTTACGGAAGAATGAACGCTGTGAGCGAGTTGCCTGAATTACTTCATATAACCATTCGTTTTTATAATCATAGTTGTTTTCCAAGAAGAAAGTTTCTGTAGTGTTTGCGAAACGTGTATAATTTATCACAGGTACGGATTTGAACCGGGATATCGTTCCAGACAACCATAGCAGCATTAACTAAAACTAAAAACTATAAAACTATTTTGTATAACGCGATTTAATTAATGGATGAGGAATTTGGTTTTTGTCTTTGGAACGAAGATAATAATTTGCAGTTGCATATGTATCATTAATGAGTAGGTTTGATAACCCATATGCAAACACTTCCTTTATATTATACAGCTCGAACACATACATTAACCTTATTAACAAGTTTTCCAAGTCGGCAAAATAAACAATATATAATAACATATTCAATATAATAATAAATAATTGAATACCTAGATATCGTACTGGTTAGCTTTATCTTCCAATTTGAAAATCTATTTTTGACGGGAGACCTTTATGGTTCTAAGATGTGTCATCAAACATTTTATAGGGACCAGAGTGGTCTTTCTTGGGTCATGTTTCATGGAGACATCTTTAATAATTACTTGTTTCATGGCAATTATAAATGTGGTCAGAATTCTGGCCACAACTTATCGCATTTGTCCAATCAAAAAAGTCAGAGGTAGAACATTTTATGAAAATGCTATCGAAGAATTTAAAAGAATATTGCTTGCACTGTCTAAAAGGAATCTAACGACTCATGCCAGTATAAGTTCAAGAATTAATTATTACACTCTGGCCCCAATAAAATGTTTGATAACACATCTTAGAACCATAAAGGACTTCACCATGGAGTTTTTCTTACTCTCTTAATATGATTGAAAATAAGCATCAAATTTACATTCTAAAGGAGAAATGTATGTATGTATGCAAAACAAAAAAATAAGCAAAATGTCCTTAACTTGCAAGGGTATTTGTGTTATAACTACTTATATTAGGTTAATGCATCATCTATATTTGGAAACGTTAGAACGTCTTCTTTATAATGATACTAGTTTTATATCAGTGGGATGATAAATGTTGTCTTTGGAACATATTTTCTGATTTCCGGGTTTTACATTTTTTTTTAAAATTCCGACAAAAATAGCCAAAAACACCGTACATTGCCAAGATATTTGTGAAATAAATACTTATTCAGAGTGAATGTTTTATATATATTTGGAAACGTCAGTCAGAGCGTCACCTTTACAATGATACCTGTTTTAGTTCAGTCGGACAAAAAATGAAGGTTTTATAACTTGTTAAATGATTTCCGGGTTTTCCGTAAACTTTTCCGGGTTTTCCGTACATTTCCGGGGAATAAACCTGTCCTTTAGGTTCACCATTTTACAGCATTATTAGGTGCTTTCAGAAAAGGAAACCTGAATGGAAAATCCCCCGAACATCTCAAACATTTACTATCGTAGTATTTAATTTATCATGTTTATGGAAAATCCTTATATTATTGTATGTAAACAAGCGCCGTTACGCACAATACGCACGTGCGTATACATCGCCAGCAAAGATCGAAAACTTAAATGTCCCGAAAATGTAATAAAAATGAAAGGATGGGGGGGGATGAGAGTCAAAAGCGATAGATCCGGATCGTACCTGTTCGTTTTCGCAAAAAAGGCCAAAAATAGCTTTACAATGCTCTATTTTCCTTGCTCGCTTCGCTCGCTCAAGTAGAACGATATGGAAC
Source organism: Saxidomus purpurata (assembly GCA_022818135.1). Classification (NCBI taxonomy): domain Eukaryota; kingdom Metazoa; phylum Mollusca; class Bivalvia; order Venerida; family Veneridae; genus Saxidomus; species Saxidomus purpurata. Next base: position 11,015,236 of record JAFMSR010000004.1, read on the forward strand.
TTCATTTTAATGAAAGCCTGCAGTCTTTAAACATATAATTTTCTCAAAAATCCTACATATGTGTCTGTTAAGAGGCCTAAATTATTCAAAATGTCCAAACATTCCCCGCGGGTACCTGAATATTGAACAATGAATCCCGACTATTCATTGTGTCCTACTAGAAATTGTCAGATCTGTCAAAACGGACTAATTAAAAATAATTTAAGAATGCCAAATGCTCTCCGTAAGTACTGTAATATTTTTGACACAAAAGATAAGCAAAATTACCATAACTTACAGAAGTATTTGTGTGATAACTACGTTCTTTGGATCAACTGTTATATATATTTGGAAACGATAAAACGTATCCTACTCAAAGATACCGGTTTTATGTTGGTCGGATGAAAAATGTTGTCTTTGTAACATGTTTTTTAATTTCCATAAATTATATTCCTTGAAAAATTTAAACAAAAAAAGTAAGCAAATTTTCCTTAACTTGCAGAGGTAGTTGTATTATAACTACTTACTTTAGGTTAATAAATCATATATATTTGAAAACATTAGAACGTCTTCTTTAAAATGATACCAGTTTTATATCAGTCGGATGAAAAAGGTTGTCTTTGGAACATGTTTTTTGATTTCCGGGTTTTACATTTCTTGAAAAATTGCGACAAAAATAGCCAAAAACACCGTACTTTGCCAAGGAATTTGTGAAATAACTACTCAATCTGGGTTAAAGTTTTTTATACATTTGGAAACGTGTGAGCTTCACCTTTGCAATGATACCTGTTTTAGTTCAGTCGGACAAAAAATGTAGCTTTTATAGCATGCTTTTTGATTTCCGGGTTTTACTAAATATTTTCCGGGTTTTCCAATATTTCCGGGGAATAAACCTGTCCGAATCGTATACCGTATTGGCCTATCGTGCATCGTACACCAGCAATCGTGTATCGTATATCGTATATAGTATATGGTGCACGTTACATGATGAATGATACGATATGATACACGATACACGATTGACAAAATACACGATGAGCGCACGCACGTTATACGCACGTTACACGCACGATATACGAAAATTTTGACAACTGTTACGTTCCGACTACTGTAGTTGTATACACACTGGGTTTACATTTCTTTCTAGAATAGAAAACAATGGTTTGTCAAATGCATGCTAGTTTATGACTGATACATTGCAGATAAACATATCAACATATTTTAGACAGTAAGATGTATTGTCATAGGCACGACGCCCTTAACGTGTAATGCTTTTCCAGTACTGGAAATATAAAAATGATTGATGTTACTAAGGCTGTGTTTTGCTACCAGAGTGTGAAGCCGCAATGGCAATGTGGTTCTTAGTTTGCCTATTACATTCGTTATATTTGGCCTTAAGTGTTTTTGAATTCATGCCAAAATAGTTTTATTTAATAATAATGAGAACCTTTAGTGGAAAAGAAATTATCTCCCTTGTCAGATAAAGTCCAAGGTATCCCAATTTGCAAGTAGGTCCTATCTAGTTGGAATCCTCTGACTTTATCGCTGTTCTACATAGAGAAATACCAATTATTATGTGCGAATAATCTCACACATGTGTTGATTAAAATGCAAGGACTGTAAAAAAAATAGACACTGGGGTGTTAATAGAACGTGTAACTAAAAGCATCATTTAAAGATATTATCATGATTAGCAATATTTTGCCTTAAATTTCATTATGTTGAACAAAGAAAACAGCGAAAAAAGCAGAGTAATCCAAATGAAAGGACCTAACTGCATTTAGAGAGTATTAATGGGAGATAACTGACTAAGGTTCCTCATTACAACTTGCAATCATTTCACGCAAGTTCTCATTTCTGATTGGTTATTTCTTCCCCAGCGCCCGCTGTTCATAACACGATGAACGCAGGTACGTATTCATAGTTTCTCATTAATATTCATGACGTGCTACTTTTTCATTCATAAAATCGTGTACGGGTTCAGGGCATGTCACCAAACAAAAACACTTTGAGAAGTAAAAAGGAATAGTGTTTCTCACCTATGAGATACATATTTATACGCATTTACCGGTGATAGATAACCTTATCTTTCATCGCTGCCGGACTACTGTTACGTTTATTATAAGCAGCCAGCGCATCACATAAAAATCGAAAATGACTGTAATTTTTTTTTTTTAAATAAACATAGGGTTATGGGTATTCATTTTCTTAGTTAGATCATTTTCTATCCATCTATAGCAGTTTTGAAGTAAAATTCGAGAAAAAGTTGATTTTCATTTTTTCATCCCCATCCTGTATTTACACTTATTTCTTCTTACTTGTGCAAAAATGCGATTCAAACGGTGAGAAGATAAATCTACCATATCCATTGAGTTGTGAATAAGTAAATCCTATCCTCGGGTTGAGAACTTGAGATATGTCCAAAAAATTTCGTTCTAGCAGCCCGCTGCTGTCCGCCATTTGCATTATGCTAATGAGTAGTGGCGTTATGACAACCAAATAAATGCGCGACGAAATATTAAAATAGAATCCGGTAAAGTGATCACTGAAAAATTTAAACGAATGTCTTTAATTATAGTAAGTTGTAATTATAAGGATTGAATGATTTTTTTCTGCATTTCATCGAGTTATTAACTATCAGATGTTTTACACCTAATTTTAACATAAACACCTTCGGTGTTTATGCAAATTAGGTGTAAAACTTCTGACAGTTCATACCTCGATGAAATGCAGAAAAAACACATTCAATTCTTAAGCAAACAATACTTCTATCTTATGTTAAGTGATTCATTTGAAACCAGATGTCATCTTACGTCTATCTTACGCGGCGTACAAAATGTTTAAGTATTTGTTCAATCTGTCTAACTTCGGTCTGTACAAAAGAATATACTCCGATTATATTCTTTGTATGCGCCTTGTCATAATTGCAATGCACCGACACTAGTCTACTGATTTTTAAGAAAATCAGATATTTCTCCTTGTGATCGGAAAGATAATTATTCAAATGATAAAATCAAATGATTTAAAATCGCTCTACAAATAATAATTATACTGCATATTTGTGGATACAAATGTAACTGCATGAAAATGTATGTAAAAGGTAAAGTGAAAACCGCTCGCATTAGAATTAAAGAGGTAAAATACATAAATGTACAGAAAAAAATAAAGAGCAAAAAATGTTAAAGAACATGATCATTCCAAACCAAAAATAAACGAAACGCGTATAAGGATGTGACGCCATGCAAGTTATTGCAATTATAATGAAAGGAGATAAGTTGTGATTGAATCTGAAAGGAATTCACTTGGAAACATCCCTGCTAACATGGATTCCACAACTGTTTTCAGAGAGCAGAGATAATAATGGTTATACATTATAAACATACCAAGCCTATGATATGATCATCATATTGATTGTGGTAGCCTGAAAAGGGAAAAATTACCTGACTGCAATTCCATTCAGAATTTGCCAAAGTGATTTGATTGGTAGCTATAACTCACAGACACGCTGATAAATGAGACCGAAGATGTGGTCCACCTCGTTCGGACAGGAAAATTGAAAGGTAGCAAACGACAATGCCTCTAAATACTCATATTGACCATTTTAATATCAACAAGTTCGTATTTGTCACCAAGAGACTTGTCATTTTACGCATGTCTACAATTTGTATTGTAACAGGTATTTGTGGGCCATTTGATATACATAGTGGGACTGTAGGTCACCTTACGGGGCGTCTGAAACTACAGGCATGTACTACTTTTTGCTAGCTCACCTGAGTAATTTGTGTTACAACGCCTGATGTCCGTTGTCGTGCGTGCGTGTGCCTGTCCGTCCGTTCGTCCGTCCAACAAAAGATTCTTCAAACGACATCTCCTCCTAAACAACTCTGTCAATTTCAACCCAATTTTACATGCATAATATTTTGGTGGTCTCTTTAAGAAAAGGTTTATTCAATGCAGGACTCTGGTTGCTAAAAATCTTCTTCTCCATAACCACAACGCACAGAGCTAAGATATTTGGTATGTGGCAGTGTCTAGTGAATCTAAATCAAAATTGTTCAAACTATGACCCTGGGATCAAAATTAACTCTGCCCATGGGTCCCCTGTTTTTATATAGGTTGGAAAACTTATTATTATTTTTGCGTAACACCACTAGTCCTAAGACTTATCTATTTGTTTTGTATCATTGTCTAATGTGGACCTCTACTAATATTGTTCACATCATGTCTGCATGGTCAGAACTGACCCTGCCATTGGGATCACTTGTTTCAAAAAGATTTATATAGCACAAGCATTAAAAGTCATTGTCTAAAACCACAAAGCTTAGAGCTTAGATATTTGGTTTGTAGCATTATCTAGTGGCCGCAACTAAGATTGTTCACATCATGTCCCCAGGGTCAAAACTAACTCTGTCCTTGGGGTCACATGTTTTACATAGACTAATATAGGGGTTGTCTTTTTAAACTTTACATAGGAACCAAATTATAAATTTTCTTTTGTTTTAAACCACAAGGCTTATAGCTTAGATATTTGGATTGTAACACTGTCTAGTTAACATCTATCAAGAGTGTTTGAATCACGCCCCTTGGGTCAAAATTGACACCGCCCGTTGGGTCACTTGTATACAAAGACTTACATAGTAACCACTAAAGAATATCTTCTTCTCTTAAACAGCAAGGCTCAGAGCTTAGATGTTTGGTTTAAGGCATTGTGACTCTTTACCAAGTGTGTTCAGACCCCTCCCCCCCCGGTTTACGATTGGCCACGTCAAGTGATACGTTATTTTACTTAGACTTACATTGTTATTATTTACATTGTATAGTGGTACACTACCAACTTTGTTTAGATGAACTCTCTTTGGTTGAAGTTTGCCACACTTAGTTAGCAAAGCCCTGTAACATATACCATTATCTTTTGAACCACATGTTTAATTTCATTTCTCACATTGAATGACCTTGATCCTGACATTGCGACCTCCTTTTTTGTTTCTGAAACTTGACCATGTGTACAGTTTTGAAAATTGATTACAGTATTTACTTTAAATGACCTTTTTCTGACCTGTTGACCTACCTTTTGTTCGTTAGAGCAATGTTTCTGAGGTGAGCTGTATAGGGCCATCATTTGTTAACAAAAAAGAGAATTTTAAAATTTTAAAAAAGTATCCCCCATTAATAGCCAAAAGAAGCCGGAATCTCCCGCTGCTCCCGGAACTGGTTGGTAGCGTTGTTGTCACTGTGATGAGCTGGTTGTCTTTTGCTCAGTAACTGACGTATTCTTTTATGAAATCTCAATACAATTTGTCGATGTCCAGTACGGTTAAATATCTAATTTCTAATAAGAAAACACATTTTACAGTTGGATATAGTCTTTGTAGTCGTAAGGAATTTTAATTTCAATATGCACCACTGACAATTGAGCACATATATAGAGTGGTAATAGAAAGGATAGAATTTCTATCAGTATCGTTATATTTAATCGAACAAAAGCATTTACAAACCATAGCCTTCGCTTTATTGACAAGGCAAATTAATCGTAGATACAAGTGCTTCTATTGTTTTAAATGTTTTGAAATGCAACGATAGATACAGTCTAGTGAACATTAAACCCGATAATAAACAGTATATAGTCACGCAAACATCTTATCATTGAACAGGTTATACCAACATCGTTGAAATAAACTTATTTAAAAATAAAATATGATAGCATTGGTATTACTATTTTGTTGTATGCTGGTATTGGCGACCGAATATTTGTTATACAATACAAAGGCAGAGCTGTAAACCAAGATACGGAACGAAAATAGCGCTATGACTATCCTCGCAATAGCGCTTTGTCATAGATGTAATAATTATTGTTAGCTAGGGTGGTATGTCACAGGACAAAGATAACGTTGGCTATAAGATAGTCAACAATGCGCTGCAAAATGAAAATTACCCCAAACAACACTGTTTTGATGGTTATACATTGTGGCTAGTAAATCGACTATTTCATTAGGCAGTATCTGACTATACAATACGTTTAAGAATACTAATGTTGTAACTTCTATATCTTTACTTCTTCTTTGTCTGCGAAATAGTCGATTGAAATAATCGTTCTTCTTAATCATACGAAGTTTGTAAAAAAAAACCATCTCTATATACATCATGACTTGTCTAGCAACAAGGTTAGTGGGCGGGTGTACTTGTATTGGCCATCCAGTGAAATCACCGTGCTGTTGTTTTCTTTCTTTGTTCTAAATTTTATCAAGAACATTGATTTGTTTAAATCAGCTTATAGGACTTCACTCTGTCAGATAGAATGACCGCGGCTGGTAAGATAGTAAAATTAGGCGTTTTCATTGGATGACATGTAAAGCTTTCCACAAATCTTTGTACTATCATCTTTTGAAATGGAACATGACCCAGCCAAATGAATGCGCTGTGGTATGTAGACGCGTGCTATGTAGCTCTTTATCGTATCCAAATCTTTAACCACTGTTAATATGCATCGATATGACTACTCTGTGTGCACATTGGACATGACAGGCATTATGTGTCAATTATAACAGTATTCAAATTGTCAGAAATAACAAATACATAGTAGTCATAAGCGGTGACTGTGAGACGTATGGACAGTCACGTTTTTTGCAAGACGTACTAAAACCAGCAATAAGCTATGTATACAAGGGTTATCAATGTTGCAAATGGAAATAAACAACCGTTATTATATTGAAATATTACTTTTTAAATGCAGAATTTATTTTTAAAAAATAATAGATTATTTCACATTTGAGTTACATTTAGGGTTAGAGTTTCATATTTATAGAACGCTTTTTTTAGATGGGGTAAAATCATTTCACATTTCTGAACTTTATCACATTTGTTACCGTATTTTACAATTTTGGGGTCCTACACACTAACCATATTTTATTGCAATATACATTTGCAAAATGGTGAAAAATACATTTTAAACAATAAGGAACAATGATATATCAACTGCATGCTAGTTTATGACTTATACATTGCAAAACATATCAACATATTTTGAATATTAAGACATGTTGAAATATGCACGAAACTCGTAGGATGCGACATGTAACACTTTTCCAAGTATTGGCAATATACAATGATTGATGTTACTAAGGCTTTGTTATATGGTGGCTAACATCAGATCTGAGCGCCAGTACGACAAATATCAGTGTCGTGTTGCCGTTCTGACGCATATGAAAATGTCGCATGGCGCTCTTATTTTGTCGTTCTGGTGTGCCGGAGTGTTGTTGCTCCACAAACACGCCAACACGACAGAACGACTAACAAGCGTGCCGATACGCCAAATAAGGTAGTTGTTGTACTAGCGGGGTAGCCAAGAAGACAAGGGTGAATTTCGCGTGTTGGCGTGTAGGCGGGGCGCTAAGCCGTCAACACGTCAGAATTACAAATTCTTGATTTGGCGTGTTCGCGCCACCGCTAAAACGACAAATATTTGTCGTATTGGTGCACTTTATTTGTCGTTCTGGCGTGTTAGCGCTCTCCAGACGCGCCCACACGCTAGAACGAAATGGCAAAAATCAGCCAACATAGTGTTATGCTAAAACATAAAATGTTCCATGCCGTAATTACGTAATGAAACAGCACATACAATACAAGTGTAAGAGCCGTCGTGGCGCAGTGGTTGCGAGTCCGCCTCAGGATAGGAGGGTCCCGAGTGCGTTACCCGGCAGTACCATGGCGATATTGTCCTCAGTCTCAAGAGCGATTAATCAAGTTGAAAGAACTTGTTTTACAATCCAAAATCGCTAAATTAGTAAACTGAAATAAAACCCCTGTGTATGTGAAATCAAATGAGGCTGATGTTGATAATGCGCACCAAATAAAGTCGGAGCTCATTCCAACAGAATGTCTTTAAATAAAAAACAGGTCTCAACTAGATTTGCTGTGTATAGACTTGCTTTAACATATGAATTATTTTATACTTACAGCAACATATTTAGAACAAAACTCTTAATAAACAATAGACAGACTGTGCTATTTATGTAATTAGCGGAATTCAGTTAAAAGCAAAATGAGCGTATCATTTGAGGGGATACAATTATGCAGTACTTATGGTTGTCTTGATTAACGAACAGACAATAACAAGCTTCGAACAGCTAATGTATTTATGATGTTATTATGTTTTTAAAAAGAGAGGGGTTCTCAAAGTTGATATAAGTACATTTTAGAGGAATCTTTCGATTCGAACGGAAGAGAGGTTGTTTATTATGTTTATGTGCCGCTATAAGACGCATACCTGTCTTTACATGTCACTGTTGATCGTCAAGTGTTACGATGTGTAACTTTGCATGTGGTTGTATGAAACTATTATAAGAGAAAAGTACAGCATTGTTTTAAATATAACTCTATTACAACATGTAAGTTCGCCTGAGTACGGTGTCCCGTATGGGCATCGTCGCATAAAGTAAACTTGAAACAACTAAATCATTAAACTACAATGTAAAAAATTCAAAAGAACGAACCAACGATGTTGAAAAGCAGAAATTGCAATGGTAAAAACTCGAATCTACATGTACGACAGCAAAATATCGAAACAACGTAACCACAATCATAGTGAAAAGATGGATATTTCCTAGTTTCATAATATTATTGTAGTTTTGACTTTTCATCGGTGTGGTTTCTTTTCAACATCGTGGTTTCGACTTTTCAACGTGTTAGTATCATCGTGACGAAATGTCGATCTACTATGGTGGAAAGTCCCAACCAGGATTTTGTATAGTTGATACAATGATGTTGCAAAGTGAAACTTGCGATGATGACATGTCGAAACTGCGATGATGACATGTCGAAACTACGATGTTGCAAAGGGTGTATTAAGGAGATTTATATTTTCTACTTGCGATTTGAAGAAATTATCCAACTTTTGAAGACAGATTATTGCGAAGAGTTTTTTTTTTCATTTGTACAGCTGATTTGAGACTATAAACAATCAGCAAATTACCAGTAGCTATAACCTTTACGACTTCACCTGATAAGGTGAAGAACTATAAACTGTCTTTTTCGTGCAAACATTCATTGTTTTATTTGACTTAAGTAATAGGATACACTATGTGCGTGAAGGTGCCAGTTGCCATTTGCCAATTCAATGCCGATTCAACTTCACACTCTTGTTGCCAATTTGTCTTCACTTGCAAATATGCACCTAATACCAAGTTGTTAAAACTCGCAAACTGGCAACTGGCAGCCAGATGCCAATTCGATTTTTAAGTAAAAATCTGAAAAAAATGAATTGGCAACTACATGTGTAACTTCATACTACAGATGCCAATTCAACTTCAGTTGCAAATAGCAAATTCGTTCAACCTTGCGAATTGGCAACTGACAACTGGCAGCTAGATGCCAATTCGATTTTCATATAAAAAAATCTAAATAAAAGTTGAATTGGCAACTGGAAACCAACGTCATTCTCCAGATGCCAATTCAACTTTCACTTGCAAATAGCCAATTCGTTCAACCTCACGAATTGGCAATTAGATTTAATTAAGTTGGTTGCCAGTTGCCAATTTAACTTTTATTCAGATTTTAACATAAAATCGAATTGGCATCTGGCTATAATAATAATTATTATGATATGATTATTGTTCTTTTCATTTTTAATGTCATCCCAAATTATCGGAAATCTAATCTCCACCAATCAAGTATTACAATTTACGAAAATTCAAGATGCCGATTATGCAATTATGAACTCGCAATTAATTCATACAGTGGCAATCTTGAAACAATTCAGCGAGGCAAAAATTGCCAAATTAACAATGATATCGATTTATCTTTATTTCATATATCGTATTAAAACATCTTTCAGTAACAATAATAATGTAACATATTTGGGCCTAAATGTATTTGAATTTATGCCAAAATAGTTTTTTTTAAGATTACAACAAAATAAATAATTGTCCAATCTTATTTTAGTCGATAATTAACTCTGTAATTATAGGAATATTACAATAGATAGCAAAGAAACACTTCAATCTTATGTTAGGCGATCCTTTTCAAATCCTTCGTTGGTTAAAGATATCTATTATCGCTGATCTAATGAGAGGTAAGGATAGTTTAAATGTTTGTTCTGGCGGTCTATTCAAAATATTGCACTCCAATTAAACTCGTTGTATGCGCCCAGTTATATAAAACTAAAAATCGTATCTTTCTTTTGTGGTCGGCAAGTTATGTAATAATTTAAACATGTTTTACAAAAAGTGACACTAAATAGCTCTTAACCCATTTACACCTAAAGTCTGTCCCACTCAATCGGTAGACTTAGATTAAATTTCGAATATGCACGGGTCATCATTATAAATTACATCATCATCATTGGAAAATAAATATATCAAGGCACTTTCTTCATTTTTTTGTTTAACTTGATATTTTAGTCAAACTTTGAATTTGTGTGATTTTTCCCATAGGCCGTAATGTTACTGACGTGACGTCGCTGAATCCAAGATGGCGGCGCCCATAACTTTGCTATATAATGACGATAACGCGTTCATCAACAAAACTGCAACGTCTTTGTATGAGTTTTTTTTCTGGTTGCTAAAACCGGCGTGTTGATTACTGATGAAGAGAAAGGGCACATATTACAGTATTTAACCATTTTATGAACTAATGCAAGTTAATTAAATATATTTTTGTTGATATAAAACGACAACGAATTTAATCAATTGCCGTGCAATTTTGACATAGAAACTTTAGAGTTAATGAAAGTTACTAATCTGTTACATGTGCATTGAAAGGTCACTTACCGATAGCAAGTTAGAAATGATTATTTGGCGCTAGTGATATTTTAAGAAAAAAAACGCATTTTGAGTTTAATTTATATCTATTGCTAACAAAATAAAAACATTGCTTTTTTACCTGGGATTTACATGTAATAGAAAGTATGGTTTATTTACTTATGTAGTATAAAGGGTTATTTTTAAAGCATTATATCTAACATGGTTACAGTTTGTGTAAAAATTATTGCAAATGACCTTGAAAATGACTGACTTAGCAAGGGGGTAAATTTATTATAATCACAGTCTCTTCTTAAAAGTTTGACACTATTTTGTAACTTAAAGGTCCACTACTAAGCGAAAATGAAGCGACAGTTATTTCAATGGCATGTACATTACCTTATGCAAGACACTAAATAATGAAGATTGGCAGGTTAAAATTTACAGAAAGTGTTCGGAACACGAAGAAAAGTATGTGTTTTATGTTGAAATCTCAGTGAATCGACAAAATGACCACCCAGGTCTTTTTAACTTTCTTCATAATGCATAGAAAAATAAAATAATTGTACATGTACTGTGATTTGTTTAGAATCTCTACATACCAACTTTCATTTTTTATTAAAACTAACTTATTTCTGTACTTTTTAAAGTATATTTGAATTTTCACTTTCGTTAGTATTGGACCTTTAAAAAAACATGTAGACCTTACAGAAGAAAATGACCGAAAAAATCATCATATGACCTAAATTTTGTAAGCCCTTGTGAGTTTGTCCTTTGACCTTGTGATCCTAAATTTTGATAAGGAAGAGTGGAAACGATGTCAAATTTTCTGGGTCCTATGACCTTGGCATTTGACAATATGATCCCAAATTATAATACACTCAACTACACTGAATATTGATACTTTCATATGGCCCAAAATTATAATATGCACAACTGCACTTCCAACAGCTACATCAAAATAAGGCAAGCTATTGTGATCGCCTGATGTCCGTCGTCGTCCATGCGTCTGTACGTCCCCGCGTCAACAATTTCTTCAAACAACATCTCCAAGAGCACTAGGCCCAATTCAGCCACACTTCACATGAAGAATCACCCTATAAATTCCTCCTCCTTGCCAGATAAACTTTCTGCATCCACGCTACCAACCTATTATTCTCTATATCTTTGTAACTACAACCCGTGACAAGAAAAATACAGGTGTTTGTTAAAACATGTAAGCTCGCTTGAGTACGGTGTCCCGTCATAGCAATCGCCGCATAAAATTAACTTTAAATAACTAAAGCACGAAATTACGATGTTGAAAAGTTAAAACAGCGAAACACTTGTGCTAAAAAGTCTAAACACGATTGGTAAACTCGAAAATATGAAGGTGAAACGTCAAAACAACGATGGTGAAAACTCTATATCATTTCGTACAGTCATTAATGTTTTTTCGACTTTTCGTCTCCGTCGTTTCTTTGTTTCGAAAAATTTTCATCATCGCAGTTTCGAATTTCAGCGTCGTAGTTTCGACTTTTCATAATCGTAGTTTCGACTTTTCATTATTGTAATTTGAACTTTACATCATCCTACCTTCGATTTTCTATCATGCAGTTTCGACTTTTCATCATCGTTGATTTGATCATTTGACGTTCTATTTTTTGTGAATAGGTGAATTGTGTCCTTATATAAAACTAGATTATTACATACATTGTAAGCAAAGTCATTACATCATGACTGTTTGTTCCAGTTTTACGTCGAGTGCATAAATATAAATTCATGAGTTGAGAAACGACGATACATTTAGCTAACCCTAGCACGAAGTTCTCATGCTTGGTGAGCTATAGTGTCTTTTTGATGTCCGTTACCCGTCATCAATTACTTATATTTGCAGCGCCTCTGAAACTACTTTGTCAACTCCAACCAAACATTACAAAAATGATCCTCTACCGAAATTGCTGAAACCGTTCCGATCAGCTGCATAAAATTGACGCCAGAGCTAAAAATAGAGAAAAAACATTTTAACAAAATCTCTTTATGGACAGAGCAGATAAACAGGATTATTCCTCAGTTGGTCCCCTACTAACAGTGCTCAAACCGTTTTGCTATGCTGGACAAAATGGCCACAAGAGCTAAAAATACCCCCCGACTAAACATCTTCTTTATTACTAGGCCTGATTATGTCACACTTTAAAGGATTGTTCGTTGGTTAGTCCTATACTACAATGTAAAACTGCTAAAACGGGTCCGCTCATCTCTGATGCAGTAAATGGCCGCAATTGCTGAAAACAGAAAAACCTTTCAACAACGTCTCCTTAACACGTTTTGTTCAGGGTGAAAACATTAAAACTATTCAAAATGATATACTTCAACATAAAATTGGATAATCCTCTCCCAAAATGTCTCAAACCATTTTGCTCCAGTGCACAAAATGGTAACCACAGCAAAAGCAGGAAAATAAAATCACTTGGTATCTCTTTCGCTCAGGCGATTAAAACAACGTTCAAAACGACTAAGATTGCGTCTAACCAAAATTGTAAAATATGTTCTACTAAGCCGCAAAAAATGACCGCTAGAGCTGATTATAGAAAAAACCGATTAAATTGCATATTCTCCTTGACCACTGGGCAAATTTCATATTGGTTTGCTTCCCATTCTAACGGCAAAGATAATGAACGCTAATTAAACTTCATTTCACGGTGTCAATCTGTAAATAATATCTAGCAAGCGAATGGCCCGGGAGATCAAAAAATGTAAACGACTGAGGCAACCGAAAACAAATGGTCGTAAATAATCATGGTAACGAGGAATAACGTACGGATACACTTATGCCTGTTTTAAGAGATTCATTTACTATATCTAAGCACACAATACTGTTCAGAAGTGAAAATAAATTTCCTGGAACGTTAAGTTTTCAAGACAATAACTATCATTTAGAAATTTGATCCATTTGACACAAAATAGCGTAGAATTTGAAGACACCAATATGGCTATTAGAACACGAATCATTTAAGCTACTGCGAATTTCCTAAAATATTTGACACCGGATACCTTCAAGTGTTGACTCTGAGCTTCTGTGTCGCTCCAAGGGGTAACTCCTATGGTTGGTGCCGCCGTGTCGCTGGAATAGCCGTGATATTTTAGACTGGCTATACATCAATAGGTTATATATTTTCTAATAACAAAGCAGTATTCATCTGAGTCATCTATACCTTATGTTGATCTTAACCCATTTATACCTATATTTTCACACTGGTATCTTCTGACTTCCAGTTAAGGCACGTTAATTTCATTTAATAGCGATATTTTGCAGGATTGTGATACAAAAGGCTAACAAGTAACAAAATGTATATTTGTCGTCTGGTCCGGGGAGGGGGGGGGGGCGAGAGGGTGGCGGGGGGAGGGGGGGCCGGTAGCCTTTGAGGCTCTTTACATTGAAGTAAGTGTATCAACACACGTTTATACCAATAGCGATATTCTGAGACCATTTCATATACCTCGTGTTTATTTTCTTTTATTTCTTGTCAATTTTTTTCCGCCAAATGTCGGAACAAAAGTAGATATTAGCGGTATTGTTTCATTTGATATATTTGTAAAGCCAATGTTTGAAGTTGTTAATTTCCTTGTCAAATTCAATCGGTAGAATGATTTTCAATACTTCAAAAGAGGCGAACCTTGTACATTTTATCGCTTAATCTTCCTTTAAGATAAGGGAATACTATTGTATACCAGTGGTACAAAACACAAATAACTTGTTAATGAAAGATAATGATTACAGATATCAATATCAACAGTATATAAAATATGGCGCCTCAGTACATATATACATAAACAAATGACATGTGGATACAACGTACCCTAACCGTTTCTCTTAAATACTTTTACATATTGGTAACAATATGAAATATATCTCTTTTTAAGTGGAATTTTTGTGTTGTTGTGAGAGGTCTAATTACATTGGTTGTGCGTGTTAGCTGATGGCATTTGGCTAAGATTTTATATTGTTTTTTCCTGCTTAAATACCTTGATATCTCACGATTAAATATTCCGCTCTTATGCAAAACGCACAATCGAAGTAATACCTTTATAACCCCTTCAGTTGTTTAGTCTATATGCGGGTCACATTACATTTGTCACACCTAGTATAATCATATCCCAGTGGTTTACCACTTATGGATAACTCTGAGATACCTTGTTTATTATTTTTAATGACATGTACATAGATATTTACAGTTATTTTGATACAAAGCAATAAAATAGTTTAATGCTTGTTGTACAACTCATGAGAAGATAGCGTAGTAGCTCCAATATGCTGCTGCAAACACCAACAAACCAATTGGGCAATTGTTTTACGTATTCGTATTCTTTATGATACGAAATCGTACGTTAAAAGCAAACAATAAATTTCTTTTTCATTTTATCCTTGTATTACATTACAATATTAAAACGCACTCAAAACATTAAATTAGTATTTAAGAAATAATAAATGCTTCCCTGTATTTTATCGTTGAATAAAATATAATCAGGAATTTGAATGCAGGGAACAATTTATTATTTCGATTCTAACACGTTATTTTCTTTGAAAACAATCCCGAAAATTATTTAACACGTAGTAGTACGTCAGTGTAACCTTAAAACGCGAGATACGATTGGACGCGCTTGTTTACATACGTCAAGTCATTACGTCATTTTAGGCTCGTCGTCCTTGGAAAAACGTGCTGTATTTCATCGTAAATTAAAATACAGGCTTTTCCCTATATGTTTATATAGGAAAAGCAGCCACTTGTGTTAGAATTTTAAATACCAAAGGACAATTAACCATTAAATGCAAGTTCGAAACAACGCTCCTTCCAGATACAAAGTCTTCCACATGCAAATAAAAAGAGCATTCCATATACGGCGCCGCACTTCAGGCGCCAATAATCAGTAATTAAAAGTGCATATTAGTAATAAGCAGTGGCTGTGAAGGTCACGATAATCCATGTTTGCAAGAAGAATTAAAATCGCGCAAGAAGATATATATGCAATAGTTTCCAATTTTGTATATTGAAATAAACAACTGTTATTAAACTGAACTGTTAGGCCAAATATATAAAAATAGTCAAATTATTCAGGATGTATGAAACATTGTACAAAATCTGATTGTTTCTATCGATAAATTTTAAACAGGCCGTGAACCACTACAAAGGCATACCATTATTTTATAGCAAATACCCACAAATTACATGCACTTCATATTGTGTGACAGAGATTCACAGGGGTATAGGCTAAAGTTAGTAGTAATGAGACGTCCGATTTTCAGTACACTGTGTTTATATTTGCAAAAGGATAGAAACGAATTTCAAAAATACTTTTGCGAAAGAATAAGGAACAATGATATATCAAAATGTGTGCTAGTTTATGACCCCTATCTTACAGGTTAACATGTAAACTGATTTTGATTAGTAAGATATGCTGACACAGGCACGAGAGCAATAATTATTTTAATAAAACGAGTGAAAATAACTACTTTTGGTGTTTACGAGTGACATTATCGTGATATAACATCGATACCAACATTTTTCTGTTTATTTTATGTCTCAAACTCTGCTTTTGTTTGTTTCAATAAAATGTCGAAAGCATAGCAATTATTACGTTCGGTATGCATTTTGACGTTAATCCGGGTAGATAATTTTGATAATTTTCACTGTGTAGACAATGAGTTTATCGGGATACAACCCACCGTTATATTTCTAAACCACCGATAAAAGTATCGAAGAGGCAAACCACGGACGTCGGTGACATATACAATGTACAGTCAAACCTGTGTGAAAGACCACCTCCGAATAGAGACCACCCTCCGAATAAGGACCAGCATGGGAACCACCATGCTTGATTCATATCTAGTAATCACACCTGTGAATAAAGACCGCCTGCAAACACAGACCACATTTGTAGGTTCCCAACATTGGCCTTTTTTCACAGGTTTGACTGTACATGGATTTACAACTCAGTTAGCAGGATACTGATATTTTACAAAGTCTGTGCGACTCTTTGGAACATAAAAAAAACCAATTGAATTATAATTTTTTAATGGGCACTGATGTGCTACAGAGTGTGCAGTTATACTGGATCAATTTGCTGAAATTTGCTGCAATAACACATGCGTATTAGCTTTATTAAGGATATGAATTTGTATATTAAAGTATATGCAAGTACACTTTTTCATCAACAGAAAACACTTATTTTTGCTAAGAGAGTTTTACTGTAAGGTTGTTGCAGAAGGTTTTGCCAAACTTTAAATAAACCAGGACAATCATTTCAAAGATATTTAAAGCTGGGGTTCGTAAGGATTTCAAACTGCCTATAACAATCTTAGTATAATAATTGTCTACATAAGAAATCCCTGTGGACGAACTTTGAAATGACGTTAATGTGTGTACAATTGTAATGTGATCCTGCACATGCGCACACAATAGCAAAGACAAGCGACAAGTGTTTTATTATTTGACAGTATTCAGAACAAGACCTTCAATACAGACATTATATTGTGTAATTCGTGTAATTAAGTAGATGTACTCTACTGAAAGAAGTCATCTCAATCAGAAGTAAGTTGAGCTCATGTTTCGTTATGCCGGATAAATTTCTCTGCATGTATCATAAATTGTATTAACAAACATACCTCCTGTTAAAGTGACTTAAAAAGCAATCACATCAGATTATTGATAAACATTATGCGAAGCTTATCTTTTTCTTGATTAACAAACGGACAACAACAAGCTACGTAGCTTATTAATTTAGGACTATATCATGCTTATAAGATATAAGGAATACTTATGTAAATGTTAGTAGTATTTTAGATGAGACTTCCTATACGAAAACGGTAGGGAGTGTTTTGTTTTATTTTTATATGACGCTATTAGGCGGACACGTGTCTGCGCATGTGACAGTTGGTAGGTTGTCAAGTATGTAGGCGTGTATCTTTGTATTCTATTGAAAAGTGTTGATAAGTCGAAACCAAGACGGATAAAAATCGATATTATTTCGTACTGTCATCATTGTTTTTTCGTCTTTTCGATCATTTTATTCCAGTTTTACGACAAAATTCATGAATAAACATACATATTTGAAAACGACGATACAATTTAGTTCACCCGTGCATAAAGTGCTCATGGTTAGCGACAGTGTCCGTCGATGTGCGTCGTCAATAATTGCTTCAAATGACTTATGGCCGGTTGCACAACACACGATTATCCAAGCGGCTATTATACCATAATAGCGAGTTATCGAACACGGAGTTAATCCTGAGTTATGTTCCGATTATTTTCGTTTGCTGGACGATTTTTTAAATACGACTTAAAATATCTGACGTTCGTGCAAACGAGTTATCCAATCTAGGCCTATTCAAGCTGATGTTATACTTAATGTAGTGCTATTGGCAAATCATATAATTGTGCTGTCCAATGTATACATTTTATAGATTACTTGCATTTGTTTATCTATATTCTGTCTTGTAATGTATATATCACATTTGTATACTTGTTTTGTCTGTAGTTATTTAAAAACTGGTTGTGTAATTATAGTTCAAATCTTCATGTATTATGGAGGATAATAAATAAATAAAACGAGTTATCCAATCTAGGCCTATACAAGCTGATGTTATACTTAATGTAGTGCTATTGGTAGGAATCTGTTAAAAACGAGGTACGGTGTTTTTGCCATTTAAAAGAGAAATTGTATAAGAAATAGTTGACAAATACAATGATGTTGTAGAATAAGCCAAATGAAGCAAAACAGAAAGTAGATCTACTTTAAGAATTCCCGAAAAGAAAAACAGCGTGGACGTATGACATTAGAATACAATTAAAATATACATTTTTATCTTTAAATACAATAATAATAATGATATTAATCACACAACTGTTAAATAATATGCATGTTTATGTATTTACACAAATTGTACATCAGCAATAAAATATGATTAAACTTAAATAATGATATTAATAACGATAGTAATAGTAATGATAATTCATGATCATTAATAATAATAATAATATTAGTAATGAACTAATGATAGTAACAGTTAATGCATTTTATTTTTTATTCATTATCATAATTATTATAATTTGTTTTATTATTATCATCATCATCAACATAATTTTTAAGCGGAAAAGGAATTTAGCCCAGTGACATTTTTAATTTATGTAAATGATATAAATATCTGCTGTGATCTGTTCATAAACATCATTGTGGAACAGCCAGCTTTAATCTGAAAGAACTTGTTGTGTCTTTAATTATTTCAGTATAAGTTTCTTGTAATGTAAATTATAAATGATATGTGAAAACCGGGGAAAGTATATCAGATAATAGCGAGCCTTAATACGGCATTTTTGTAAATTGTAATTACATTTGATTAAATCACATTCTGACCACTGGGTATTCAAAAAGGCGCATACTCAGCTAGACTCGAATACCCGGCCAGCTGGGAGTTGGGTTATTCGAAGCTAACTTGGTATTGGCCGTAACTTATGCAAAAACCCAACTCATAGCTGGCTGGATATTTGAATTTAGCTAGGTATTCATTGAACGTTTAGCGAACACCAAACCTCCAGCTTGCAGGTTATTTGAAGCTAGCTGGGTATTCGCAAAACGCATTTTTTAGCGTATCCCCACCTCCCAGCTGGCTGGGTATACGAATCATGCTGGGTATTGGCCTTAACTTATGCAAAAAAACCAAACTCCTAGCTGGCTTGATATTCAAATCTACCTAGGTATTGAATACCTCATACCTAATACCTATCTTCCAGCAGGAACGTAGATTCACAGACGTTAATATTTATGCCAAACAATAATTGAAACAACCGCTTCTAGAGACAGTTACCCAAGGTGACGGATACTTCCATCTGAACAAAGTGGCTCGTGATAAATACTTTTTTTTAATACCGTCTTGCACTATAAAGTAGATTTCTAAATGCAATCTTATCGAAATAATGCATTTTCATAATAAAAACAAACGATATTCAGATATATGTGTCATATACAGTCATGTATTCTGTTTCGGACTTTCATACATCGGCTTACTTTCTTTTATTTCATCACTATCATTAAACGAAATATGAATGTAATTTAAACAGAATATATATTAAATTTTAAACAAAGTGAGAGCTTGAGGCTGGATCAAGGCGCATGTCTGCCACATATAGATATCTCACACGACAGACTGAGGGACGAACCGAAGGGTGGACAACGACAAAACTATACAAGGGATTAATAAGCGTTAGTTGCCATAAAAACAAAGGCATACCAGTAGTTGTATCACTAGCAGTATCTGTTCAGTGCAATCCAGTGGTTTTTAATCATATCAAAGACTGAAAACACGCATTCTACGGAAAAGCGGTATCTGATTCAAACAAAAATATTCTTCTACATTATTGCCCGTATCTATAATAGCCATGTCTCTTCTTAATTAATCTTAACACTAATTAGTCACGCATAAATGAGTTTATGTTCAACGATAAATTGCCATATAAACCACCCCACTAGCAGGTTTGGATAATCGCGCGTTAATCGGAATCATAACCGTGAAAAATATGTTCCGGCAACTCAGTTATAATAAGCGGCGCTTATCAAATCAGTTGCTGAAAGTTAAGTCGGTGTTCATTAAATCAGTGTTGTGCAACTGGCTTATTATAATCGAGGGTTAAGCGCCGATTATATTTGTTCAACAACCGGCCAATCGCCTCTGAAACCAATTAACCTATTACAATTAAACATCACACGAATGATCCTCTTAAATTGTTCAAACTGTTCCGGTCCGCTGCGCACAATAGCCGCTAGAGCTTTGACTAGGCAAAATGTCTAAACAGCATATCCTAATCCACTGAGTGAACAAATATTCATTGAATTGTTCCTCGGATGGTCCTCTACCAACATTGCTCAAAGCGTTCTAAACTGTGTTACAGTAGAAATAGAAAACCTTTAAACTACAACCATTCGTTGCCACTGGTTCAATTTCAGTCAAACTTCACAAACTTGGGCCCGTATTCTAAGTCGAAACTCAAACTAATGGCTATATTCAGAGTCGTCACTCGAACTCCACCTCGACTCATACTCGGGAAAGGCTTCCTTAAGGGATGCTCAAGGACGCCTCAAGTAAGGTGAACTCGAGTGACTAATTGGTATTCATAGTCAAAAGTCATCCTTGACTTTCTCGAGGAAGGTTTGAGGCGTTAATCACCCGAAACAAATCTTTTAACAATTGATTCATACATAAATATGGAATACACATTGCAAAAGAAAACATGACAGTTTAAAGAATTGTGTAATCAGAAACGATTCCGTTTCCCGCATCTTCAAGAAGTCAACCTAAAAGTCAGAGATTTTGATCAGCGATCATAGTGGATGGATTTTAACAGAAAGGATGGGGAGGTTACTTAAAATATTACTAATTTATACTTAACAAAAAAATAAAGAATCGTTTTTTTAAAGTTGATTTTCGTTTACGTAACAATATGATCTGATTTGAAAATAACAATGTTCTTGGTTGTAACCGCATCAGTCATCACACTTTACATTTATTAAAAGTATGAGAAAGCTTATTGAATATGTCGCTCTGCTGACGCCATTTTCAAGATTACTGTTTTACGTGTGTACTCTTGCTAAGCTTTATAAAAAAATATCAATGCACATTAATTGTTTTAAAACAAATACTTCGAAAATGGCTTATCTTATAAGATCAGTACCTGGCCCTACCAGAAAAGCATTTGTTTCATTGCAACTGTCTCACAATGAAATATTTACTTATTCAAGGTTTTGTCTGTCAAGACATTCAAATTATATGTAATTGACCCTTTGATTTTTTGTTGAGTATATTTTAGCTTTATTACGCAACAAGTTCTCTTAGCTTATAGTTATCGCTCTCGAGACACCATACTTGGCCGAACCTATCACTTGTAAGAGAGAACTGAGATTTTCATATCTGGTACACAGTTACAGCTGGATAAACACCTGTGGCATAAAATGTTTTGGTCTAGGACATTTGTCAAGTGGCCTAACTGCGAATTGAACGCGGAACTTTTAAGTTGCGAATCGAATGTCGTAATCACTGCACCAACGATACCCATACAGTTAGAGAGGGAGAGAAAGAGAGTAAAGAACAAAGGTATGTGTCTCTGGGGTCGGGGTGAGTTTGGTGCGATGCGGCAAAAATATTCAATACCGTGCAGTGAATCCATGTGCTAATATATACAATTTAGCAAGATACAACTTTGAAATCAGAGAAATAAAAACAGAGGGATATAATTATACTGTTGTATCCTGATCGTGCAAGTTTTATTTCATGTTAAAATATAGTATCTTGGTCTGAGTCGGCGAGGAGGGGGAGAACCAACCTGACCCCCATTCCTACGCCTATTTTTTTCTTGTCCATTTATTGACTGCATCGAGTGTACTTCACAATCCCTTTGGTCGAAATCCCCTTGGTCAATAAATGGCATAGTACTCATAATCTCCTCAATGGATTTTACAAGTGAAAAGGCATATTTTGAATGAAAAATTGTACTAAATGTTTATTTGTCTATAGTTTTACTTTATTATAGTGAATGATCGAAAAAAATCTGCGCAATTTGTCTAGGGTGAGTTTTTGGTCATAAAATATGTTTTATTGCCTACTGAGCTTTTCGTTTTTTAAGTACTAGTATAATATTTTAAGAAGAATTCCACATCATTAAAATCATCTAAGGGGCTGCCTCTGTCCCTTAAAACTATTCATGGCATACGGACCTATACAACTTCATCTATTTTATGCAATTCGTCAATTTCTCACTGGAGTCATATTCAAAATGACACCTTGAGTGCAGCTCGAGGAAGCGCTTTCGCTCCTCGAAATATCTGTCCTTACTCGAGGTTACTCGACCCTTTCTTACGTTTATGAATACCAATCGCTCCTCAATGGAGGAAATGCATCGACCGTTAGCCGATTAAAGGTAATTATCTGTTCGAGTTTGAGTCGAGGAACGTTTCTGAATATAGCCATAACCCTCAGTGAGTTAAGTAGTTGTAAGTAGGTGTGATCGCTCAGGTGAGTCATAGTTGGTATACATAAAGGTTAATTTCGCTGGAGTTCACTTCAAATAGTTAGATTTTGTTGAGTGGCCATCACGGCCACTTCAGATGCACTCAAGTATGGTTTGTGAAAACGATAATGTTTTAAGTTAAAATATTTTCGCCTTATATTATACAAGATGCATGTGTATAAATGTTTGCCATGTGGATCTCACTCATATGCCTAGGTTATCAACTCGCATTTTACCCATTTTGCATTAACTACACATGTTATCAACACAGAAGGTACACAAATAAATATACTATCTTTGACTGTACAAGATTGTCTCTACTGCCACAATTCTATCACAGGGCTAAAACTAGCTGATAGCGAAAATGTAATACATTTGTATGATTGACTGCCGTAGATGTTCTCTGGTGACAAAATTTTGTCACCCGGGGTAGGCAGGGGGGTAGAAGGGGGTAACCCACACACCAAAAATTTGATTAATATCATGGTGTCATATTTATTTTTGGACATATTGGAATTAATTAAAATTTAAAATTAACATTTAATGTTATTTCAAACAGAGGCATTCCTGGCCAGATGTTGAACAGGAAGTTGATGTATTTCTGTTTATCGCACAATCCAGAATCGACGTGTCTCTGCTGCAGTTGCTTCTCAACAGCAGTATCTTTCCAGTCTAACAGAATTGTGCTCAGGTGCAAAGGAAGTTTCGAGAAATTGGAGGATTTCTAGGCGCCAGTGTAGTCCCCGGTTATGCAAAAGTTAACTAAATATGCTTAAACGAATGCACCATAGCCGTATTATTGTCTTACTCGCAAACTTATACAAACGTTTTTCATCGTAAGGCAACTTTTTGATTTAGTCAAAATTACTGGAGAGACCGATTAGCGCAGTGCTCAAACACACTCGCGTTTCACCAATGCCACTTTCATGACTATACGCCACCACCTGCTCGGTCGTTTCAAAGGTTCGCATTAGCGTTTATTTGTTAACTGTTCCTTGCTGACTATAAATAAGAATGATGATAATGATGATGATATTTCTGCTGCTGCTGATGATGATGACGATGATGATGATGATGATGATGATGAGAAACCTGTTGCAATATGGGACCGCTATTTTGAGCCCAACCTGAATCATTCAAAACAAAATATGTTGTACGAAGAGTTCGTTTTATAAACAATTTAACAATTTACTTGTCCCTCAGGTGATCGTTTAAAAAGTTACACTGTATAGTATTTCATTTAGGCTTAATTATTAAATGTTAAAGCGACGGTATAACAAGTTCTTGCAACTAAAAATGACTGCTTCCTTGAGTTCTGGAATTGAGGAAGTCACTGTGACTTTTTTTTGACACATACTCCATCTAAGGAATATATCACTCTATTTTCTGATTTTCTGATAACAACCAATTTCGAAAGTTTACTAAAAATAACATTAATGCATAAATTGTATGTTTTTGATACACAGGCGGTATACATCTGTCGGTAGGGTTGCATTATATCGACCGTGATAAATATGAATAATAAAAGGCAACATTTATATTTTCAGTTAAAGAAAGAAATATTTAAATAAATCCTTGCATATAATTATTGTTTTGCATTATAATACAGGTGGTCCAGCAGCTGAAATGTACCGTAACTGGAAATTAATTTTCATCCATTAACAAGCAAGCAATGTGCAACTCCGATTTCGTTGACTTAATATATTTAACATCCTTTGTTTTCTATGACAGATAATTTATTTTCCACCAATTATTTTAATCAATTATTTTTTAAAGATCCAAGTCTGTGAAAAAATACGCTTTACCTAATGCATGCATGTAGTAAGTCAACTTCGAGTTTACTCCATAGAGTCAAGGTTGAGTGGCGAATATGAATACAGATTCTATACTTGACAGCCACTCAATTGAGTGTTCCTCGAGCTTTCCTTGAGCATTCCTCCAGTGAGTTCAAGTGGAGTATGAGTTTGAGTTCGGACTTAGAATACGGGCCTTGGCCTCTTCTAAAATTCTCAAACGCTTAAACCCCGCTCTGCTGCACGAGATTACAGTCAGAGCTAAAACACCATCTCTTTAATCACAGAGCCAATTTAAATTACACAGTATTGTTACCAAAATTACTCAAATTATTTTGGTCAGCTGCACAGAGATAATGCAGTACCTTGTATCTTTGATTGTGCATTGTACCTTGTACAGGTCTCTTCCAAATTTTCTTAAACCTTTTTGCCTCGCTGCACCATATTGCAACCAGAGCTGAAGTAGAAAAAAAACAACATTTAAACGACATCCTTACCCCTGAGCCAATTTCAACCAAATTCCATAGGATTGTTCTTTGTCGCCTTACCAAATCTGTAAACATGTTCGTTCCGCTGCACAAAATGACCGCTAGAACTAAATAAATAGTATATACACCTCAGCCACTGGGCATATTTCATATTGTTTTCCTTTACATTCCAACAGAAGGGCTAATGATTCATAAAAAATAATTGCACTGATCCTAAATTGACTTTTTTGTGTCATGTTTCTCGAATTGAACGGCATGAGAGCTACTATCAGCTCGAAAACGGTCGAAATTTATAGTAAAACGATGTAAGTATGATTCGTACATTTTGTAATGGTCATTACGGAAATTTGATACATTTTTGTCGATGTTAAGATATTCATTTACAGTAACTACAATGAAATTCACAGTATCGTGCAGTGCCAAGAATATGAGGTTTTCAAGAAACTTGAACAAATGTTTCGTTTTAAGTGTATTAATTGTAGAAAATGTAGCTCTGTAAAATGTACGAATGTTGACAAACTCTCACATGAACCACTCGCACTGACATGATCATTCAGAAATGTATTCTAGTTGACACAATAAAGCGTGGTTTTCGAAGACCTCAACATTTTCATTGGTACAAGACTCCTTTAAGATACTGCAAATTACCTTAAATTTTTGACACCTTACATCTTTAAGTTGCCTGCTACTGTGGTAGCTTCTATAGTAAGTATGGTACTAGGCGTATTTCAGCAAATGTCTATCGTCTATATTATATAAACACCTAAATCCTCAAACATGTAAAAGTAGTTAATTCTATAATCAAATCAGTGTTCTAAATATTTAATCACTTTTTCCAAACCAGTCTTTATAATAAAATGTACCGTTTGCGTTTTGTATGTTATTGTTATTCCAAATTATTATTTTCCTTATTTGTTGCTTTTTCAATGGACTGAAATTAAAGGCCAATCTAAACAGTAAACCTTGCTTTATAAATTTTGATCTATAAAGCAAAGTTTACTGTGTAGATTGGTCGAATGTACGATTTTCATGAAGTGTATACATATTTGGGATATAGAAAGTTCTATCCTGTAAACCTTGCTGTATCAACCCCACAAAGAGATTTTATTTATTTCCAAGGTGACAGCGCCCTAATTATTTAATAAAACTTGAAATAAAAGGAAAAACGTGCAACATTCTCTATGTTTATTGAACATATATAAGTAACGTTTATGCAGTAACAAACTGCGAGATAACAATCATAATATATACTATTAAAAAGTAAATAAAAGTTGGCATGTTTAGGCCGCTCTTATGGTGTAATAGATTCCTCCACCGAAAGGTGATCAGGCGTTACAGGCAAACTCCCATTAACAGAGACCCAACTTTTGATTAAAATGACGGCAAATTGAAGCAACACGCAATACAACACAAGTCAACAACGGACTGGCTGACAGCATCAAGCACACAGACTACACCCGAATGCATGACCATAGGCCCCAGCTTACAACGGCTACGCATCGGAAACCAGTGCCACATTGAAAGTTAGGGTCTACCGCCAAACATCCGGTGCTAAAAGGGGATGCCGATAACTGATATTTTAGTTATTCAATACCGGGTGAGAATGTCAGCCCATCCTACGGTTTACCAGCATAACAGTAGTTACTTAAACCACCATAAGCTCGTATAACAATACGGTTACACATACAACTGACCGACTTTAGTGTGCCCTTCACGATGCACTAAGCCACCAAGCAGCAACGCCATCTAGGTCTTACCAGTACTATAAGGGCCAGACCTAGCGACCCGAAGCAACTCGAGTCTACCATTATTAAGTGGCAAAATGCATCATGTACAATTTTCAGACAGATACACAAACGCAACAAACCGCAACTGCATCAAATACACAAAAGACCATCTAATGCACATCAGTTGTTACCGCATCAGTTAAATCTCAACGTACAAGATCCTGAAAAATATACTGGGAACAGCAATTCTGACACAAAATCATGCATATATGTCACCAGGATTAACAAGTCCTTATCACAATATACTAGTTGCAATTGCACAGGCCATAAAGAAAAACATCTTCTAGAGGTGTGGCGAGCGGGTAATTTTGTAAACGCTTGTGTCATGAAGATAAAAGTGAGAAGGCTGCACGGGATTTGCGTTTATATACCGCAGTTGGACAGATTGTTTTCCGATTCTGTATAGGATTATTAAACAATGTGTTTATTAAAAGGGGAACCAGCTTACCGGACGATAAAATCTGAAGAGCTACGAATCCGTAGCAACGGACAAACATTATTTCTCGAATAAATAAACCAAATTATTTTAAGGGAAATAATTTTTATTATATTAAAATGCAAGTGCAGTGAGAGAGAGATTGTAATTATGGCGGAAATATAGACAAAATAATTAGAAATTGAATAAAACAATGCAGAAGAAAACATTGCTTGTTTTCATATTGTCTATGAAATAAGTTAGATATTATTTATTTTTTTGTAAATAAAAAAGTACATGATATAAATAAAATTTATCTTTATTGGCTGTCCAGGATCGCACATATTGTCTTTCTAAATACTATCCCTACTAGCAACATTAGATTTTACAAAACAAACATATATTATGAAGATTTTAAAGTTACCACTGTGCGAAATACTTTTAAAAACAAAAATTAAATATGTCGCATAAACCATGATTTACTGTGTATACGGTCATGATTTACATCCCTACAAAATGTACTCCTTAGATTTATACATCAATGTTTACTGTGTATACCGGCCTTAACTTTATCATTAATTTTGATAACCTGTTACATGATCCATGTGTATTGCATTTTGTATTTAGTAGCAAATTGTTGAGTATATTATTTCATATAAAGTAAATAATTTAGAATATTCTGACGGGTTCGGATGGCTCATTTTGAGTGACTGTTGCACAGAATGCAATGTTAAAAGAAGATGGCGTCGTTAACGTTTTTCTGTAATAAGTTCAAACATACATAATTTTGCACTTGCGTTATAAACAACTATGACATCGCCTGTTTAAATTTCAAATATCTGCTTACATAGGTGTCTGACAGAAAGAAAAACCTGAGTGAAAGTTTAATATGGC
This sequence comes from Saxidomus purpurata, assembly GCA_022818135.1. Taxonomy (NCBI): domain Eukaryota; kingdom Metazoa; phylum Mollusca; class Bivalvia; order Venerida; family Veneridae; genus Saxidomus; species Saxidomus purpurata. The sequence continues at coordinate 11,043,360 of JAFMSR010000004.1, forward strand.
AACGGGGACAACATCCCACGATCGTGAGTTTCTCTTCCGTCTCCAGACACTTATAATCGATGGAGGCACTATTGTGATTAAGAGTATCTTTGACAACAAGGTCAACAAGGTATCGAATGTGCCGTTGAATGTTTTTCTTGCAACTGAAAAAACTACCATCAATCGCCTCCGAGCACAGAAAACAATAACAAGGACACAGTATGACCAGCTGTATCCTCAAAGTGGACAGTTGCCAAACAGTGCGGACTTTGATATAACTCTCCTAATTTGTCTTCTGAGGAACCTTCGGACTATTGGATCGAATCCAAACTATTCATGGAATGTACCGCCGCAGCCTGCAGATACATCGGTTGAGGCGGATTTGTGTCGACTGAAGGCGTTTCGAAATGAGGTCAGTGAAAAAATCATGTCAAGACAATAATTTCTGAATGTCAATGTCCATGATGTATTGATCTAGTAAATGACCTTGATATAAATACAAGGTACTTCAATAGTACCGGATTAACATAAACACTGCGTAAAACATTGCATTTCGACTAAGTTTATAATTTGTTTTGTCTAGAGGTAAGCATATCGTCAATTCAATTTTTCATATTTTAATTTACCTCTTTTCAAACAAGTACAACTTTTGTCAAATTACACTGTTATTTCCTGTAGTTATTTTCAACTATAATTTGCGATTTCTATCACATTTACAAATACATTCAATTTGCTCGTGACCATTTGAAGGGTAATATTTCTTTGAAATTAACCACGGTGGTTGTTTCAACTATATTTAGTGTAAGGCTTAAATTTACTTGGCTTATGGTTTGCAGCAATATGCTTTCTTTCAGGTCGCTCACATATCGTCGACTTCCGGTTTTCAACAAAATGTGTTCCAGACAAAATGGACCGAAATTGAACAAGTATGTACAAGTAAATTTACTTTTATTGAATCTGAAGCAAATATATTTACCCTAATTTGTTTGTAGTATTGCTTGTTATAATACTAGACCGTTATCAATAATGTTATCGGTAAAGACTCTTAAAAAAACCTTGATTAAACGTCTACAATATAGTACCGCTTGTATCCAGTTGTAATCCAAAAAGCGTTACAAACTTGTTCAAAGAATTCCATTCCATGCAGAACTCTGGTTGCTATGGCAACAAATAGGAAAAACCTTGAGAAATCTTCTCTGAAATCACATGGCTTAAAGCCTACATCTTTGGCATGTAGCATTGCCCGGTAAACCTCTAGTAAGATTGTTCAAATGATGATCCCCGGATCAAAATTGAACCCGCCCGGGGGTCACTTGATTTTACATAGGCTTATATAGGAAAAACTTCATTTTCTCTAAAACAACAAGGCCAAGAAGCTCCAGTCGACAAAAAGGTAATTGCATTAAATATATATTTTCAAAATGTGTATGATCATAAAAGTTTGCCTATTTCTGATATAGTCACGTGCTCCCTGTAACCAAAACAAAGCCGTAAGGTCAGATGAGTGAAAAGTGAAAAATTAATAGAAAATCGAAGATACAAGCACGACGGCTGACTTTAGTGCTTTCTGAAAAGAGAAATTTGCTGTTTGTGCAAATGGTCAAAAGTATGTATTTAGCTTGAAGCATTGCTCATATATTTGGCATAAAGCATTTCCTTGTGACCTCTACCAAGATTGTTAGCGCTTAAGGTGAGCTATTGTGATCGCCTGATGTATGCAATAGATGCTGCATTTTGCACAGGGTCTTCATGAAACTTGGTCAGAATTATTGTCTTAATACAATCTAGGTTGGGTTCGTATATGACCTATCTTGGGTTAAAAATTCTAGATACCACATTTAATATCCAATCTCCATGAAAATTAGTCAGAATGTTTATTCTAATAGTTTCTGGATTAAGTTCGAATATGGGCCATCTATGGTCAAATACTAGGTCACACAGTCGAATCGAAGGAAACTCTTGTTAACACTCTAGAGGCCACAATTAATATCCAATCTTCATTAAAATTGGTCAGAATGTGTGTTCAAATTATGTGTTGGTCAAGTTGGAAACTGGTTACTCGGGGTAAAATAGGTCACTGGAACAAATCAAATTAACACCTTGCCAACAGCCTGGAGGCCTAACTAGTACCCACTCATCATGAGTGCTTGTGTGGATCACCTGGGATTAAAAGCTAGGTCACCAGGTCAATTCCAAGGAGTCATATTTTATAGCCAATCATCATGTAAATTGGTCAGAATGTTTGTCTTCTTGAGGTCAAACGCAATATTTGTGTTTATGATATATAGTTTATGGTTGAATTTTGGTCACATTAGGTTATAAGAAGGTCTCATTAGGTGAGCTAAATAGGGCCATATTAATCCTCCTGTTCTGAAATATGATCTGTTATTGAAATAAATAAAAAAAAATAACGGAACAAAAATCAAATCAATAACAACTGAAAATAAATAACATAGTAGAACCAAGGAAAACTCAACATGTGTTATAAGATATGATATTACTAGAACACAAAAGCGTTTTTTTTCGACATTTCTTATAAAATATTTGGTTGTTTTTTTGCATTGTATAACCGACAGGTTCTCCTAAGACTTAATTCTGCTGTCCGGAATCCTGTTCCGAATTTAAAGCAAACTATTGATGATTACCAAAACGACCCTCTTGATCCTGTCGCAGAAAAACGAATCCAAACAGAAATCGAACAATGGCGCAAACTGGAAAAAGGTTTAGAAACGGAAATACAACTGATAAAGAAAGGTGTGACTGAAAATGTAAAAGAAGTGTTGGGACTAAAAGATGATGTTAAGGAAGTGAAAAAACATGTTGAAGCTATGCCTAAAGTGCAGAGACATGTTCAAACGTTGACAGAAGATGTTAAGGGGGCAACAGAAAGCATAGCAAAAGAACGAAAACAAGTTGAAATATTAAACGAAAGAACTTCGGACTTGACTAAGAATGTTCGAGAAGTAACGGAAGGTGTTCGAGAAGTGTATGACATAAAAGTTGATGTAAAAGAACTGAACGAACATGTTCAGGAGCTCAAGAAGACTGTTAAAGAAATGAAGCAAAACGGTAAAGAATCACTTTATTAAGTGTACTTTCTCTTTCACATAAGTCTAAATGCTAACATTTAAAATATACGCAGGGTAAATTGTAAGATGACTACTGATAATATTTTGATAGGAATCAAACGATATTTGACTTTTTATTGTAACTCTGACAAGCTTTTCGCCAATAACATCCGTAGTACATCGACTAAGTCATTGTATTGTATAGGTAAAGGAATGCTACTGTTTATGTTCTTATTAAATTCAAGTTGCATAAATTTCCGTTGCATCAGATCCAGGAGTTCAGAAGAAGCCTGGCATATTTCGAAGAATTAGAAATGTCTTCGGATCAAGAAGCTCCAGTCGACAAAAAGGTAATTACATTTAATATATATTTTCAAAATGTGTATGATCATAAAAGTTTGCCTATTTCTGATATAGTCACGTGCTCCCTGTTACCAAAACAAAGCCGTAAGGTCAGATGAGTGAAAAGTGAAAAATTAATAGAAAATCGAAGATACAAGCACGACGGCTGACTTTAGTGCTTTCTGAAAAGAGAAATTTGCTGTTTGTGCAAATGGTCAAAAGTATGAAACTGAACACATAATATTATATATATCTTTATGCGATAATGGTCATAGCGGATCTTCGTGGTAAATATGCTTTATTATCCATCGCCGCAAAATAGGAGGGGGATAAATGAAAATTATTGGTCCTACCGTTAGTTCGTCCGTTTGTTCGCCCGTCAAACCGTAACATTCCATGTCCACTCCATATCTTCTAGTCCCCGTGTCTGATTATCATGAATTTGTGTTTTGTGTTTGCTTCATATCTCTAAAGAAAAATTCACATGAGCAACAAGGCTGCGGGAAGAACCCGTGTTCTAACTGTTCTGGGAAATGTCTAGGTCTCATTAAGGCGTTATTTGTCTTTCGAGGTCCCTCCATATCTCCTTAATTGCATGAAAAATTTTCATTAAACTTTGGTCAATTATACTGACAAACTGTCCAATTGTGCCGGCTCAAAGTTGAGGTTACACTAAGTGCTTATTTATTTTTCGTGTCGGCTGCATGTTTCCTAAGTTCCGTAAATGATTTCCTTTAAACATGTTTCATTTGTTTATTTTATTGAGATAGTGCGCACAGCTTTTGTCCAAATTGTCCAGGCTTAAAGGTCCATAACTAAGACCAAATCGAATTTTCTTTTAAATCTGGAATTGTAACAGTCGCCTTCTCAGAAAGAAAATATCACATACTGTTAGAATGTTACCAAACTGTGTTGAAAATTTGAGTTCAACAAAAGAATTAATAAATTATATTTTGCATTTTCAAAAACGAAAGTAGGTTTTCCAGTTTTCAAATATCTTTGTAGTTTTCCAGAAATCTCGCAGAAAGAGGCTGTAAATAGGTTTTATATGAATAAATATGCCTACTTTTAATTATAGTTGAAAGAATTTTCACTTTCAATGATGTGCAATGTATATTTCTAACTGTTTACAACATGCAATAATTCAAAAGTAGGACAGAAAGACCATCAAGGTCAGTCTAAGGAAATTCAAACACATTCACTCGTTTTTCAGCAGTAGTATTTCAAACAGGGAAATACTCCACGGCTTATTGTAAAGTTTTAGTAGCCAATTTCAAACTGTATTTCCCTGTTACAATTCCAGAAAATTCAATTTGGTCTTAGTAATTTGTATGTGGTATTCATTTGTATTCATTTGTATTCATTAGTATTTGGTGTCCAAGACTAATGACATTATCCGAGACAATAAAAAATTTATGACTGAACAACCGAGCATTGTACGACAAAACAAACCACCTATTCCCTTATATATGGTTTATCATATGATTAAGAAATGTCACGAATTGCACGCGCGCAAACGGATCTAAACGAGTGGTGAAATGTTTTTTATGCATTTCCTCGGTATTTAGAAGCAGCAAAGCATATGTAAACAAAGCAGTCAGAACAGACGAAACACCAGGATTAAAAGATAAAGGCATGTGTCTGAATTGTTGGAGATGATATATCTGAATGAATCCTGGAAACTAACGAGAAAATGTGACACATTAGATCCGTTACGAACGGGACCGTACATCACCTAAACATAAGTAATAATAACTGATATTATCTGCTAGAAGGCAAGATAATTAAAATTGAGTATCACCACCTGCAAACTGCATGAGAACGCGCATAACACCGCCAGCTAGCAGCCTGGATACATTCCTGGCATGGCCAGACATCAAGACCTGAAACAGTCTACCAGCAGCACCGCGACCGTACAAGACACCGTCATCCGGAATGCCAACGTACCTGAAACTAAAACTAACTCGTTAACTTTTCCGATTTACTTTTGCTGCAACCATTTATCTGAGTAACTTGTATTCTCTGCTATCGTGGCTTACTACTACCATACTGCTTTTGCTGATTCGAACTTACCCTGCGATACTGTCTATTTTTCTTCATGGGTTTTACGGCCTGTCTAATTACAGCCGCATCCATTAGTGTCACATCGCAAAACTGCTGCGTCATTCCTGTCTGCTTGTTCTATCAATTCAATTCAATTCAATTCAATAAACTTTATTTAACGATGGTTACACAATAAACAATTACAGCATCATTTATCTCACTTGCGGCATTTCGGGATTTCATTTCAGACAACATAGCCGTTCCGCTGGAAGATAAGATCCTTTCTACTATCCGTTCTACTGCTGATTCTAATTAATAGCTCTTGCAATTATTAAATTAAATTCATTCTATATAGCTTAAGTTTCTGTTACCTTCGTCGCTAACTTTATCCGAGTTGCATATGCCGCAATCGTTTATCCGAGAAGCTTATTCTCAGCCATCGTGGCTTTCTACGACCATACTTCTTTTGCTTATTCGAACTCAACCAACAATACTTTCTATTTTTCTTCATTGATTTTTACGGACTTTCTATTGTTCTAATACAGTATTCGACTCGTTGTCCTTACCTTTCTTCCTTGCCCTGACTGTTCTTGTGCTGCTGCTACAGTAAACCAGAGAGATTCATGCTCTTTGCTCTCAATGATTCTGGGTTATATTGTTGCTTCTACAGATCTGCCGCGTGACCCGACGACTTTGAAGTTTCGGCTCTCCAAGGCCGTTTTGCTTTGATAGTTTCTGATATTAATTTGCAAAGAAACTTCAGCTTAATTATTTTTGTGGCTAAGGTAAGCCGTTCGTCTTTTGCTCTGACTTTTGTCATTTCTTGTTTTGTTCGTAATCCTTTGCCGCTTCCAATTAGGAGACTGACTCGACCCTTTACATTTAAAATAATATCTCCGTTCAGTTCTACTTTTGTTGTTTCGATTACTTAAACGACTCCTGCTACGTATCTTCATAGATATGATCCTCTCTGCAAAACATTAGACTCGCAATTCTTGCTCTTTGCCTTCATAATATGTTGTGCTCGTAGTATTGAGCCGTAATCGAACTGTGTAGATACACATTTGGTGAAATGGGTTGTTAGAATCTCGGTCACTTCAATTTAAATGATGGTCACGTTGCTAGAAGTCCAGTTCCATCTTAATTTAAAACAGTCGGAAAGACATAGATTACATCATTAGTGTCACCTCGCAAAACTGCTTCGTTATTTGCATGTCCTGATTGGTATATCCGCTCTACTGCTGTTTCTAATAATTAGCTCTAGCTTTTTGTTTCTGATTTAAGTAACTTAAAAGCCTAAGCGGGGACATCCGTCTCCTATTGGCACACTTCTAGTTATTATTTCAAAATGGCAGCATTCCATCCAATAATATTTTCATGTTGATGCAATTGTCCACGTTATTCTGCCTCTTTGATTGCCAATAAGTAAATGCAACATGTGTATGCGCATTAGCTGCAGACCTTTTCTAACTGTAGTGCATTATTTCAAATGACTGCTTTTATTATGAAAGAAGATTTAATGCTGACTGCATCTGTCGTTAAATACTGTCTCTCGTTTGGAAACTGAGAAAGGAAATGGCAGCCCTACGTTTCCCAAAATTCTAAACGACTTTGGTTATTAAATAGAATGTGTATGCCCCTGTATATCGCTCAGCTGGGTACAGTTAACTACTATACGAGGTCAACAACATCGTCGCAGAAAAAAAATCATATGGCAGAATTAGACCCATCGTGGATTTCACATCAAAATTCGATACCGGATTTTGCAACTGACCGTATTCGGTAATAAATGGATAACCTCGGATAATCCCACGGTGTCAAGGATTTTCTAACGGAGCTGGTGAAAGATGTATTTTATGTGTGCATCAATGAAAGAAAACAACATTATATATAAAACGATATTCCATTTTCACCAATGATAAACACCAATTAGTGAGAGAAAAGGTTAAATAGGATATTATTATGTATTTGATGTTGGTTAAATAGTATGTACTTTAAAACGAAGATAAAGTGGAATATATCTATTTTCCCCAGAGAGATAACAATTTCAATACAATGTATAGTTGAGGTCCTAAACTATATAATTGGCTAGATTTGTTCATGAGTATTATGTAGATCTTATATGATTATTTTTCTTCATATAAATGACGTTTCAAGATGTGAAATATTTATGTATTTTTTTTTAAGTTTTAAAAGCACAAAATTTCATCCTGTCTCTCTTTTCCATGCTTTCAAAATCTAATACATTAATTCAAATTAGTCTTCTCAGTATGTGAAAGGTAACAAATACATGTGTAATGTTGTATGGACAATGCAATTATCAGACCCGTGTCCATTAATGTTTACGTTGATAGTCCGAGTATGGTGCAGAACAGATCTAGGAAATAATTAATTTGCAAGTTAAGGACTTAGAGCTGTATGGTAATGAAAAATTGTTTTCAAAAATTCTTCAAAGATTATGAAAACAAGCCGCATATTTCAATGACTTGCTTATCAGCGTGAGTTGGAAAAAAGTGGATGTGATCTATTTTTAAACGGTTCGGTCAGGTCTCAGGCAATTAAGCAAAGACACGAAAAACAACAATTAATAAAATATTTCTCAGACGTATAAAATAGGGATGTTAACGATTAATCGGTTATTGATAACCGGTTAACCGACCGAACGAACGATTAACCGGTTACTAAAGTTGTGACCGACTCTTTAAAAATATATGTACAGTCAAACTTGTGCTTACGGTCACCTGTAACTAGCGGTCACCTGCGGACAACGGTCATTCTATATGTTTATGCAGAAATAGAGAAGAAAACACAATAAATGTATTTTATATTTATTTATCTCTGGCATCGACCTTTACACCAGGCAACACGGTGCGTGAAGACAGAAAGATGTGAAGTGTCAACTTGTTAATTGGACACGACCCGTGACAACAGAGTTTGATTTTGACATTTACATACCTTTAATGATGAAAGCGTTTTTAGTAATCAGAGTAACTTACTTTTACAGTAGGTATATAAAACTAGCTTGATTCTGATCACTTTGTCTTTTTGTTAATGTCAGTAGATCTACGCTACATAGATTCTCGTTCTTTATTTCAAAATGCCGCCGGTTCAGTCTGTTGTTTTGAAATATTTCAAACGGACTAATAAAGATAAAATTGTTAGACATTCGCATTACACAGAAGTATTTGGACTTTCGTTATTTCGTTTTGTTTTCTTGTCTATTCAGGAGCTTTCAGTTGTAAACAGGCATGTAGTATTTAATTTAATGTCTCCTGAAAAAGAATTGTAAAAGTTTCTCGCATTTAGAGCCAAATGTCCGTACGTGGTGTAAGAGTTTACAAATACGACCGAAATTACTGTCTGCCTTACCCCACCCATTGTATTGTATGGTTCACAGAATTTGGATATCATTATGAATAATGTTTTCATTACAATGTTTTTAACGGAAAACAATTGACGCTATCGGTTAAACGGTAAACCTGTTGGAAAATGAACGGTTAACCGGTTAGTAAAATAAACGGTTATTGACATCCCTAGTATGAAATACTATATGAATTTTTGAAAATCTACACGGTAAACCTTCACGATAGTTTGCCGTTAAATTAAGAATAGTATAATTTATAAAATCATTAAAGCTAAATTGATGCCCCATTCATACAATTTGCGTTTTTGCTTTGATTTGTTGTCCCCTTTACCATTATGGCCTGATAAGAGTTAATAATTTGATGAGGGTCATAGTATTAGAATAAGTGCAGTTATAATGTAACGAGACTGTTGTTAAAAGCGCAAGCGTTATACACTTGAAACAAGTTTTTACTTTACATTGCAGTTACAATTATGTACTTCAATCTTGTTTTGAAACTTCAATGCAAATACATTTCGTGAATTTTTAAACAATATACACTGCTTCCTTCAATGTTGCTTATTACTTACACTTATTTTATAAGTCAAACATATTTGTGTAAAGTAACTGCTTTCTGTTACTTTTACTAAGGTAACATTCAATTTGGTTGAGTTCATGCTTATAATAAAAATGAACATATATATAGAATCGTTTTCGGCCCATTCCCATAACCTTATAATATCGACACATATACGAGTAAACCATCTCAAAATACATAAGATACATGTATATATAAACTACAAAAGTATGTCTTTTACACACGTAATTTATTTTCAGGAACACAGCCGGATGAAGACTATCAGCAACTTAAAAAACGTAAGTTAACTTTTATAAGGAACTTTGACAATAACAATCATTCAAGCCCACCATATACATGTAGGTGGTTTGGAAATATAATGGTCACGTGCGCGTAAAAATTCCTAGATTAGAGAAAAGAAATTGAACATCTAAACCCGGCTTCGACACTGTCCAAGGCCAAGCCGAGATTATAGAAAAGAAGTCCTTGAGTGACTTAACCCAAGATTACACTTCAAACCAGGGAAAACATATTCGCCACCAATGTGATTTTGATTTGATTTGAAAGAGATTTTATCAAGGTCCGTCCAAAAGCTAAATTTTTAGCTTATATTTTGGATGAGACCCCGGCATGTCTCCCGTCATGCCTAGAAAGCTAGAATTTTGAAGCCGAAAAGAGGAGAGATTTACCTGACTGCAATTTCCAGTCAGTTTTAGCCAAAGATTGAATTTGATTGGTTGCCAAAAAGTAAGTCAATCGCGGTGACCAATTTGATCTGTGAGTGCGATTGACCTAGTTTGAATGTCTGGATCGTGGGAGTCTAACTATTTTTTGGAATTTTGATAACAGGAAGTATGTATTTGAGTGTTGTAATGTAAAAGCCCCTTTTTAATAAATTGTTGTCCTACTTTTATTTGACTTATCATTTTGTTAGTTAAATTTTCTTTATTTAAGTGGTCTAAAGGAGAGAATAACGTGTGCCGTAGATATGTAGATATGTTACTTACATTATAAAATAGTACATATGTATGAAATTTTAACCTTTTCACCCACTTTTAAATTTTGAAATTGTAAAAACCCTTTATTAGCAAAAAAAAAAAATACAGCCGCCGAAAGAGAGGAATTTTGAAAAATGATTCGCGTAGTCGAATTGATATAGTATAAAAATTTATAAAGAATTATAATAATTTAGCCACTTTACTAAAAGAATAAATAATTTACGGATAGAGTTCCAAAAAATAGTTAGCCACCAATGTGGTTGGAATGTCCCCTTTATAAGGTATAACGGTTAACCATCGCAAAGATCAGTTACTATTGTCTTACTAACTTTGCGTACATTTTCAGTAAGTTCATGTATTCCTTCTTCACTTACGCAAACCCACATACCCGTACGTGGGTTTTACAGATACGATAGTAAGATTTTCTTCGACTTATGTCAAGAATGTCCGTAACTCATGCAAAGTAGAGAAAAACAAACTTTGCTGTCTCTGTGCTTTTTTCCCGTGCACTTTCCCTTAACGTGAAAAACACTTGCTATAAATGGTAAAAAGTAACAAATACTATTATGCGAAATCCATTGATTCACAACTTACAGTCGGATTTACGCAAACGGCTAGTGTAAAAACTTATGCAAAGTGATCTTAGTAAAACTCATTTACGAAAATCGTTAGTAACTTGCACCAACAAATACGCTGGCGGAAGTATTATAGTGAACACTACTCCAAAGAGCTATACGGATACCATCAATAATTTATAGCAAGGAGGTGACCTCCTTTTTGTATACCGATTCTTAAAACGACTAGACCAAAACCTGACAATTTGGACAAGCAGAGGCATTCCAGCTAAGTAGTTCTTCCAAGCTTAAACGAACTGAGGTAGGTATTCGCGATTTCGGCTTAAAAATGAATTGCAAGTCACTTACGTTGCCTGATATATGTAAGCATGGTACTTTTCATTGTAAAACTAATTGAAGCAGGAATTCACAATTTCAATTACTACGCCATCAAATCGTCCTATGAGAGGCGGCACGACCTGAATGATTGCATCATTACGATACTCGGGAAATGTAGATTTGTCGAACCCATCGATGTATAGATATGAAAATTCTTATTTCCTATTAATGTTTTTTTAAAGATGGAAACTCATACACAATTCGCATTTATATTTGATTTAAACATAGGATTTTATAAAAAGGTACATATCCCTTTGGACTTCACCGACTATGTAAACGTAAATTAGCCAGCAATAGAGCAACTAGCAATAAGAACTTTATCTATTTCTCCCTCACTCAAATATCAGCCTGTAATAACAAGAAATGTCTTAAATAAAAGGATAAACGGCGCTAGGCAGAGGTACAGTTTAGTATACACCTACACATTGTTCTTGGGAAAGTTTTCAATAGGCGGATGAATATGGCGGCAGATACATCATTTATCAATGAAGCGATCACGTGATCAAGACGGTCGTGTACAATCTAATTCATTCCATTCACTGCGCTTCCATTCATAACATTTGAATGGTGCATGGTAGGTCAAAACCCAAGCTGAAAAATGGTTTAAAACACTTTATATTTTGAGAAGCCTACTAAAGTTTCAAAGTATTTTAGGTTCGTAATATACGAATGGGTAATACACTTAGCTATCTTAAAAGATTCCTTAGAGTAAATTAAAGTGTAGGGCTAATAGACCACTGACACTAGTAAGTTTACACTAAATATAGGGAAAGGAAACTGTGGGATTCGAATTTCCGACGTGGTCTGGTTGTAAAAATTAAACAATAAGTGGGAGTATGAGTCATGTAAATTTTCTTTTAAGTTATTTTAATGAAGAACTTTGAAAAATCGAGGAATGTAGTTACCAGTAGAAATGTTGAGACAACATTTAGCATGAAATTTGAAAGAACATACCCCCAAAGTTGTAGTCTCTAGAACGTTCATAAGTTGGCGACATAGTTACGTTTGCGACGTCGTGGTAAAGTTATGTAAATAACGTCACAAAAAGTATTGATTTGAATCAGAGATCTCTACTATTTTTTACTTACATGGACTAGAAAATTTTTGTAGTATGCTTCCACCTTAAGTGAATGATATAACATACTTCTTTTATAATAATAATAATAATAATAATAATAATAATAATAATAATAATAACAAAATCTTTATTTCATGAAGGTTACATATCAGACATACAAGGATTTACATGTAAATCAAAATACATCTTATTTTTATATGACCTTCAACAATGTAAAAGAAGAAATAAAATGCTACAACAATAACATACCGTCGACAGAGAAATATGAAACAAAATATGATTTGCTAGTTATACATTTCAATTTAACAATCATATTTTTTAAAAGTATATTTGTTTAGCAAAGTTAGATATGACAAAAGTAAGACAAAAATTGTTTAAATTGTTGAAACTTTCTTTTGATACGACAGACATGTGCTCAAAAAGTTAATCCAAAAGTAAGTGCGGAAATATATTTGTAGAAGTTAATTTATGATTTAGAACAATCTTATTTTCATATGTCCTTCAACAATGTAAAATACGAATTAAAATGCAACAACAACAACATACCGTCGATAAAGAAATTATGAAACGTTAATTTTGCTCTCCTGTCTGAGTCATAGGGAACATTTTTGCCTATAAAAGCTTTCATTGTCTTTCATCCAAATACAATTAATATGTAGCTTTAATAAGAGCTTTCGATTGATACTTTGTAAAGGAGGACCAGGGGTTGTGCCACAGAAGCTGAAAAACGGGCTCTAAGCCCTAATTTGACATGAATTTAGCATTATTTTGGGACATATTGACATACAACCCTGTTAAAAATTTACACAGAAAATGGTCATCTCTTTCCTTTATGGAAGTCAATGACCTTCAATATTGCCAGATTTCTAGCTACCATATGTACGCATCATTTAAGACCAAGGTCACCAAAATCGATTTATATTTAGATTGCCCTCCAGCCTGACATTGTGTTTGAGAAAATGCTATATACTTGAATGGTATCCAAATTTTAACAAAGGCACCTGAACTTTTTTAAAGGTATAGGGTTTTAGGTTGGGTCTATGTATGAAAATATAGACCCTTAGACAAGCTCATCGGTGTTTCGTAATCCCGGTAGCTTGTTATGGTCCAAAGTCCCTCAATTTTGATATCCTTACTCTGAAACTGCGACACTTTTGGAAAGGGCTAATCGTGAACCCCATCCATCGAATAATTTAAATATATAAGACATTGGTCACATGACATATTCTAAGTTATTACTAGTTCATTATATTATATGGTCAAATTATTCATGCACTATGGTAGAACCTTTGCCAATATATAACAAAATTTGGACAATACTGAAAATACGCGGCTAATATGGAAAAACACGGCCAATACGAGATCTAGCAAAATAAGATTTGACAATTTGCTCGGCCAATATGGAAAACACGGCCAATACGAGATCTAGCAAATCAGATTTGACAATCTGCTCGGCCAATATAGGAGTTCTGTCCGCCGTTTTGAAACAACTGCATCAATTCTAGCATTAATTTCCAATATTTGGACAAAGTTGAAACTTTTTTCTATGCGTAGATACCGATGACATACTGTAAAAACATTATTAAAACAAAGTTGCGTACATGTACTGCGGAAATGTGTAACAACGTAACTTTTGTGTTTCGTGAAAATGCGGATCAATCGGGGAAATGTGTTCAGACGTGTATGTTACACGTCCAAAGTCAGCATAGCAATACATAAAACTAGAGACTTGAACATTTGCTCAAAATAGTACTTGGTTGTCGCCTTTTCTTAAGTTTCTTCCTTTGATTGACCCGTAATAATTATTAATTATTATACCGGATAACGAAAGTGATGTTGGTAATGTTACATTTGTTTGGAGTGTTCCCTGTGCTTTGAATCGAACGGTTATTTTTTAAAATTTATTTAAGTCTGCTTAACAGTTACCTGCCAGGTTTTAGCAAACTTTTATGTATTCATATCCCAGACCGGAAGTTTGCCATTACTCATGCATGATATGATACATGTGCTATAAGTTCTAAAGGTCATAATTAATATCCAAAGTATTGAATGCTTCAAACTTCATTTAACTTACATCCTTACAACATTTGTGAACTACCAGTACTAGATACCACAGTATAGAAACACATAATGCGAAAAACTATCGCTCTGAAACAAAATCGATCGTCTTTCCTTGGACATTCTTCCGTTCTCGATTAGATATATATATATATATGGTACTGGACAAAGAGAATCAACCAGGAATTGGTTGAAATTATAATTATTCTACTCTCCAGTAATTAGATCTTTACAAACGGGTCAAAGTACATGTATTCTCGTCCCCAAACTGACTCGACCCTGTCGAAATTTTTCAAGGTGTCAAGCATACAAACCGGGTACGCTGAAGTTCTTGAGCTAATCAATAGAGATCGCCTCACTATGTCCACATGTAGGGATGCGCTTTGTACTTCAAAACACAGCGGACAAGCATAACGTTAGAAAATATGCTTGTTGTGCATAGTTCAGGCTTCTGTTTGTTTAAAAACGTTATTTTTTATTATGTTCTGGAAAAAAGGGAATATAGAGAAAAGGATAAGTAAGGTTCACGTACAGTTATACCCGCTATAGACCTTTTGAATGTATGTGCAAAGGTCTCGTTATCGATTCCCGCTATATAATAATAATTATATTTATGATCTTAAAAGTTTTTTGTTTCGTTTGAAATGAATTTAAATGCAGAGTGCATCGACAGCAGTTCACTGCGTTGACAGCGGCTTCAAAAAAAACGTGTGATGTTTTTGAAATTCAGTTGTCTTTGTGAGTAACGGCAAAAGATATTGTTCCACCATAGATCAAGGAATCAGTACATGCATTTTTTCCAAGGTATTTTTAGGTACCGCATTTGAGAATAAAATCCTCGGTAAATATGAAAGTTTTGTTGAAAATCGAATGTTTCCGAATTCGGAATTGCTATCAACACAGCTGTACATAATGTGTATAATAAGTAACTGGTGATTGCAGTCGTGCATGTTACGTGTACACCATTTTTGTTAGCGCTATGTGTTTTGTCGCAAGTGATTGACAGTTGCAGTTTGATTTTTTTTTTTCACATTTGATCGACTGACTATCGTAGAAGAGACCCTTCTTATTTTCTGTATATGAATGTACGTCGAGAATATTCCGGAATAACTGCATCTGCATTACAATAAGGGACACTGAGCTAGATCTGAATCACACCAAACTATTTGAAATATTTCATACTTGATTATGTTCTTAGTATAAGTAGAAACTAAGTAAATAAAGCTGAATAAACATCCCCGTCACTGACCTGTATATACATTGTGTACATGACCGCCTCCGTGGTCAAGTGGTTAAGATCACTTACTTGTAACCACAAAACCTCTTATTGATTAGGCGTCATGGGTTTGAGCCCCACTATATACCGACCATGACTTTATGTGAGAATGTTGACAGTAAGGGTCTAATACTGGTCTTTCACAGGAACGATAGTCAGGTAAACTTCCCGCCTGTATAAGACTTGTTGTTAATGCGAGCCGCAATATTCATGGGTTTTGAACATGTTACATGTAAGTGACGTAGTGAATAGTTCTTTGAACAAATATTATGAAATGAATGAAAATCGCCTAGGAAGGTACGACGAAGAATCGGTTAACACCACTGTTCAATGTGGAGCTTTAAAAATGTCAAAAAGTTGATATTATTATTTTCTATCCACATAAACGTTAAATTATTTCAAATGTTTATGTAAACGTTTAGAAAGTAGTGAAAATATTTTATTGTTCGGCCAGTATAAAACGCGGTATCGGTCAAACATGCCGTTATCAGCCGGTATCGGGTAAAGCAGATCCGTTATCGTTACATGTACCATGAATCGATTTTTAAAAACTTAAAATTTACAATCACACTACAGATTGTTTATGAATGGAAGTACCACTGTACAAAC
The DNA here is from genome assembly GCA_022818135.1 of Saxidomus purpurata. NCBI lineage: Eukaryota > Metazoa > Mollusca > Bivalvia > Venerida > Veneridae > Saxidomus > Saxidomus purpurata. Next base: position 11,059,684 of record JAFMSR010000004.1, read on the forward strand.
AATGTTTTTACTCGATTGCAGTGTGCATTCTTTTAGATAAATTGGTAATATGTGAAACAGTTTTGCTCATATTGCAAACAAACAACTAGGAAGTTGTTTCTCAAAAGGCAAAAATAAAATTAAAATGAATGGGGACTTACCTATGACTTATCAAAAACACTGTTCTAAGATACTTTTGTATCAGTGTTTCTTGTTTTTATTAATTTCTTGGCGAAATTATGTACATTAACATCGGTTTCAAAAAAACACACCATTTGTTTTATGCATTATAGTATCCAGGCATGCTTATTTTATTTTCCCGCCATCTGAATTTCGCGGATTTTGCTCGTGCATGGCCATTCCAACAACGCACGAGTCCGATATTTTGTTCACATACTGATGATTGTTTTATGATTTTAAGTAGTATTTATGTAATAATAAATGCAAATTTTACAGAGCATCCTTTCTTTTCTTATTTGTAAGAAATTAATGAAAAAGGCGACTGCATACATATTAAAATAACGCAATGACATTACAGACATACGAATAAATATGTTACATATACAAATTCTATTCAGAGAACGCACTAGCGCCTGTTGGTTTTGGTTAAGGCAACGGTTATTCCACAAGGCAAATCAGTAAATAGTGAATTTATGGTAACACATAATAACAGGAAAGTGTTTCTTAATAGAATACGTTTCGAAAAAACAAATATTCGTCCTACATCACACGACAACTCTACACGGAATACGCATGAGCGGGATGGCAGGGCCTGGGGCTCGAGGATGCCGGGGGAAGAGGTCAAAGGCTAGGTAGTACAGGAGAAGGTCACGGTAACACTTCCGCTGTTGGTACATGAATAATAATGGCCTTTGTACTAAACGAATAAATAAACTAATATAAATTCTGACTTCGTACCAGATTTGTTCAATAGAAATTATATCGTTATTTTCAGATTTGTAAATTGATGATTTTGAACACTTGAATAGAAAAAGTATAAAATACAAGTCTAAACGAATTCAGTATTATAATATATGTTCGAAATCATTATGTGATTGTACTTCAGATGATGCTATAATTTGGTTAAAGGTTTAAGCTCTCTGCAAATAAACTATTTGTTACAAAGATATTTATACTGGGCTGTGCTATGTTATTCCGGGTGATACATGTAGTATAATTCGGTTTGGATAAGTTGATAGTGACGTCATGTTATGTTTACATATTTCCGACATTGTTATTATTGAAAGTAGGGGAAGCAACCATCTACGACAATGTTATATTTGAATTAAATCTCAACTCCATACAGAGGAAGAAATAGTCGTTAGCGCGGAAGACTGTCAGAAGGGATTTCTGATATTCGGCTGGTTCGAATCCCGCGGAGCGAAGTATATTTTTTTTGTGTGTGTGGCAGTTTTTTACTTGTATAGCCTAACGAAAATTTATGGTCAGTGTAAAATATAATCAAGCATTATGAATGCATTTGTTTGAAACTCGAGACATGTTCAAGACAGTAGTACATGACAAAATCGTGCATAAAACATGTTCGTGATTTTTGAGCATTTTGCAAGTGTATACAAGGATTTCATTCATTTCTGCTTGATATCTTAGCTTATGGCTTCAGCATGTTAGCGAAACTGAAGACAACATAGAAACTGCAGATGGGTTACAACTTCTTGTTATTCTTGACATGTTCTGTAATAATATCTTGACATTAAACACTTAGTAATAAATTTAAAAGAATGAAAGTAAATAATGCAGAACACAACATAAAAAAATAACACAAAAGGTAGATATCTAAAATCTGTTTTGAAATCTTAATTCGAGGGAATAGGTTGGTATTAATTAATACATGATTTAAAAAAATATTGTTATGCATAGGGCTCGAACCCTTACCAGTATGTATGAAAGTTGAACACTCAACAAGGTATTTACAATAAACAGATGTAATCATCTGCTATATTGTGTTAACTACAGTTCGATTTGTAGGTCATACGTGTTTGTACTTTTAAAAAAGACTACACCAGTGCCCAGGTAAGTCGGGTCAATCGATTTTAATGTAAACCAGTAGTTTTGGTACGACAGAATCGTGCAACACTGGCCGCGTGGTTAAAACCGAGATATATGAGCGTATAACATTGTATGTTTTACTTAAAGTTGCTGGTTCGAGCCCTAGTACGACTATATATATATATTTATCTTCTTGAGTTCAATGAATTTATATCCTCTTTATTTCCAATAGAAGGACATAATTCTGTGTTAGCTTATATGTACTCAGAGGAGATGAAATGTATAAGATGTATTATTAATTTTTTACAATACACACAACCGCTAAGGAAACAATACAAATACTGTTGTCAAAGGTGTTGGGGAAGAATATAGAAAACGCATATGATTTTTATTAAATATAAACGTAGGTCGACATGGCATGACTTGGGGCTGGTCCGAGCTGGATGTTGGAGTGGTGTCCCCTCTGGTTGGCAAAATCTAGAATTCTGTCAATGGTTGACTTTCAAGCACTTTACGCCTGATTTACAGCACCTAATCTGGGCTATTACGATCACAATTATGGACTTTGGTAATTTTCTCGTTCTTAAGATTGACTGTAGAAAAGAAGTAGCCAGAAAGAGAAGTGGAACCAAAAGAGGAAAATAGTCCTCACCTTTTTCTTGCTGAAGTCAATTCCTTTTCATTTAGTCATATTTTTATCAGCAAAAGAAATGTCGGTGTTAATTGTTCTGTGGTATGGTACCGATGGTTTTATAGGACAAGTGAGCGATACATCACATCTAACCTTACTTTTAAAACGGAAGATCTTCAGATCAAAGAATGTCACACGAATACTGGTTTGAATTCATTCTATTGCTTTAACGAAGAACCACCAACAAGTTAAAATAAACCAGAAAATGTAACTGAAATGATATATATTTTGCCGTGTTTTGTATCGACGTCATGTGTTGTCGCTAAAGAGACTATAAACACGAATAAGATAAAATGTTATAAAATATCTTAACAAAGATATAATACATATTCTGTAAGAGTTACGATTGTTTCAAGAAAACATAAATTATAAAAACAAAAATTGAAAAATTAAATACTGCTCAGTCCGGAGTACAAGCGTAAGAAGCCAGCACCAATACCACTGTACCAGTACGTCTCTGGTTGTGAAGTAGTTACAAATCTATTGATATACTAAATATATTGATCTTCATATACATACAATAATTGGAATGACCCATGTTTATAAACACATTGTTTCCGAAATCGAACAGTAAATAATAATTGATTTGTATTGCTCTACCTACAGGGATTTATGGTTTCGATGTACATGTATTTACTATCAACTTATCCTAACTGACGTATAGCAGAAATTCAATTTATTTTATAGGTTAATTGATTCAGTTATGTTGAAAATGTGCCTGAAACAGATGTTATTATGCCATTTTTGGCGAGTATAACTCTCCCATATTTACTCTGCCAGATTTTGTTGAGCATGACTTACTAAATACTTGTAATACTGATATATTACCCGACGGCTATAAAATAGATATTGAGATTAGTTGTTTCGCACTGTTCGTTGTTTATGCTTTATTGTGCGAACAGATTGGCTTGTTAGCCTCAATGGAACTAAATAGATAAACTGTCTGTCCGTCCGTCCGTCCGTCTGTCCGTCCGCACATACCAAATATATATTTGGGTGTTATGGTTTCTGTGCAACTTTGCATTGTGTGGTATCCGGGTTCATTCCGTCACCTATTGTGGGGTAAAACGTTGTAAAGAAGAGTAAAAAGATCATAGAAACATGAAAGGGATTAACTCAAACGTCCTTAGTTCGTCCGTATGTCCATCCAGATGCATTATTCCCAAGTGGCATGTTGTCCTACAGAGCATTAGAGACAAATTTGCTGTATTAAGACACAATGAAGAGTTTTAAAAAACTTATTTACGTTTGGCCTTATTCCTGAAGTTAAACGCGTTGATGAGAAACCATAGATACTTGGGTCTTGGATACATATTTTGTGTATTAGATCCACTTATAGCTCTGAAAAGCAGCAGAAACTATATCGAACACATATTCCGAATATAGCTTCCGGGTCAGCTATACCCGAAAGGATCCATATACGAGGTTCAAATACTATCGTTATATGCAATGATGACAATTATGTTTTAAAAATGCTGCCGCGGGTGTGCAGAAATATTTCCGAAAGTTTAACCCTTAGCCCGTTGAATTTCTACTATGTACTGGTTCATCTTTCAATTTCAACGACGCCATTAATTGTTCAAAGGGGTGCCCACTGATTGCACGGATGTACAGTATGGTCATGATCTGCACTGGTCACAAAGACATAATCAGTTGCCACCAGTACGGTAAGGGTTAAGTTAGCAGAAATAGGGTCATTTTTGGATCGATTAATTTTTCAGTCGGATCCAGTGTTAACAGAGTATAGCTTCCTTACGGCCGAACGCTTTACATACAAACAAGTAGTTCCATATATTCAGATGTTACGAATTTTACTGTCTTCTGTTTTATAAATTATACAGTAACAGATCAAAATATTAACAAAAACATTTCAGAACAGCATAATATTAAATTGTTGTATTTCTTGTAATTTGTAACTAATAATCAACGATCGAGGTATCTGTTCTGTATAGAACTATTTTCCTACGCGGTTTTGATCACAACAATTTTCTAGTCAGTCCGGAGACATTAATTTATTTTTTCCGCGAGAGCGCGTTTTCTGCGTTTTTGACGCACTCATTTTGTCAATGACGCAACAGAAATAGCAAAGAGGGTCTTCTATGACGCAATTAGAATGTGTATGATCAAATTACTACAAAAACAACATTTCAAAACCTCTCAAAACGCTTCGAAATGCAAGATAAGTTGTTTACTAAATACGGTTCCGGTATGGGATATGTCTAATTTTGACCCTATTCCGTTGTCGTTGTCGTCTGATTTCGGACCGATCCGCATTTTGTACCATTGCATTTTTGTGAGTATTGGTTCGTATGATATCGTCACCATGGTATCGTAGAAGCATAACAAGAGATGGTCGATGCACCTTAACAGAAGAAACAAAAACGTCTTTCTGAGTGATTTTAATGATCATTTTGTAGTAATTTCGATCAGACTGTCACTGTTGAAAGGGGTTTCAGTGTGCAAAATAATATCAAAGTTTAATGTCTATGATTGAATGCACTTTTGAAAAATTCTCTTTGTTTTGAGATGCAGTGACAAAATGGAAAGCATCCAAAGAGAATGACCTGTTGTCTTGCCAACCGTTTGATTACCCACCATTTTGTGATGTATCACATGCAGTTTTACAGAAGTAAACTGAATAAAACTTCTGTAAACATATAGTCATGCCTTTCATTTTTTTACCATAAAGAGTATGACCCTCGGAATTTCTAAATGACCCCCAAATTCTGATACAGGGGGTCACAAATGACCCCTTAAAATCCTGATATTCACATATGTATGTATGTGTACAGTCTGTGTTGTCCTGATATTTACACATGTATGTGTGCAGACTGTGTTGTTCAGAGACAATCGATCCTCCAGCACTTTCAGTCCTTTGATTTTAAAAGGCAACGCAGACTTTAGATATTTTGCATGACAATCCCGTGAAACATTGACTTTTGAAGAAAAAATACGGCGAAATGATATTTCCATGGAAACTGAGTCAAAAGCGCCACCTAGCAGGGATATGTACTTTTCGTCAATTGTCATGTTTTTTTGGATATATCTCTGTCTATGTAACGAAACGATCTCACTTTCATCCATCTGTAAAAATGAAAATATCTAATGTTTATTGCCAAAAATATGAAAAAGTGCGGAACGAAGCTTGTAGGGGCGACATTTTACATTCATTACAAACGGCAAGATTATAAAAAGATAAAATAACGTATATATGAGAAAAAGAAAGAAATAAGCATACATTGACAATCAATTACAATCACTTCATTGAACTTTTATTTAATTTCGACTTCAATAATAAAAATATGAGTGAGATAATGAGAAAATTTAACTGCATAACATGTTTGAACTAGGTAGAAACACACAATACAATTTCACATACATGCCGAGATTGTATTAAAATGAAAAAAAAGATAAAAAAGTATTTAGGAACAAAAGAACAGAACATAACATAACTTTATTTACCAAAGTTACATATGTAACACATGAGCATACAGTGCAAATACATATATATTATTACACGTATGACATGGTTAATAAACATGTTTCCTTATGTATAAGTACATATTACATATTCTCCAGTTACACTTTGAAACATGTAAGTTGCGGGTGTGGGAAGGATGGGGGTGGGGGAGGGGGGGGGGGGTAAATGCCCATTGTTTACCGGTAAATGAAGTCTATTCCGTGTATATCAGCGATAATCATGTATTAAGAAACGGACTATAGCTTCAATGCGGGGGTGGCAGTACGTCACTAATCCTTTACTGTGATTGTTCTAGCACATGGGTTGACCTAGCCGTGTATTAATGAATGAGCTGTAAACATGAGGTTAAAAAATAAAAGGCGTGTCGTATGATTTTTAAAAATGTGAATACAAAAATATGGATTTTAATATGGATTTAACTATAGATATGTGTTGCTAGTCTCAACACGACTTCGAGATAAGGCCATACCAAATTAATAAGTTGGTCATCGGGATTGCCGCACGATATTTTTTCTAAAACACAAAAAATATTATTATTTTATTATTGGCTCCCGCCCGCACCATAAAAAAATAATCGGTTATTATTTTTAGGGTCGCTATTGACAAAGAGCAAAGATGCGCATTTTAACGGTAAGATAACGGTTTTTACTCCGTCCGGAAACAATATATAGTCACCCAAAGAACACCTCGGAACATCCGTACTTAGGATGTCCGGTCACCGAGAATTGTGGTGACTGCACACGGTTTTCGAGATGTCCGCATTTGGGTCATGTCTTGAATTTTGGTTATATTCTTTTACTGATTAACTTTTATTTAAGAAATAATCTATGGCTTGCAGTGCTTTATCGAAATTGAAGCATTCCCCGGAGGTGATGTGCCTGGCGGAATAATTCACGAGGGCGAAGCCCGAGTGAATTATTACGCAGGCACATTACCGACGGGAAATGCTTCAATTTCGATAAAGCACTGCAAGCCATAGATTATTTCGATTCTTATAAGCCGAATTCATGAATACTGTCGTAACTACTGCGGACCTTTTTTCAGTTCGGCGGTAATGTGTAAAATAGTATAAATAGTGGCTGAATTCACTCCCCTATTCGGGCAACCAGTCAAGATATCATACATAACTATATTATACAAACTTATTTTAGTTTAATCATCTAATATATAAAATATAAAAAACATACCCGACTGTGACATTATGTAGAAGACGCCAGATTCAGACCCTAACAAAGCAGACAATCGATTTAAAAGCGAACCGTTAATCTGAACTGTACAACGTTTTAACGTGGAGTAATGACGTCAGTGTGATGACGTCAACGTTTTCATTTATTGTTTTGTCTCCCGGAGTCAAAACATTGTATGACCTAAATCCTGAATTGTTTTGGCCTTTTTAAAGGAAAACAAGATGAAGGTATTCTAAGGCTTACTTGACGCAATCAAATATAATATTTAGGTTCTTAAACACAACTTTTTCATGCGACTGACGTATTTATAAAGATATAATTTCTATTTCTATATTTTATTTTATGCTCGGGAGTAAATTAGAAAAGTCGGAAGGAGCTACTTCCATGTCCGAAACTCCGCCTTCTTTTCCGAGTGCTTTAATCATATTAATGCACTCGAATTGACTATAGAAATACACCATAGGCATATTAGAATTATCGATACAAAAAAGAGATATGTTGATTCATTAAAAAAATTCCCGACTTCAAAGACTCCACAATCAACAACTTAGCATGCTGCCGGATCGAAATAAACAAAGCCGGCAACACACATTCAATCTATTAATAGAAACAAATATATCTTATCATCAAAAAGAAAAGAATCCTACACTTACTCAGAACATTATCTATTCCAAACTTCATTGTAAGAGTTTTATAATCCGAAATTATCAGTCAAAAGCTACGTGAACATGTTTCAAACTGTCAAAATATTTCTCTCTTTTTAATGACACGTGCTTCACTAAGATCAAACAAACATGACAGTATCGGCGGCATTCTTCGATCTCATGACACTTGCGGCTTTACCTCTGTGATAAAAGCAAAGTTTGGAGCTATCATTGCTTTTGTGTTGGAAAAATGCTTGAAATCGGCGTATCCGCGTAAGCGTCTGTCGGAAAATAGGTTCACTTTTTGTATCCGCTGTATTTTTAGCTAACAAAAATGCGTTTCATACTTTAGACTCTCCAGTTTAACTTGCTGAAGAGTGGATTTTAATACCATTCTGGTTAGTGTTACCAACATATTTTGCCAATAGAATGAAATTTACCGTTGTTTTTAGGCCTTAAATACCATGCTGACTACCGGTACATATTGTTGTCATCTTACTTTTTGTAGAACACCCATCATATTGTTTGTTGGCTCAAACTGGGCCAGCTATGGAAATGATTATGTTGCGGAAAGTGGGGTTGGGCTGTAACTGTGCATGATTACTACCAAATTACATGTATGTTGTACATTTTGTGTTCAAGCAATAAAAATGCATGGAAATCAGTCTATAAAAATATACGGTATCTGGATGAAGTCTCATAATAATGGTCAATCTCCTGACTTATCACACATTCGTTATGTAATATTAGATCTGCTTCATTTTAAAACAAACTAAAGACAAATATCTCAGTACTCTGTCACTTCTCCCTGTAGGCTCCAAACTTCTCCCTATTTTCAGTTTGGGGAGAAATGACTTCTCGCTAAAACTTGGCCCTAGCGCGTCCCATTGGACAATACTTATTCATTACAATAAATAAAAGAAAATTACTAATGGAAAAAACCGGCTTTGACAGTTACAGAAACACACTATGTGTGTGCCAAAAAAATCATTTATCTTAGCTGAAACAATAAATTTACCTGTATCATTTATCCCATATAAGAAAATTTGAAAAAAAATGTTGTCTTACAAGCTAATATGAAGCAATAAAGTTTGACATTTGCTATTAAATGTAAACAGAAAGGATATATATATTTCTTCGCTCTTCGCTCGCTCCAAAATTTCTTCAAAACAAAAAAAAGTATTAAAATTATATTTTCGCTCGCCGCCTCCAAGTTTTTCTCAAGAAATCCCGATGACCAACTTATCAATTTGGTGTGGCCTAAGGTACAAAAATGTAAAATTGTTAGATCTATCAGTCTGTATTAACAAAAGAAGTTAGGACAGCACTAATTGTTTGCATCACAGACTTACAAAATTGCGTAGATTTGTTTAATAGTTACTGTAATATTTGGCACTTTGAAGGTTCACATCAGTAAAACCAAAATTGTTGTTTTAGCGCGAGAAAACTGCGATATTGCAATTTTAAACTAGGAACTATAACAACATTCATACATACATATGGATCCGAAATATTTGGTTTTATAAATATTGAATTTTGTTTACTAATTTCTGTGAAAAAATCACTAAAGCCCGAAAATCAACGCCATTATACATGTTAATTGGAGAACTAGAAAGAAACCCGATTTCTGTTATTGTTAAAATGAATATAATATCATTTCTATTATAATATACTTAAGAAATAATCTATGGTTTGGAGTGCTTCATTTCCCTGAGGTGATGTGCCTGGCGGAATAATTCACGAGGGCGAAGCTCGAGTGAATTATTACACAGGCACATTAACGACTGGAAATGCTTCAACTTCGATAAAGCACTCCAAGATAGATTATTTCAATTCTTATAAGCCGAATTTTTGAAAACTATCGTAACTACTACGGACCTTTTTTCAGCACGGTGGTAATGTGTAAAATAGCATAAAATAGTGCATTAAAAAATAGTTAAAAAACTGCATTATACATACCTATTTTAGTTTAATCATCTAATAAATAAAATATAAAAAATACCTTTCTGTGACATTTTGCAGATTCAGAACAAAGTAGACAATCGATTTAAATGCGTACCGTTAATTTAAACTGTACAACGTTTTAACGTGGAGTTATGACGTCAGTGTGATGACGTAAACGTTTTCATTCATTGTTTTGTCTCCCGGAATTAAAACATTGTATGACTGTTAATGTTGAATGTCTTGGTCTTTTTAAAGGAAAACAATGTGAGGGTATTCTAAGGCTCACTTGACGCAATCAAAAATCAAAGCGCTGTGAGCGCTGAAGGCCTGGGGGCTATAGGTTAACTCCCCGAAAAACAACTTTTCACCTACGTGTTCTGCGTTGAATCTTACCTAAAGCGCGGGTCGAAATGTGCAGAGGACGAAATTCAATATATGACACAGAATGAATGATTCACAAATATATGGGTGACAGGGAAGTTTGTTTTATTATGAAATGTACGTTAAATGAAAAATAATCACATAGTCAATTATAAAATGTTTAAGCCAGAACAAATAATTCGATCTGCGCTTTGTACAACTTCAAGCGATATGATCTGATGATGTGGATCGAAAATTATTGTGTACCAATGACAAGACCTTGAAACAGAAATAAACAAAGCAATACCAGCAATGAAATATAAATACAGTACTGTACAATGTGTATAACAGAGAAAACCAAAAATGATTCTGGGTTATCTTGTAGTTGTAATCAGTGAAACCGTTCACTGGGCCTCGACATGCAGCGTCCTCGATAAATGGCGGGTGAATTTGATCACGTTAGTTCCTTCTCAGGAATGTACGTAAATTATATCTTTTTTTAGAGACATTTATTTTTAGGTAAATATATATGTTATCTTTCGTAAATAACAAAGTTGTTAATGAAATAACATCGGAAATTTGAAAATCAAACTACAAACTCTTATATCGAGCTTCGTACGTTTTCGTAAATTTCCGTAAATATCCGTACTTTTCCGTGATATGCATATGATTATCTTCCGTAATCAGCTAACAGCGCATTAATTTCTAAAACAGAAAAAAATGTGTAATGCAGCCCGTAAGCTATATACCTTCCTGCAGTCGTTTGAAGTTTTATGTACTATTTTTATTTGTAACATGTTCTTATCATATGCGGCATTCAAACAGAAGATTGATCTGGTCTGTCTTGCACTACTTTCGCATAGCGCATGTTTACAGTTGTTATTCGCACATAGCACGGCTAAAATTCTTGCAGGGTTTGAAATGTGGTATACTAACTTAGGCCTTGGGGACTTTCAGTCCCCAGGCCAATAATATTTATGTCCTTTAACACAACTTTTTCATGCGACTGATGTATTTATATAGATATTATTTTTAGATATTATATTTATTTTCTGCGCGGGAGTAAATAAGAAAAGCCGGAAGGAGCTACTTCCATGTCCGGAAGTCCGCCAACTTTTCCGAGTGCATTAATCATATTAAAGCACTCGAATTGACTATACAAATATACCATAGGCATATTAGAATTTCATTTCATCAGACTCATTGCATTTTTTCATAAGTCCGGCGTGCAGTTTGATCATGAATGTACTGTATATTGTATACTGATTATTTTCGAAAATATTTTCATGTGAACAACCTTGTAAGTGATCATTTGTTTATAGTGAAAGTATTTGCTTGAGTAACTGATTTTATAACTTAATTTGATTGGGAAATTACATTCTTAAAAGGTAACTGATCAAACAGAATAATCATATCTTATAAAGGTCTTCAAATTGATGTGGAACTGACATCCCTTTTCTACATTATCTGCAGATAATGTAAGGGAGTTATACAGTAGCTGGATATGATAAACAGAAGCTAGTCTACTGTCTGGTTAGGATAATTTTACAATGACGCAACAGAAGAGTCTACTATTATTGGGTAAACACGTTATCTTATTACAAGAGAGAGCACTAGGCGTAATTAATGTCACTATATATTATATTGTACATTACATACAGTCGTTGTCACTATAGTGCAGTAGGTAACGACTCCGGTTCCTGGTTATTTTGGTTGTGTCGAACAGGAGTTCATATAGGGACATGTACATCAATTATTTACTCTCTTTTTCAGTAAGATAGTTTTAATTTATTTCTTCTTTTTTGTTTCATTGAACAGATATGTTTACTTCTATAATCATTTTAATTCATTTTTTTCTGATTGTACTAAGAACAAATTAAACAATCAAACACAAATGAAGATCAAATTTTGCCTTTACTTGACAATTCATAAAACAGCAACAGTTCAAAG
>JAFMSR010000004.1:11072426-11106228 GCA_022818135.1 Saxidomus purpurata
TGCAATAAATCTGCGTGTACACTGTAAAAAATAAGTGTTAGTTATCTCTAAATCTAGTGTAAACCAGCTTGCAAAATGGTGTTACATGTACCGTGTCAGTTACACCGTTTGCGAGTAGAGAATCACCGAAATGCAATTTTACACCAGAATCAGTGAAGAGATACTCCCGATCTAGCGTTTTGTAAATCCATACAAGTGTAAGTTGGTCAGATACACCGACACGGAAGTGTAACTTTGCCCTAAACGTCGTGTATCGTTAACAAGTCAACTGACCAAGGACTTGCATGTGTCTTAATTCTATGCCGCATTTCATGCACATGGTTATGGTCTCAAATTGTAGCATGACAAAGACGGACACATCCGTGTATTATATATGAACACTTTGTTATTATTCGCGAAATTATGAACGAAAAGTCTTTTCGTGACGTTTAGCTATGAAACCCGTCAGAATGTTGTAAAGAGTTCAGATAAGTAGTTCTTTGTAAAATTATAAATATAACCACTGGCTAAGACCTTCTTGAGTCTATGTCTTACACAAACCATCTATTTGACATTCTCGAAGAATGTTATGGGAGTGATTGGACCTGTAAGTCCAGTTGCCGTAATGTTTTGATGAAAGGGATTATACGTAATGAAAGTGTACGCTTACACTGACGTGTTACGTTTATCTTGTGAAAAACGTGTTAAGTAACACCATGAACGGTGTCCTGCTTCCCAGATAGCGGGTGTATTGTTTCCATAAAAACAATAGGGTTACTTTACACCAAAATGGGTGGCAACCCAGCTGCCACCCATTTGAGTGTAGAGTTTCCTTTCTGTTTTACAGTGTAATTGTCACGGGAAATAAGTAATTTACATAGTACTGCCTCATTACGTTAGCGCATGCGTATTTCGTACAGCGCCTACTTATTTCCCGACACAATTATTTCCCGTTACAGAGCCCGTTACACTTTTTATTTCGAAATTACGAAATACATGTCGTAAAAATGAACTAACATTTCGTAAAAACTAAATAACATATAACGTTATTACGAAATAAGAAAAATGTATCACATGTCATTCTACGGGCACCGTAGGTTACTCCATTTGCCAATATTTATCGGAAACAAAGAATATGTACGTGTTACTATATTTCTACATTTCAGCTACTGATTGCGACATTATCCAAATAGCGGCAAAAAATCAAGACTCAGAGGATATTTTCAATGTATTTGTTTATCCAGTCGGTGGGATAATTCCCAGTAAAATAACAAGTCTGACTGGAATGGAAACACATGGCTCAAACATGTACATGAATTTTGAGCATGTACCATCAGTTAATATTGGTTGTGCATTAGAGATGTTCTTTGATTGGCTGGAAAAAATTTGGTAACGTACTTTTACTTGCCCATAATGCTAGGTTTGATGCACGTATGTTTGTAAATGCGTGTATCAAACATGGATACACAGATAGATTTAGTATGATATCTGACAGCATTTGTTGATACAAAGGGCCTACTGAAAAAGGTATTTCCTGGTCGTGGGCCTAAAGGTTACAGTCAGTCGGTATTAGTGAAAGATCTTTGAGGCGTTTCTTACTCGGAACATGACGCAACGGAGGATGTGGAGGCACTGTCAAAGCTTGTACGACTGCTACCAGAAACTGCCAGCATAGAAGGAAACACTTTTATAGTTCAAAAAGCAATGTACGATTTACAACGTTTAAAAAATGAAAAAAATGTTTATTGCTACATATGATGTCCTCATCAGACAAATATGGCTCAGCAAAAGACAAGCAGGCGGTCTGTCAGGAAAAGGTTTCAATTTCCAACATCTAAAACGCATATATTCGAGAAATGGTGAAAAGGGTTTAAAGCAACTATTGGGAGACAGCAGTCGAAGAAATAGTAAGCTGGCAGAGTATTTTGCCGCAAATGCGTAAATAATACATGAATCATCACAAAATGTCTTGTGTTATCTTTTAAGGTATACGAGTTAAACAGTAGTTACATATAAAAAGAAAACATGATGTTACATGTAGTTTAATTACATGAACGATAATTTCACATTGACGTGCCTAGCAACGTTATCACTTTTTCACGTTACAGAGACATTATTCAATGTACTGAAAAATCTAAGTCCAACACAACGTCTTTTTATTAAATTATTCTGTTGAAGATTTCATATATAATACACTACTAAAATTTAAAAAACTTTCACCGTCTAGTTTTTTGGTAATTTTCCTAAAAGCGAAAATTTGTGGAGTAAAATGTTGATGTTTATGGCGTCTTTTTGACGTTTTCGGTGGGATTGCGATATCAATTGTTTACAAAACTAAAATCACATACGCATGGATTGAAAGAAAAACCTTCAAGCATTATAACACAATTTAGAAAATGATAATCGGTCCAAAAATGACAACAAAACATATCCATAATCATATGACGGCACGGTGCCGCTAGAGGGCGTTGTCAAATGACGTCATGTGACGTCACAGTAACGAAAACGTTACCATGCAGTGTATGTTGATATGATGTACTCATGTGCCAATTTTTAAACAAATTTGACAATTTTTAATTTCGGCGACGAAAGGTATTGACTCACCTTAACGCACATCTCTGTACGTTGTGTGTACCGCTTAGTTGTGTTTTATTTCGAAGTAATACTTATATTTTTCAATTATTTATTTATAGATATCGCTAGGAAGTGTAGATTACTTCGTATTTTACACATTTATCGGGATAATAATCTATTTTCAATAAAGAATTATAGTGTTTAAGGGCAAAAAATACGGAAAACGGTAAACAGTATAAACGCTTATTTTTACTCTCTAACAAATCTGTATAAAACGTTATTACAGCGAACTGTTTCAAATATAAAACGTCAGTCTATAAAGAAAAAATCACTATGGTAACACACGTCACTACTCTTCTGGGCAGGCATGTTGCTGAAAAAACGGCGATGCACTCCGCGTCCACACTTGGAACAGACGAGTCTAGAGCGGCGACGACGTTCTGATCATCGGCTGCAGACGCAGCAATCCCGCTGTTGGTTTGGATCTAAAATAAAATAATGGATGTGTCCGTTGTGGGACAATGGTTTTACAAGAGAATCACTTTACACACAAACAAATCCGGAAATTTTATCAAAGTTTAGGGTTCTGTTTAATTAGGTTTTGCTTTGTTTGTTGACTAATATCTTCCATCTGAACTAAAGTACTGTCAATGATTTATTTAGTACTAGAGCGGAATTGAAAGGATTGTTAAAGACGATGTCAAATTCAACTGGCGGGATTCGAACCGACTACTTCTTTGACGCTCCATGCTGCATCCCGGCGCCTACAATACTGAGGTTAGACAGTACACATTGACAAACGCACTTACATGGATAAAAGTTTATGCCCTACCATCATTCTTCGAAATACGGGGACATAGGTTTAGGTGTCTACCGCTCATCCCGGAGGTTGCGGGTTCGAGTCCCACCATGGTCACGACCGTACCTCCTCATATGGCACCAGTACTGGTTTTTCCAGGAAGCGGACTCGAGAGTGACTCGATAAGCTCAAAGCTTTCTTTATAATCGAGCTAAAATAAATTACATGTAGTATAAACTATAAAACGATGGAATAAAGATAGGAATAAAATATGTGAGCTGTGGTAAGGACTACAGGAAATTGATAGATAGAAAAGAAGTAAGAATACAAAGAAAGGAAAGAAATAAATTTACAAAATAAAAAACTGAAGAAAAACTAAAACTGTACATGTACTACTAAACAGATGTATTACCTTGCAATGCTACAAGACGTGTCCGTGCATGATCCATTCTCCGCCGGGTCCTATTCGGTTGTACATGCGTTTCCTCTTCAGCGAGTTCTTCCACAAGGCGCTGTAAAAACCGCTCTCTGCTGACTGGACGGTCCACGGTTTGTTCGTATATAAAATACGCATTTAACGCCATCTGAAAAATAATGTTGAGCACCATTTTCTTCCAAACCTGTATCAATACACAATTCATTGTCTAGTTAATAAATATGCTACTTTAAGGCTATATAACAACATGTAAGAATATAAATTACAAAATCATTTGGTCTGGTTTATGCCAGATGGTGAGGAACATGTGCAGTCTGACAGGACCATTCGCTTACTAGGCGAATGCTCTACCGACTGAACTCTGTGTATATGGCGGCTTATACATGCGAACAAGTTTGTATACACCCCTGCGAAACTAAACTTCGCCAACGAAATTCAGAATTTCAGTCATGGTGGCATTCTAATAGTGCAAGGTTCACGGTCACACGTTGGTTGCCATATGAGCAGAATGTACAGCCTGGCCGGGACTCAAACCGGTGCCCCTTTGCTGAAGGGCGAATATTCTACCAACTGAGATAGGCGGTCACCTACATATTTTCCCAGTTGTTTACAAATCTGTAACGTGACATATATATTCTAAACTTGTTGTTAAACCTATACCGGTCGACATACCTTCACTGTTTTCTTTCCGGCATTATGAAAACTCATGAGCATGTCTCCGTAATCAACCCCGCCCATTATCATATATTATAGTGCTGCAGCACGGCAGGCTTACCCCTCTCAGATCACGCTGTAATGGCTGTTGACAAACACTGGACGGGCTTCTGGCGACCAAAACCATTGTGGGCCAACAGCAGGATCTGACCTTGTCGAGCGTAGACAGACTCACAAGGTGCTGGATTTGCCGCTTTAATGATGCGTGGCATAGGTCTGTTTCTGCGCATGGTACCTGCATTCAATTGTGGTTGTTAATTCATTTTGTAAAAGTATTCTCCGCTGCATCGCTACTAAATTGTATTGTAAGGTAAGTTGCAGTAAATATAACCATAAAACGAATCGCAATAAAAAGTGTGAATAGTATTAGGATAATTTTACTTCAGTTGGAATGAAATGTGTTTTACGACAAGCCCCTGTTACATAAGTTCGAAGTGGAACCAGCCTTCTCGCTAAATCCAGGCTACAGAAGAAACTGTCGACTGTGACGTGATAATATTTCCCAAACAGCTGACATTGTTAAAGTAATGTTTGAACGACGGCAGTTCCCTCTCGAATGTTCGGCCAAGGTAAGAAATCATTCGTAAAATATAACCTGTACAAACAATGATATGCAATGGGTTTTTAAAATGAAAAAAAAAATACTTGCAGTTTGTTCATTTACCAACGAAAAATCTTGTACATGTAATAAAATAATGAGATAGATAAAGAAATCTTTATTTAGTTAATCAGCTAATGTAATAATAATAATAATAATAATAATAATAATAATAATAATAATAATAATAATAATATAGCTTTTACGAAAATATTACCAGTCGCACGTTCTGCCAGTAACTTTGAGGTCTTTGATGGTATATACTGCAACATCGCAGTACGGCCGCGTGTGGCAACCAACGTCTCATCGACACTCACATTTTGTCTCGGTGTATAGTGCAGAATAAACATCCGAATTACAAAGTCCAGGAAGGCTTTGAATCGTGAATCCGGCCTGATGATTAAAAAAAATAGTTACTACATGTATTTTTCTATAAGTACAAAGTACATGTACAATAACTGTCAATACATTTCAACATGCAAATCAAAGTAAAGATTTGTAGGAGTGACAATACTTAAAATTTCACTCGTATTTGACATTCAAACTTATGCTCACCGGTAGAAGGCACTGTTGCGGGGTTGAACTCTGTCTAAGTCGGCCACATGCAAAAACCTGAATGCAATTTGGAAACGATTTCTGGACATCACGGTGCCAAACCAAGGTGTTGCCTGACTGGGTCGTTTGCTCCAGTAGCTTTCTATACTTGGTTGCCTTATTAACCCCATGTTAAGCAGGATGCCAATGAATGCTTTCAACTGTTGCTCAGTGACTGGTACCCGAATGCCGCCGTGACGCTGTATGCCGAATCACATGACTAGCGTACCTAAACAAAGATAGAAAACATAGCACGTATGATCATACATTCATTTATTTATTATAATCATAGTACAATTATTATTGAAAAAGACATGTAAATGTAACATCATAAGCATCACTATCATCATCACTTATACTATCATTATTGCTACCGGTTTCACAGCTCTGCATGTAGGCGGGCATAGATCATAATCCGTGGATGAGCTCTTGTGCAGATCACGTATTCGATGACGTCTTTAACTGACGTCATGATGGCGCGAAGAATATCAATTAAAATTATGTTAAATAATTGCAACAATTTACTTACTCGTTTTAATAAATTTTATCGTTTTTATTAAAAAAATGATAACTATTTTTATCGTAGAATACTCGTGTATTAAGTAATACTTTAGTTTAATATTTACCCATTTATATTATGTTTAATTGACAACGCAAAACGCAGTGAAACATTCTTTACAGTATGACTAATTTAAGGCAAGCAGTGCGACCTTAATTGGCAAATTATGCGAAACGTTGTAACGTCGTGCACGACATGACGTCATAATAAATAAACAAGTCTTATTATAGTATATCGGTTACCATGGATATGTAACATTTATCTTACTAAAAAAGACAACTGCGGATGCTGCCACGTTGTTTTCAAAAGATGTCAAGTGTAAACAAAATGACGTCAAACCATGTAAATGACGTCCTGCAAGCATTTTTGAACGCCAAATAGTGGCGCGACGTCGCACTGATTTCAGTCAATTAAAGCATACAGTTAACGCATTATAAATTGGCCTTCGTACGGATTAGCGATAAACTACGTACGGATTAGCGATAAACTAGGAACTTTCTACCTTTCCTGCATTTGCTAAATTTTGTTCACTAACATTTATTACAAATATAAATATGGACGCCGTTTAATGCTGTAAATTGAAAATATAATTATGTGGATATACACAATTAAACTTGACTGCGCAATATGATGAAAAATATGCCCCATCAATAGTAGGAATGTTCACTCATATTCACCAGAAAGATTGAGGAGTTACTAAAATTAAGAGATAAAAGTAAACGAAATATTTGTTATCTAAATGCTGTCCTCCGCCAACTTCAAGTTTAAGATATTTCGCATATTCAGTACAACTTCGAGATTGTCGTTTATTAACATCTGGCAGTGTTCATAAAACCGCAGCACAATACAAACAGGTATATATTTTGAGACGCTTGATACGTAATGTACTAACTAGGAAGTAAAACATTGAAAATCACTCACAGTAAACAAAACATTGGACAGTTTCATACAGAAATGTATATTGGCCCCCTACATTTTATACAAGTCATCAAATACATGTGACTAAATAATGTGTTGAAGTATAACAAAAGGGAATCTAAGAGATATTTGCACTTCATTGTTATTCTTTGTTGACGTATGTTGTGAAGATCATGTATTGCAGATCGTGATATTTTTTGTCAGCAAATATATTTTTTTAATAAATATTTGACATGGTGTACTAAACTAATGAGTTGAATATTTCCTGCCAAAATAAAAGTGACAGAAAATGAATTCAGCCTCGGGCTCCAAACTTCTCCCTATTTTCAGCTCAGGGAGAAATGACTTCTCCCTAAAATTTTGCTCTAGCTAGACCCCTCGGACAAGTATTATTCATTAGTATAAATAGAAGAAAATTGTCACTGAAGAAATGTTTGACAGCTACTGAAACACACTATGTGTGTGAAAAAAAAAACATTAACTGTATTTTAGTGGAAATTATAAATCTACTTGTATTGTTTATCCCATATACATGTAAGAAAAATAGTAATTATGTTGGTATACAAGCTAATATGAAGCATAAAGTTTGACATTTGCTATTAAATGTGAACAGAAAGGCTATATATATTTCTTCGCTCTTCGCTCGCTCCAAAATGTCTTCAAAACAAAAACAAATATTAAAATTATATGTTCGCTCGCCGCCTCACAGTTTTTTTTCTCAAAAAATCCCGATGATCAACTTATTAATTTGGTATGGCCTTAAAACAAATTTAAGTTGTTTGACATATTTGCATTATGCATGTCTTACTGACAACTGCTACACCCTAGCGCGAACATACCACAAAATCTCTAACCTTTAGACCTTATTAGAAATCAATAATTTATAATAAATATTATCGATAAACTAAATATGAAGAATGATATAAATGAAAGGGGACATACTTCTATAATAACATGTGTAGGAGGTTCAAATATTTAGCGTGAGAACCTTATTTTTGATTTGTGAAGACCGAAATTTGACTTAGGATATTATTAATCGCCGCATCCGTGGTCAAGTGGTTAAGGTCGCTCTTTGTAATCACAAAACCTGTCACTGATTTAGGGCCGTTGGTTCGAGTCCCGCTACCGAGCATACCTATTTATATGGGAAAGCTGGGAGTTTCTTGTGGAGGGTAGCGATCTAGTACTGATCCTTCCAAGGAATGATGGTTAGGTAAACTACCCGCCTGCATATGACTGAAATACTGTTGAAAAACGGCGTTAAAATCAAAACCAAATAAAAAATCATTTGAAATAACCTGGCAACCGATGTAACATTGGACCAGCTGACAGAAAATTTTGATTGTACATCTGCGAGATTTAATTATACGAGCGGATGTGATTATACACGAATTACGTAAGATTTCGTGAAACATATGAACCACATATTTTCCAAACTTTCATCGACTTCCTCTGATCTGTATCTAATGATATTAGAAAGTTTCGTGTATCTTAACAATAACCGTGTTGCAGTACGCACACCATATACGAAAGACCCCACGCCATTCCCTGCAAACACAACTAGCAGGGTGTTTTTTATTAGCCTTGTTTTTATGTTTCCCCTAACTAAGCCGCCATTGGAGAAAACACGAAATAAAATCTGTCGTGCGTCCACTGGGCGCTTTCACTTACTTGGTACACGAATATCTTCTGTTAAAATTTGAAAAAGACGCAGCCCGGCTATTGCCATCGTCGAATACCCACATCCCACTCTTTACGCTTTATGCTTCATCGGTGGAAAAAATAGGGGAAACACAAAAACAACAGAAGAAAAGATTCAACGGTATTTCATGGTTAACTTAGCGAAAGTTTAATCTGTTAATCTAAACTATTCTTTTATTACTATAACAAGTTTTGAAATTGGAAACTAAATCTTGTGTCAGACCACGATCTGACCTACCATGATAAATTGCACTTATTGCTGTCCCGTTAATATTCGAATGAAATCGAAGTGGGACAAACTGTAGATCTCCATATGTTCGGCATTTGGAACTTGAGAAGAAAGTTACTCTATGTGATCAGACGATTTGCTATGTTTATCGACTGGAATTCGATCAGCCTGGACTAATTTCTTAAAACTGTAAAATCCAATTCGGTTATTACATTTGTAAGTGTATTTTTTTGTCGAACGACTTTTTTATCAATACTACTAAACAGGCTAGGAACTAGAAATCTATCATATCTATGTGTTGCTTCTGTGTAGAAATATCTTTAGACATAGATTTATGCCAAACTCACGCCTATGGATATTCACTAAGCTTGACATCACACAGACAATGGCGCGAATCGGTCGAGATTTCGTGCCAAAATAAATGACGTCATAACGTTGATGACGTCACAAAGGTTTATACCCGACGCTTCCCGAATTAATCCCAATACTTTTTAATATGTTCAATGTTACTGAGAGATAGAAAAGTCTGTCTTTCAACCAATAATCCATCTTTAAATAACCTATTAAATACTGGCCTAAAATTGGCCCCATGGCACTCAACGTAGTCAATTGGCCCGATTTTGGCCCCGTGGCACAGAACTGGTTAAAGTGAGATAAAGTCACATGATTAATTCTTACTTGGACATAGATCAGGCTTTACTGTCGGATGCTGAACCCGTACACTTGGCTCCATTGTACTTCAGTGCTGGGTTCTTGCCTAATACTAATGAAATTTCAGTGCGGAAAATGAAGTTGGAAAATTATCTCGACCCCATCAAAGAATCCTTCTATATGATTACTGACCCTATTATAATTATGGACACTCTACCCTGAGTCACGTTTAAGTGGAAACGAGCGAAGTCCGTCACTTTATTGCACACAAAATAGAAAAACACTCAGTAAATCTTACATAAAATAATATTACTCTTAGTGGTTAAAGTGACACTCAAATCTTGAACGATAACTGGAGTTTGTTGTTGTTGTTGTAGGAGTTTAACGTCCGTTCTAACCGTATTTTGGTCATATTAACAGGCGGGCAGTTTACATAACCATCGTTCCTGGGAAAACCAGTACTAGACTCCTATACATCGTAAGAAGCTGCCAACTTTCTTACAGAAAGGGACGAAGTCGGTAGCAGGGCTCGAACCCACGACTCTCAATCTATGAGAGATTACAGTGTTTTCAAGTCAGCGGCTCTAACCACTCGACCACGGAGGCGGACTGTAACCAGAAACCACTAGATCACCGAGGCGGACTGTAACCAGTAACCAGTAACCACTCGATCACGGAGGCAGACTGTAACCAGTAACCACTCGACCACGGAGGCGGATTGTAACACGGAGTTTCCTCAGATCTACAAGTAAATCACATGTTATACATAAAGGAAAACATACTTTACAGCATCGCATCAAGTGGATAGCATTTCAGCTCCGACTCGACGTGCCCTGAAATAAATACCTTGCTTTATTTAAGCATACATGTATGTCATGTAAACAAGAAAATGTAAACTTTCATTCTTATTGACTCTAACTTTTTAAATCAATGTCATATTCATTGGAGTAAACAAGTTGCCACTGCCGTCTATACGAATTTGGGTAAATGTCTCCCACTTGAAGTTTTCTGCGCGGTTTAATAGTGTTATCTTGTCTGCAGTATCTCATTGGTTAAATGGATTATTTCCCTTACATCATACTAACCCGATTAACCGGACTAGTATACATGTATATGTAAATGTATATGTATCAGTCATTTCTAAAATGCCCCTTCCTGACTTGAAATAACCTAACATGATACCTGCCGTAAGTTCACATTTGTCCTGTTTTACCATTGTACGGCACCGCTACATTATATCTTTGTATTGGATTTGTAACGCTTTATAATTTGATACTGGAACATTTTTATTTGATGAATCGTTCTAAAGTATTTTAATTTCAGACAGTTCGATTTTTCCACCAACATCTGAGAGCGAGCAGCTTTAACTAAAATCAATAGGAATTTAATCACAAACTAACGTAACAGTGTATTCTACAACAATATTCTGGGCCCGACTGTATCTTGTTACAAATCCTAGTTTTCTTGGCTAAAAGCAAGCTAAGTATCACAACTGACCAATCAGAAACTAGGGCAATGGAGATTCATGATGAGAGGGTCCTGGGATCGATCCCCACCGGTGACACGGTGTATGTGACCTTAGTGCAAGATTGCCTTATTCTACTTCCGAGGCTGAATTCATTTTGCGTGAGTCCCGAGAGCGATATACCTATTAAAATTTAAGAACTTATATATAACAAAAAAATATGTAAATACCTGTCAACCTGGACTTTGTGCATGGCATTCTGGCAACTCCTGCATCTTCTTGGGTGTAAACTATCCGCTCATAATTCTAATAGGTTACAACTAGTTACATGTACATGTAAGTAAAAATACATACAATGTAAAAAGCTTAATTGTTTGTCTTGAAAGAATATTGATCAACTTCAAGTGCAGCAATAATACAAATTGTGTAAATTGCAAATTACGTCTGTGTCAGATAATAGAAGCAAACAGAACAGAATAGAACACATACACGACCGATCTATTGTTGACGGTAAAACAAAAAGATGACAGACTGACATAGAACTTACACAGAATAGAACACATACACGACCGATCTATAGTTGACGGTAAAACACAGACATGGCAGACTGACATAGAACGTACACAGTACAGAACACATACATAACCGATCTATAGTTGACGGTAAAACACAGAGATGGCAGACCGACATAGAACTTACACAGTACAGAACACATACATAACCGATCTATAGTTGACGGTAAAACACAGAGATGGCAGACTGACATAGAACTTACACAGAACAGAACACATACACGACCGATCTTTAGTTGACGGTAAAACACAGAGATGGCAGACTGACATAGAACTTACACAGAACAGAACACATACATAACCGATCTATAGTTGACGGTAAAACACAGAGATGGCAGACTGACATAGAACTTACACAGAACAGAACACATACACGACCGATCTATAGTTGACGGTAAAACACAGAAATGGCAGACTGACATAGAACTTACACAGAACAGAACACATACACGACCGATCTATAGTTGACGGTAAAACACATAAATGACAGACTGACATAGAACTTACACAGAACAGAACACATACACGACAGATCTTTAGTTGACGGTAAAACACTGAGATGGCAGACTGACATAGAACTTATATAGAACAGAACACATACACAACCGATCTATAGTTGACGAAGAACACAGGTATGACAGACTGACAAAGAACTTACACAGAACAGAACACATACACGACCGATCTATAGTTGACGGTAAAACACAGAGATGACAGACCGACATAGAACTGACACAGAACAGAACACATACACGACCGATCTTTAGTTGAAGGTAAAACACAGAGATGGCAGACCGACATAGAACTTACACAGAACAGAACACATACACGACCGATCTATAGTTGACGGTAAAACACATAAATGACAGACTGACATAGAACTTACACAGAACAGAACACATACACGACCGATCTATAGTTGACGGTAAAACACAGAGATGACAGACTGACATAGAACTTACACAGAACAGAACACATACACGACCGATCTTTAGTTGAAGGTAAAACACAGAGATGGCAGACTGACATAGAACTGTCACAGAACAGAACACATACACGACCGATCTTTAGTTGACGGTAAAACACAGAGATGGCAGACTGACATAGAACTTACACAGAACAGAACACATACACGACCGATCTTTAGTTGACGGTAAAACACAGAGATGGCAGACTGACATAGAACTTACACAGAACAGAACACATACACGACCGATCTATAGTTGACGGTAAAACACAGAGACGGCAGACTGACATAGAACTTACACAGAACAGAACACATACACGACCGATCTATAGTTGACGGTAAAACACAGGACTGACATAGAACTTACACAGAAAATAATACGTACACGACCGATCTATAGTTGACGGTAAACACAGAGATGGCACACTGACATAGAACTTACACAGAACAGAACACATACACGACCGATCTATAGTTGACGGTAAAACACAGAGATGGCAGGCTGACATAGAACTTACACAGAACAGAATACATACAGGACCGATCTATAGTTGACGGTTAAACACAGAAATGGCAGACTGACATAGAACTGACACAGAACAGAACACATACACGACCGATCTGTAGTTGACGGTAAAACACAGAGATGGCAGAACAGCAGTGCAATAGAAGCAAATGTGTTTACAGTAAACTCGGATATAACGACACCGGATATAGCGACATTCCGGATATAAGGAACAAATCTTCTTGGCCCGATTTATTTTCCTTCTTTATTGTATATGAAAATGCTATATAGATATAACATACACCGGATATAAGGAACATATTTAGATGGTCCCATGTAGTTCGTTATATACGGAGTTTATTGTAGACAGAATGGTTGTGTATTTATATTGTTCATTGTAACCTCAAAGGATAGCTGTGTCAATATCAAGTGGCTCTTTAGTACTTTATATTTTTCATCCAATGTAACACGTGTAAACAATACTGTTACATATAAAACATCCAATATGGGAACTTGTATTGATACTATTTGAATACCGAATCTTAACCAAAACTATTTCGCGTAGTGAAGAATACATTTCTTCTCACCACATTTCGTTCCTTAACACATCTGGGAGAAAGAAAATAAGAAAAATATTTACCATAGTTGGTATATTCCAGTTAAATCCCGTTTTGATATATCCTATTAAAATAATATTCTTTTTATCTGTAACACGAAACGCGCAGATTCTTTAATTCTCCAAATTAGTCATGAAGGCCAGCAGAATTATAACATCCGTTCTTTGTTCATTATGTCCCTATAACCTGTCCGATTTTCACAAAATAAAGTTTATTCTGTAGGTTATTCAAGCCGTTATATTCCCCTCTAATTTGTTTTTGTGTCGTCATTATAAGTAATGATATTATTAAAGAGAGCGTGTATGTGGCAAACATTCACTTCTACCCTGTAGAAAATTTAAATTTCAGATTGATTTTTTAATTAAGAAAGCCGCAAATGAATTGATCATCTAGTTCTAGTGTTAAACAAACTATGTATTGTATTTGGTAATATAATAAATATGTAAAATAGCTTGTTTTTGCTACTACATCCATGGTGATTTTAGGTATAGTTCGACAATGCCAAAAGTTGTACAATTTGCGGAGATGTTTTGATTTGTTCTCCTATCTTACTAATGGTGATGATACATTGATTTCAATACAGAGAACCCCAACTGTCATGCCAGTAAACAGTAGAACAGACAAATATGTGTTATACAAATTAAGGATGTAAGTCATGTAATAAAGAGTTTGTTGAAAATTATTTTGGAAAATATTGTTCTAGTAGTTTTGTGCGCCTATAATGTACCGGATCGCGTTTGGTCCGTGTTCCTTCCTCACCAGGGGGATGCTAGTGTCCACACGCGCCTGATCCCGCCCTGTTCTGATCGACTTGTTGTGAAGGAACACATTCTTATCTGAGGGTAACCGAATGCCCCTAGTTACCAGTGTCATACTGCGGCGTAGCGTCTATAGCATATCTGTACACTCTGATCTAGCCAGCTTTATTGTGATATAACAATAAGTTCCGAAGTTTGGGTAATTCACTGGCTCAATCAGCATGCACAGCACAGGCGGTATATATTTACTGCGATCTTTGAATTGAATAGAATAACGAACTAAACTGCCTCTTAGAATATGGTTTTGTTGAAATTTACCAGGGACGGTATATATTTACTGCGATCTTTGAATTGAATAGAATAACGAACTAAACTGCCTCTTTTGAATATGGTTTTGATGGAATGTATCAGGGACAGTCCTATACCAATTTTGGCGGATGCATGGATGTGTTTTTTATAATATATTTTATGTACTGAACATGACCGCGCAAAAACAAAAGCCATGTGTTTCTTCCCATATGAGTTACAGCCGGATTCCCTTATTCGGGTACTGACCTGGGCTGGCAAGTGTACATCTACACACTGCGCTTTCTTTGCCACCCAGGAACTTAAAGCGTTCAGTGGATGCAGCGACCCCGGCTGCCGGCCGTACCCGCACCGAAAAGTATGAAGCATTACCGATATCCGAACCCGGCCCAAATTACTACCCTGTGCTCCGATATGTTAAAGTGACATTATGCGTATCTTACTGCGCATAGTGTATTTTTGGTGACAGTTTTATAAAAGCAATATTCGGTTGCTGTGCATTTGAATGTGTTCAATTAATGACAATGCCGCATTAGTATTTGAAGTTGGTGCTTTAGAAATAAAAAAATCGGACTAATAAAATAATAGTTCCATTCTTCGCAGTGATCTACCTTGTGTTGTTGTTGTTGTTGTTGGTAGAGATTTCGGCAGTGGAAGGGAAGCAACTCCTGCATGCAGTTTTTTTTTAAGACCTGCCCCAGTCAAAATAGGAAAAGTAATATTTGGAAAGTTATTATTTCGTATTGGTAGCAGGAAGAGTTTGGTGAATTGGGTTAAAAGCTATTATTTCCTCTACCCTTTTTTACACACACCTATTTCAGTTGGATTTTTACTTGAAAAAATAAGCATAATTCCACTGTAATATTACCGTCTCAAGCCAGAAATTGAGAGTCTGAAACGAGGCTTCGAAGTTTGATTGACTGAGCCACAACGACATAAATCCAAGCCCCCGACCAGCGAAGAGTAAGGTTGGCGGAGTTTATCCTAGGTCCTGATTTCTAACAAACATGTCCTTTCCGACTAATTTAAGTTGACAATGCTTAAGTTTGTTTAAATGAATCCGAGTGTATGATATACTTTTGTAGTTATTAAAACATATCTCCGAACCCTACTAAGCATATGAAAATTGTGCGATGGGCATTTAAAGAAAACAAGGAATATGACAGACTATCCAGTTCTTTTCGTAAAGTCTACCTAGTTTTAGTCGCGTATACATTTTATCATCATTTTACGTTCATTGAACACATAATCATCTCCGTGAAGTTAGCTCAACAAACGACATTCAAAATTTAAATGTCGTACCAGCACGACATACGACATTCGACATTCAAAATTTGAATGTCGTGCCAGCACGACATACGACAGTCGGCATTCAAAGTCTGAATGTCGTGCCAGCACGACATTCGACATTCAAAGTCTGAATGTCGTGCCAGCACGACTTACGACATTCGACATTCAGAATTTGAATGTCGTGCCAGCGCGACATACAACATTCGACATTCAAAATCTACAAAAGTGCTTAAGTTTGAATGTCGTGCCAGCGCGACATACGACATTCAAAATCTACAAAACTGCTTAAGTTTGAATGGCGTGCTAGCGCGACATACGACATTCGACATTCAGAATTTGAATGTCGTGCCAGCGCTACATACGACATTCGACATTCAGAATTTGAATGTCGTATGCCGCGCTAGCACGACATTCAAACTTTAATAGCTTTGTAGATTTTGAATGTCGTATGTCGCGCTGGCACGATATTTAAATTCTGAATGTCGAGTGTCGTATGTCGCGCTAGCAAGACATTCAAACTTAAGCACTTTTGTAGATTTTGAATGTCGTATGTTGTGCTGGCACGACATTCAAACTTTAACAGTTTTGTAGATTTTGAATGCCAAATGTCGTATGTCGCGTTGGCACGACATTCAAACTCTGAATGTCGAATGTCGTATGTCGTGCTGGCACGACATTCAGACTTTGAATGTCGAATTTCGTATGTCGTGCTGGCACGACATTCAAACTTAAGCAGTTTTGTAGATTTTGAATGTCGGATGTCGTATGTCGCGCTGGCACGACATTCAAATTCTGAATGTCGAATGTCGTATGTCGCGCTGGCACGACATTCAAACTTAGGCAGTTCTTTAGATTTTGAATGTCGAATGTCGTATGTCGTGCTGGCACGACATTCAAACTTAAACAGTTTTGTAGATTTTGAATGTCGGATGTCGTATGTCGCGCTGGCACGACATTCAAATTCTGAATGTCGAATGTCGTATGTCGCGCTAGCACGACATTCAAACTTAAGCAGTTTTGTAGATTTTGAATGTTTAATGTCGTATGTCGTGCTGGCACGACATTCAAACTTTAGCAGTTCTTTAGATTTTGAATGTCGAATGTCGTATGTCGCGCTTGCACGACATTCAAATTTTGAATGTCGAATGTCGTATGTCGTGCTGGCACGACATTTAAACTTTGAATGTCGAATGCCGTATGTCGTTTATTGAGCTAACTTCACGGAAATCACATAATCTATGTTTCGAGAATATAATCTGCTAGATATAGGGAGTGCCTCTTTAAACCAAAGATCACATAAGTGCAATGACATCATTATAATGAAAAATGCTAAAACAATACGAACATATACTTTATACATGTACAGCGTTGCTTGTAGAAGATAAATGTATGGAACGCCTTTACTGTCTTATTATGTTGTATTGTATTATACGCAGTGCATTTTTATGTATACGAGGTACAAATTTCATTTGACATGGTACATGCATATTTAGATGGGGTCACTTTTTTGTGATATGCAGTGCTTTGTCTTTTATATGTGGTGGTTATTCAATAATATGCAGTGCAAAAGTGTGTGTATACAGTAGAATAATCATTATATGTTGTACAAACAACGTTATATGCAGTACAAACAACATTATATGCAGTCAGTTTTTCTATACATGAGGTGGTATTTTTATTATTTGCAGTAGTTGTACCTTTATACGTTGTATGTTGATTAATATATGTGGTAGATGTTTAAATGTATGAAGTGATTTTGTTTCAGTGTATAAGTGGCGAAATATTACTTATACTAAGATAATAAAGCAATATGTGCGGTGCATATGTCAATATACATGGTGTCAACAACTTTGTATGCAGTAAATTCCTTTTAATTATGTTTGGTCCAAACAACTATATAAGCTGTACATACTGCATTATATGCGGTGCTTTTCCCATTATGATGATGATACTTAAAGACAGTCTCTAAAAATACTCTAGGCGGAAATTAGCGAGTGAGCTAAGAAAAATTTGCCATGACACTGTACATTCAACATCGAATAGCGCTTGCATGTACCATAAATATTGTTTGTCTGCATGGTCACATAACACATTGATATTTCTAAAGTACTGCATATTTGAGATATGGACTTTAATGTAGTTTATACAAAACTTTAACCAGAATTTCTTAGTCGAAAAAAATGGGCATACTTTGCATTATCTGCAAGATAAAGTGAATCTAGCATGTTCATGAGTTGTGGATAATGAAATTCCATCAGAGGGCTGAGATACGTCCAAAACACGAGGCTCTGCCGAGTTTATTGGGACGTATCTCAACACGAGGATGGGATTTCCTAATCCACAACTCAATGGACATGGTAGATTTATTTTCTCACCGTTTTAATCGCATTTTCATCGCAGGGACAAGAGTGATTCTTTCTCGTTACATTATTCTATTTTATTCCGTGTATTGCACAGTAATACCTACTTGAGCCGAAGCACTCTCTATCCGCTACACAAAACAATTCAAACATAATTCCCTGTTAAAATCTGCATTGAATCAAAAAAGAAACAAACACTGCGAATCAATATTATACAAGAAACAACAGTGTAATCAAATAGCTGTTTCAACTCAATTCTTTAAAACTGTAAACTTCAATTTTACCTATTCATGTTTAGATTGACTTTTGAATTGAAAATACTACCGTTAATAGTGCTTGCCTTGACCGTATAGTAAAAACTCGGCATATCATAATATATTATAACGCAAGTGTAAAAACAGGATGGGGATGAAAAAATGAAATCAACTTTTTCTCAAATTTTACTTCAAAACTGCTATAGATGG
This sequence comes from Saxidomus purpurata, assembly GCA_022818135.1. Classification (NCBI taxonomy): domain Eukaryota; kingdom Metazoa; phylum Mollusca; class Bivalvia; order Venerida; family Veneridae; genus Saxidomus; species Saxidomus purpurata. Next base: position 11,091,483 of record JAFMSR010000004.1, read on the forward strand.
ATAGAAAATGATCTAACTAAGAAAATGAATACCAACAACGCTATGTTTATTTTAAAAATAAAAATTTTACAGTCATTTTTCGATTTTTATGTGATGTGCTGGCCGTTTATAATTTACGTTAAATGAGAGTAAGCGGTCAAGGGTAAGGTTTTCTACCACCGGTAAATGAGCGGAAATATGTATCTCATAGGTGAGAAAGAGTTAAGTTATTTAAATAGGTGTGATGGTTTGGAAGCCTTGTTTAAAATTTAATACATTCAGTAGTTATTGAGATACGGATTTCGGTAGCGCGTCTATGCTTGATGACGTGACCGCTATTTATATCTATCTGCTTACTCGGTATTTTCCGGCTAAGTAATTCCGGAGAATGCCGGAAAGTATGATCATCGTAATGAAAAATGTACCGCATATAATGCTGTATGCACCGTGTATATAGTAGAATGGACCGAACATAATAAAAAAGAAAATGTCGTTTCCGCCATGTATATTGCCAAATGCATTGCGTACAATGTTTTTTATGAACAAATAAATAATAATTCACCACGTATAGAATCAATCGCAAGTACTTCATATATTTAAACATCTATCACACCTATTGAACAACATACAACGTATAAAGGGAAAACTACTGCGTATAATCAAAATACCACCACATGTATCGAAACATTGACTGCATATAATGTCATTTGTACTGCATATAATGCCATTTGTACTGCACATAATGTTGTATGTATTGCACATGACGTTGTTTGCACACCATATAATGGTTATTCTACTGTATATACACATTTTTGCACTGCATATGATTAAATAACCACCATATATAACGGAAAAGGCACTGCATATCATGAAAAATGTACCATGTCAAATTAAATATGTACCTCATATACATGCAAATGTACTGCGTAAAATACAATACAACATGATAAGACAGTAAAGGCGTTCCATATAAATGTATGGAACGCCTTTACTGTCTTATTATGTTCTGTTGTATTATACGCAGTACATTTCCATGTATACGAGGTACATATTTCATTTGACATGGTACATGCACATTTAGATTGGGTAACTTTTTAGTGATATGCGGTGCATTTTCTTTTATATATGGTGGTTAACCATTATATGTTGTACAAACGACGTTATATGCAGTACAAACAGCATTATATGCAGTCAGTTTTTCGATACATGAGGTGGTATTTTGATTATATGCAGTAGTTGTACCTTTATACGTTGTATGTTGATTAATAGGTGTGGTAGATGTTTAAATGTATGAAGTGCGTTCGTTTCATTGTATACGTGGTGGATTATTACATATACTAAGATAATAAATCAATATGTGTGGTGTATATGTCAATATACATGGTGTTAACAACTTTGTATGTAGTAAATACTTTTTAATTATGTTTGTTGCAAACAGCTTCATAAGCTGTACATACGGCATTATATGCATTATGATGATGATACTTGAAGACAGTCTCTAAAATACTCTCGGCGGAAATTACCGAGCGGTCTAAGTAAAACTTGCTATGACACCGTACAGCTAACATCGAGTAGCGCTTGCATGTACATTGTACCTCAAAGATAGTCAAGATATTGAGCATAAACCGATTTTCTATCTTCAGTAATGGTGACCTTGACCTTGTACAGACCGGCACAAAAAGCAATCCCAAAGCGAGCTCTTCAAATGTTCTTACTAGACATCAAGTGGTTACTGAGATATGGACTTAAACATATGTCTAAGTCGAAAAATAAAGGCCATAATTTGCATTATTTATATAGTTATATAGTTGATAAAGTTATCTAACTTGATTATTGACGTAGGTGTGATGACTGGGAAACCTTGTATAAAGTTTAAATGCAATACATCAAGTAATTGAGATATGGACTTTAAAGCTGCTCGCTCTCAGATTTTGGCGCAAAAATAAAGTTCTTCAAACTGTATGAAAATCATATTTTAGAAGAATAGTCATATAAAAAGGTTCAAGTACAAATTCCTGTAATGTATATCTGTAGATTTGAAATAATACGCTTCCAAACTGGAAAGCATTTCACGCTTTTGAAATTCCAATATAAACATATACATGTAGAGTAAAGGTGCCGTACAACCAACATATTCAATCGATTTTTGCAAATTCCTACCTAGATTTTTACTTGTGTTATTCATTCTAGCCTTTAGTTTTATGTTCTATATATTAGTATATCATAGTTGAAAGTTTAATTTTCTCAACGACAACTGTGAGCGAGCAGCTTTTATGTAGTTGCATGCAAAACTTTAACGAGAATTTCTTAGTCGAAAAAGAGGGCTATACTTTGCATTATATACAAGATATAGTTATCTTACTTGATTATTTAAGTTTCAATGCAATACATTAATATGGAACGCCTCAGCTGCCTTATGACTATGATTTTTAATTTGTTCTGTGGAAACAACAGTTTGTTATGTCCAAACACTAGTTTGTTATGTTCAAAGTACAATTTGTTATGCGGAAACAACAGTTTGTTATGTCCAAACACTAGTTTGTTATGTCCAAATAACAATTTGTTATGTGCATAAACAATTTGTTATGTGCATACAGCAGTTTGTTATGTGCAAACACTAGTTTGTTATGTGGAAATAACAATTTGTTATGTGGATACAACAGTTTGTTATGTCCAAACCCTAGTTTGTTATGTTCAAAGTGCAATTTGTTATGTGGAAACACTAGTTTGTTATGTCCAAATAACAATTTGTTATGTGGAAACAACAGTTTGTTATGTGGAAACACTAGTTTGTTATGTGCATTTAACAATTTGTTATGTGGAAACAGCAGTTTGTTATGTGGAAAAAACAGTTTGTTATGTGCAAAAGCATTTTGTTATGCGGAAACAACAGTTTGTTATGTATAAACACTAGTTTGTTATGTCCAAATAACAATTTGTTATGTGCAGACACCAGTTTGTTCTGTGTACACACCAGTTTGTTATGTGCTAACGCTAGTTCGTTATGTGGTCCTTTTTACCGGGAAGATAGCAGTCATGTGACCAACCAACTACGTCACATTTGTAATGTATGATACGTCAGCACTGATGACGTAATATAGACTGTTCTCGACTTTGTCAAAAGTGCGCGCTGGTAGAAAATGGAGGCAATTTTAGATCAGGTTGGGTTAGGACACCTGAGAAAACGTTTTAGCGACAATAAGGTCACAATGGCCGAAGCCAAACAGCTAAATGACGAAGAACTCGCCAGCCTTGGGGTCACAGCCATTGGAGAAAGAATAAGATTTAGAGAGGCCAAAAAAACTTTGTTATTAGTCAATGTTTAATTTCAGTAAGAGGTCAACAAAAAGAGGTCTCTGACCACACAAAACATTGAAATACCTGAATAAGTGAAATAGAATTCTTTAGTATTTTTCTCAGAGCCATAAAAACTTTTGGGTAGGGGGTACAAATGGAGGGTCGGTAGGGTGACCAGATTCAACCCTTATTTTTAGGCCTTGAGTTATGGCCCACTTTTTCTACATATATATGAGGGAGATTCTTCTTGGGGCTTGTTCTCTGCACCTACTGTTCATATTTCAACTCAATGAGACATTTTAGCAATTTAAGTTTTAGTCATGATGGTTTATGGTGAACCACTTCCACTTTCAATTTATATTACTAATATTAATGGTACCCGATCTGTAATAGCCATCAAGTCTTACCAAAACTTACATGCATACAACCTGACAATGTTAGCTTTAAAAATGTCAAACGATGGAATCCAAGGACCAAATTGATAAGTTCCACAGTGACAGAAGTTCTTAAGATTACCTCCCCCTAATTATTGTTTGCATGAGTTATCTCCCCTGAAAACTGAAAAAAGGTATTTTGTTGTTATTTTCCCGTGGAGAAGTTTAGATTTCTCTTTGAAATTTGAAATCTACCATTATTGTAAGAGTTTTTCTTGAAAATCCCCCCCCTGAAATAAAACTTGAAAAAACTCTCAGTAAAACTTTTTTTATGTTTGAATGTCTTGAAAGAGCCTAAGTTTCATGACAATATAACCATCCAGTTGAAAACCTTAACCAATAAATTCATAGTAAAGTCTTATGCCACTAACTGTTGTTTGCACAAACCGAACTGCTGTTTGCACAGAACAAACTGCTGTCTGCACATAACAAATTGATTTTGCACATAACAAACTAGTGTTTGAACATAACAAACTGTTGTTTCTACATAACAAATTGTTAAATGCACATAACAAACTGCTGTTTGGACATAACAAATTGTTGTTTCCACATAACAAATTGTTATTTCCACAAAACAAACTAGTGTTTGCACAGAACAAACTGGTGTTTCCACATAACAAATTAATTTTACACATAACAAATTGTTATTTCCACATAACAAATTGTTATTTCCACATAACAAACTTGTGTTTGCACAGAACAAACTGGTGTTTCCACAGAACAAATTGTTGTTTCCACATAACAAATTGATTTTGCACTTAACAAGTTGTTATTTCCACATAACAAACTAGTGTTTGAACATAACAAACTGTTGTATCCACATAACAAATTGTTATTTCCACATAACAAACTAGTGTTTGCACATAACAAACTGCTGTATGCACATAACATATTGTTTTTGCACATAACAAATTGTTATTTGGACATAACAAACTAGTGTTTGGACATAACAAACTGTTGTTTCCACATAACAAATTAAAAATCATAGTCATAAGACAGCTGAGGCGTTCCATACATTAAGTATTTAATGAGATATGGACTCGGTAGTGCTATACATTACGCACGTCTATGGTTGATGACGTGACTGCTATTTATAGTGATATTGATCTGTTTTACTCGGTATTTTCCGGAAAAATAATTACGGAGAATGCCGGAAAGTATGATCATCGTAATGAAAAATGCACCGCATATAATGCTGTATACACCATGTATATAGTAGAATGGACCGAACATGTCATTTGTACTGCATATAATGTTGTTTGTATTGCATATGACGTTGTTTGCACACGATATAATGGTTATTCTACTGTATCTTCAAGTGGTTGCAATGCAAATTATTAAATAACCACCATATGTAACGGAAAAGGCACTGTATATCATGAAGAATGTACCATGTCAAATGAAATATGTACCTTGTATACATGAAAATGGACTGCATATAATACAATACAACATCATAAGACAGTAAAGGCGTTCCATATAAATGTATTTATGTCACGACTTGCATATCTAACTTTGAAGTCAAGATAGTGGGGATTAACCATAATCCGACTATATCAAACCGCTCGTGATGCTGTGGCGAAACCTAGTGCATGTACCTTTCTCTCTCAATATTTCTAGTTATTCATATAACACTTTCTTTATTGGTAGGAACCTCTTGGACTAAATTTCGGTTCCAACCTAAATACTAGTATTAAGATGGCTCCTGCAAATTTGGTACCTACTTAATGATTGGTCTTAAAGGGACAAACCCTTTAACTGATGTCAAACTAAATAACCTCCAAAGCATAAATAATCTTTGGAAGAATTATAACTTAACCTAAAAGTTTCAGCTATGCATTCGAGTCATTTTTGATAAAATCGGCGGTTTAAAATATGCTACTGTACCGTAAACCATTGGATAATCTATGTAGAGTTGTTGTTCTACATTAATGGGTGAATGCAATTTATTACTGAAGGCCTCTATATTTATTAATTATGGTAACATAAGGCATTTCGCCATAGGTTCTTCTTTGAAATTGTATCTATTTATCATTTTACGTTCATTGAACATATAATCTATGTTTCGAGAATATAATCTGCTAGATGTAGGGAGTGCCCCTTTAATAATATCTTGTCAATATATTAGAAACAAACAAAATAATCCACTTACAAAATACAACTTTTAGGCAAGGCCGTGTGTCATATCAATATAATTCTATATTAGTGTGCTTTAAACTACAATTTTGTCAATTTCTAATGAATTTCCTTTCGGGGTGGGAGTGGGGGGTGGGGGTCATTTATTGGTTGATCTCACCATAATCTGACATATGACTGACTCTTTGGCTTTGACTGTTAATATGTAAAGGTGCATACATGTAGGGAGAACGCATGTCGATCACAACTACGACAAAACATTTTATAATGTTCGGACTAAACTATAATTGATATATAAAGACCAGCCTCACTGGTGAAGTGGTAAAATGTCGATTGATGTCACTAACTTTTCACCGATTGAGGGTCATTGATTTGGGGCCCGCAACCGACCTTAGTCTTTATGTGAGAAAGTTGGTACTTTATTTGTTGATAGATACGAGCTTTTTACGTACCACAGCACGAAGATCTTGTACGTTTCTGCCGACATTCCTACGTCAGAACAAAAAGTACTCAAGCAGACGGCAAATATAGCAGACGACAATTTGTCAATTTTGAAACGGAAATAATTTCATTCATTAAAAACTCAGTGAAACGCAAAGAGTTTGTATTGGCCTTTTTCATGGGGTTTTATCCAGTTATAAGGTGCCCCACAGAGTATTTTTCAATTCAAAAACTGTTCAACTCAACTCAACTATGGGGCTCGTTTTGGGGAGGCTGCGTTTTTGGTATGTGGCATTCCCTGTTTGATATTATTATTTTTTTTTTTTCAACTCAACTCTGATCTGGTGTACAGTACACATGTTGAAAATTTTGATTTAAGAAATAATAAAGTTTCACTGTATTTCATCGTTAAATAAAATACAGTCAGGAATTCGGATGCGTAGTAATTAAATCATGAACGACTGGCTGTTTTTTATTCCACGATAAATACAGGGAGGCATTTATTATATCGATTCTAACACGAAATTGTCCAAACTATGTTTAACGCGTATCAACATTCCATTGTAACTTACAAGCACGGAATAATGCGATTGGACCCGTGCGTCATTTACCGCACGTGTTGCCCGTGGAAAACCTGATGTATTTTATCGTCAAATAATGTATAGCTACTTTTCCTCTATATCTGTATACGAACAGATGCGGATCGTGTTAGAATAACTACTTAAAATACATAACAAATGGGTCATTGATAAATATTGAAATCATTCATAAAATGTGTCACACGTTGTAAATGTGGGTTTCATTCAATATTAACTATATAAATAAGATGTGACAATATTTGTGCAAATAATGGATTACATGTACAACGTAGAAGGATTACAATCAGCGTACACCCAAGAGTAGAGGTAAGTTTAATGTATTTTTTATACACGAGTACGAATACTGGAACGAATACGAGTACGGATACGAATATTCGTAATCGTAATTTTATAGACGATACTTTAAATCAGACATTGTTAAATGAGTTAATAATAGCATGGGCAAACAAGGCAAGATTTACGAGGATTTTTTCAGAACTCGCTGTATTTAGTACATTTGATAGTACCTAGGAATATATCGTTTACGCTCATCACCGAAAAGGGGACATTGAAGTACAGAACGTTTCATAATTTTACACACCTACTCCTTTGTTTGGCATGGGTCCATATATTTTGGAAAGACCGACAGTAACAAAGAAAAGCTCGTGCGCAGGTCTATCTGTGCACGTGGGCAGGTCTGGTATTTCTCTTGCCAGACCTGTCCACGTGCACATATAGACCTGCGAACGTGCATAAAATACTTCTGAAAGAAATGTGTCATTTTCCAACACAAACGTAGGTCTCAAAAAAAAACAGAAAACAGAAACTAAACACAATCAATCCAGTACATTTTCTTTTTATATTTGAGATACCACAAATTCTAGTATTCTATTGAAATTATGTGATATATATCATTTCAAATATACTGTATAATGATAAAAAGAGATGTAGAAACTGTTTGTAACCGGCATGTAAAAACTATTTGAATAGAGAAGGCATTTAAATTTTACAACATCACGGTAGACATATGATTTTACTGAACTTGTAATTAAGCATCTAAATTATATATAAAGGTTGTAGTTAGAATAGATAGCAATTTCCGACATTTTTTTTTTCTGAGAAAAAATAAAAAATAAAATTACTTTCCTATCTTTCTACCCCTTGCTCAGTAGCTGTGATACAAACAAAACAGAGCAAACTGTTTAGACACATGCTAAATGTGCACCCTCCTCCAAGGTATAGTGTAATAATTGTATTACAAAGGCAAAACTCCACAGCGACCAGTACATATCATGATCAGATGGCTGCTCGTTATTTATTTAATAAACTTTCACAGAGCATAATTTAATGGTACTTACCATAGTAAAAAAACGATCAAGTCCATTTTAGAAATTTACGGTGTAAAGGCTAAGTTTGTTGCACCATAGAATATTTCAGCGGACACATTGAAGAAGATCCCCTCCTTAGATTCAATCAGCACATTTCGTAAATGGATATCCCCCGCCATGGTTATAATTTCGGCGCCAACTTTCACAGGCTGAGAACAAATATGCAACTGGTCATGACTGGGACTCGAACCTAGACCTTTCGCTTAATGACCAATGCTATTCCGACTGAACTGTCCAGTCGCTTATGCATTTTCTCCCTTTTACACGATCAAGTCCTTTACCGTGACAGTCATACGCATATTTGAATAAAAGCTGACACTATTCTTGATGTAAACGATACTGCTAGACGTTTTCAAAATCAAAGGGCTGTAACTTAATTATCCGGTCGCATCACGTTGACGATATGCATTAAAAGTACCAAACACTCCAGCAAAGTTTCATAGATTTCCGGCAGGTGGTTGCTTAAAATTTGCTATATCCATTACTGAATTTGGCATTTGGTGACTTATTTACCATGACTTTGTTAAGTTATGCACATGTCACAATAATAAACAATTTACTTACTTACTTACTTACTTACTTACTTACTTACTTACTTACTTTACTTACTTACTTACTGAATAAAAATCTGAGCGCATCATGCCGACGCTATCCGAAAAATACCCCGCTCAGTACCGATCACTACTTTGAAGTTAAATTTGCACGGACGGACACACGGACCGACATACAGCGAGGCTCAAGGATACTCCCTGTTAAACTTCGTTACGAGGGTATAAAAACTGAAATACGTTTAAGTTTTTTCATGTAAATACCGTACAAATATTTCATGAAACGTATTTCACGAACACTCATGTATAAGAGATGAAAAAAATACCTCTTATAGTACATGTACGTATTCTGCATTAAAAACATTGTATCTGCCTCCTGTCCTTAAAAAGTATCCAAAGCCTGTGATAAAATGTTGTAAGAATCGTATTCTGTTTCGACAATGTAACTAAATTCAGACATGTTACTAGCAAGACTTGTTAGTGGTGTGTAAACCGGATATCGACCTCGTACGGCGGTTTATCTGTGTAGGAAAGATCTGTGCACGGGCTTCTTGAAACACCTCGAGCGCTACGCGCTCTCGGTGTTACATGCAGCCCGTGCACAGGTCTTTCCTACAAAGAAAGACCTTGTACTCGGTCGATATCCTATACATACATTTTACTTGTCATTTCATTGGGGTGAAAGGTTACCAACTTCCAGTCAAAAGCGAGCTTAATACAGCAGCGCTGAAAATAGTACTAAGGATGTTAGATGGTCACGATGTTTGCCGTAAACTGAAACTGGCGTATGTCGTAAAGACATAGTCCCATAGGTTTTATAAGCTGTACTATTAACTTCAGTAATTCACTTTAAAAAGGCACTCCCTACATCTAGCAGATTATATTATCGAAACATAAATAATGTGTTCACTGAACGCAGAATTATAAATAGATATATTTTTAAAGAACAACATATATCATAAAAATGCCCAATTTTAGCACAAATATTCAACAAAGAGGTCTTTTGTAATAAATCGCTTTCCACCCATTTATTGTACAACAACTTCACACAGAGTATTGAATAGTTTACGGTACCGCAACGTATTTATAAAGTTTAACGCTGATTTTACCGATACTGACTGGAATGTTTAGCTTATCTTCTAGGTTAAGTTATAATACTTCCAAATATTCTAATATTTATGTTTTTGAAGTTATTTAGTTTGACATCAGTTATAGGGAACGTCCTTTTAAGAACAAACATGTGTTAAGAATTGACATTATTGGATGGGGATGAAAACAATGAAAAACAAATATTCCCACTTTGCCTCATGGTTTCTTTATTTGATGTGAAAGCGCAGGAGGTGAAGTTCTTTGGTGAGTTATACCCTTGTTCGCAGAGCTATGTCTTTAATGCTTAACCTTTTTAGATAGGCCGACACTCATTTCATAAGGCAGTGGCCTTTATTAGCTACCTTACTTTACAATTGCCGGCGTTGAAGAGTTGCCGAGTTGTTGGAGAAAAAGGAGTTTTTGCAAAAAAAAATCGCGCAGTCTAAAGGTGCAAAAGAAAGTAACTTATCAAAAGACGGCCATGCATTTATTTTATAATTCGATATAGCAGTTGACTTATTGAAAGTCGTAATTAACAATTATTGAAAAAGAAAAATAATTGCCGACAATTCATCATAAATTAAGTGTAAAGAATTGTTGTATCATAGCAACCACGCGAAGGTTAGAATTTGAAGTTTTTGGAATTACAACCTCCGTTTTTTGCTGATTATGTCACTATTACTCGTCCGATTTCCATAAGATTTAATTTATTATGTAGGTTGTTAAAGCTGTCGCACACCCATTTAATTTGCTTTTGGTGTCGTCATTATTATTAATGATATTAATTAAAGAGCGCGTGTAGGTGGCAAAATTTCACTACATTTCCTACCCTGTATAATTTTCAAATCTTAAATTGATTTAATGAATTGAAGAAGCCAAAAGTGATTTCATCACCTAGTACATGTGTACAAGTGTTAGACAAACTATCTATCGCATTAGGTAATATAATAAATATGTTTAATAGCCTGCTTTTGCTACTACATGTACATCCATGGTGATTTTTAAGTATAGTTCGACAATGCCAAAAGTTGTGCAATTTGCGGAGATGTTTTGATTTGTTCTCCTATCTTACTAATGGTGATGATACATTGATTTCAATACAGAGAACACCAACTGTCATGCGAGTAAACAGTATAACATACAAATATGTGTTAGATAAACTAAGGAAATAAGTCATGTAATACAGAGATTGTTGAAAATTTGTTTGGGAGAATATTGTTTTAGAAGTTTCGTGCGCACATAATTTACCGGATCGCGTTGTGTTCCGTATCCCCTCCACCAAAGGGACACGCGTCTGATCCCTGCTCTGTTTGACTTGATGTGTAGAAACGCGTTTTTATCCGAGGGTAACCGAATACCCCTAGTTACCAAGGGATGTTTGTGTCCACACGCGTCTGATCCCTGCTCTGATCGACTTGATGTGTAAAAACGCGTTCTTATCCGAGGGTAACCGAATACCCATAGTTACCAAGGGGATGCTTGTGTCCACAACCGTCTGATCCCTGCTCTGATCGACTTGATGTGTAGAAACGCGTTCTTATCTGAGGGTAACCGAATACCCATAGTTACCAGTGTCATACTGCGTTGTAGCTTCTATAAAACTTATCTGCACACTCTGATCTAGCCAGCTTTCTGCCTATTCTGATGTGACAATAGGTTCCCAATTTTGGGTAATTCACTGGCTCTTTCAGTATGCACAGGCGGTAAATATTTACTGCGAGGTTTGAATGGAACAGAATAGCGAGCTACATGTAGACTGCCTCTTGGAATATGGTTTTGGTGGAATTTATCCTAGGGCCTGTCAGGGACAGTCCTGTATCAATGTCGGTGGATGCATGGCTTGTTTTTTTATAATGTATGTTATGTACAGAATATGACAGCGAACAAAGCAGAGCCATGTGTTTCTTTATGATAACTGTGGTGCAAAACATGGTGCATTTTTAGAGATTCCGATAGATTGTTTAGGACTTTTTTCTGGCATCCTTCAGCATGTGCTATGTCTAAAAATTGTCAGGAAATGGAGAAACTTTATGTTGGGATTTGCTTCAATTAAGATAACTCCCAACCTTACGTCTGAATTTGTTGACCTCAGAAAACCGTAATCTTTGACATATGCAATCTGTGATGCATCTGCTTAAACGTGGTGCTATTTGAAAGGAAGACGTACACGAGACATTGACGTCACGACGTCGTTAAGATGTCTAGCCATTTTTCACTGTTGCTTGGAAATAAAACGTTCGTATCTCTGGTATTTATGAACGGATTTGAATAATCTGTCATACATGGAAGGATGTTAAATTAACATGGCACAATTATTGAGAACATGGAGAGGACACACGCTCTGAAAAACCTCTTTCGGGGGCATTTGTCACTTGTGTTTTTTTTTAAATCAATCAATGCATGACACAGTTACAGTCCGGACACAAACGTATGCATATATACATGATTCCATTACCTTCAAACTCAAAGTGTGACCTTGACCTCTGAGGTAGGGACGTGGGTCTTGCACGCAACAAATCGGTTTGATGGTTGAACATTTGTGCCAAGTTATTTCAAAATCAATCAATGCATGACAAAGATATAGTCCGGACACGAATATGTGCATATACACAGGATTACTTTGCTTTCAAACTCCAAGTGTGACATTGACCTTTGAGGTAGGGACGTGGGTCCTGCACGCGACACAATGTCCTGATGTGGTGAATATTTGTGCCAAATTATTTTAAAATCTTTCAATGCATGACAAAGTTACAGTCCGGACACGAATGTGTGCATATATACAGGATTCCATTTTTTTCAAACACTAAGTGTGACATTGACCTTTGAGGTAGGGACGTGGGTATTGCACGCGACACGTTGTCTTGATGTGCTGAACATTTGTGCCAAGTTATTTCAAAATCAATCAATGCATGACAAAGTTACAGTCCGGACACGAATGTGTGCATATATAGAGGATACCATTACCTTCACACTCTAAGTGTGACCTTGACCTTTGAGGTAGGGATGTGGGTCTTGCACGCTACACATCGTCTTGATGTGCTGAAAATTTGTGGCAAGTTATTTCAAAATCCTTCAATGCATGACAAAGTTAGAGCCCGGACACGAATAAATGTTAGGGCGGACGCACAGACAGACGGACGGACAGTGCGATTTTAATATGCCACCCTTCGGGGGCATAATAACATTGGCAAAAGGCAGTATTATGCAACAATTTTGACGTAAATAACTTCGTATTTTGCCATCTACCTTTGGACACTTTTTACCGTTTTACTCGAAATCAACAACAGAGTTTGTATGTCTATTTACTATAATAGAAAGAATTATACCTACACTTTTATATATTAAAACACCGGTTTACCATATAATTACTTCGTTCCTCACACATATTTTAGTGTTAACCATTCTGAAGGCTGACATGTCGTTTTCAGGTCCGTGTGTAGCTGATGTAGTTGGAACAAAAAATGCCACGATACTGTTTGTTTGGTAACACCGTGAATACTGCATCTAGAATGGAGTCTACCGGCATACGTAAGTATTTCTGTATGATTTAAATAATGATATTACGCGATACACTAGCACAGCTAATTGTGGTTCCCCGGTAGAATTGTACAGTGTTATAGTGTTTAGATTTTTAAAGCTGCTCACTCTGTTTTTAATGAATAAATAAAGATCTTCAAACTAAATTATCGTTAAATTATTAACAATATACATAATGTATTGCTAATAGATAAAATATCTTTATTCAGTTAATTATTCATACGGAAAAGATTTGATGACCACGTATTGGTTAGAAGGATATACAAACCAACATACGTGTCGATCTGATAGAGAGCATGCAGTATCGGGAAAGAGTCATCAAGAGGAAGTGGTATCGGGAACCATTCTTACAGGTGAAGTCAAACCGAGGAAACACTGAATCAGAGGAAATCATACCGGAAACCAGCCATTCATAGCAAACCAAATCGAGAACCATTTAGTCAAAAGAAATCGCACCGCTCTTACAGACAATAAAATCAAGGACAAATTGCATGCCAGACATGTTTACAGCTCCTTGTTGGACTTAAAACTTTGGTTAAAACGATGCATGTAAGTGTGGTTCATGGACATGCATGTATGTGGTTTTGGTTTTACACTTAGACAGAACCCTTCGGAGTATATGACAATCAAATCAGATAAAACTCTTATAATAACTGAATGTATTTCAAATTTATCCCTTTATGGACTTAGACATTGTGGTTAAAGTTTGCGTGCGGGCTATAACTATGTTAAAGGTTTGTGTGGAGGCTACTATAATGAACATATTTCATGAACCACTAGTCGGATTGATTTGCAGCTCGAACAAAATCTTTTATACTATATGGGATTGTTTGAAACTCGAGCAAACTCTTCATGAGCATCAGACAGCCACGTTAGATAACTCTTTGCTAAATTTACTTCAAACGTTGGGCGTTGATGCACGTTCTAGTTGAAATGTTGCATACAAGCTGCTACTTTGGACACATTCTTTTCACAAGTTTATGTCATTCTTATAGATTATTATTATTGCTTGCCTTTCACCAACAAACTCTTCGAATAGTCGAGCGTGCTGTCGCCAGACAGCTCTTGTTATTTATGTTCTCTGCAGAAGGCAAACAAAATGTTTACAGATGAATTTATCTTACCGTCAGAATCATATCTAACAGTAATGCAAACAAATGGTTACTTTTGCTGATGGTATGACGGGTTTTCCCAAATAAACTTTACAAAGGTTTAAAGTCACAGTAGCACAATTACAAGTTGCTCTTATTTTGTTTAACCAAGAAAATGTTAAAGATATAGCGCAGTATTTTAATGATATTGCAAAAGTTAGAACTGGC
>JAFMSR010000004.1:11106728-11129726 GCA_022818135.1 Saxidomus purpurata
CTGCACCTAATTTGAAATAACACACTTCTCACCTGACTGTTGATCTGTCAACACATAAAAATATGTGCTCAGATATTGTCACTCAGATCAATTAAGTCCGAAAATTTTTCGTACTTAGAAAATATTCGAGATAAAAAATTTCATAAGCTAAAAAGTTAAAGTGTTTAAGTGTTAAATTTGTTTTACCTAAGTTAAGTGCCACTAGGAGGGATACGCGATCAGGATTAAGGATAAAGAATAGGATAAGTTACGAGCGGGAAAGACAAGGGTAAAGAAAAAACAAAAAGTGGGGTAAGAAAGTTAAACTAGGAAAGCATTTGGCTGGGACAATAGTTGTTGAAAATTAGGTGAAAGTAATACTTAGGTAAACCGACTATTATTCTTCAAAACAGAATTTAGTAGCTAAGTTAGGAAAAGAGTCTTGATTATTAGATTCAAGACCCAGTAAGTAAGCGTAGTGTATAAACTATTAATTCAACTAGTAAATAACTAAAAAGAGAGCTGAAACGCAAGTATTTATTTTCAGTGGGAAAAGAGAAAAAAGGTTTAGTGGGGTCCAAGGTAATTCAATGGTATATAAGGGAAAACAATTAAGAAAGTATAACAAAAAAGTGCTCAAAATTCAGGACAGGTCGATCATAACGTAACGTCATCTTTCGGCAAATATTATTTGTTTATTAAGTAAACGAACTCTTTCAAAATTCATATACATAATATCTAAGTGTTTTCTTACTTTTTCGACTTTTTTTAAAGAATAAATCAAAAAGAATAATGATTGGCATAAAACAATTGACGTCAAAGGCAAAGGTATCTGCAGTTAAAGCAGTCAGAGCAAAAAAAAGAATAAGTACAGTAGCCCGTAGGGCACAACAGAGTAGAACGATCAGGCTAGTCAACGACTTAGCAGGTGACAGGTCACACATGATCTCAGAGAGATTTTCATGGCGTGAGCTAAACCTGACACTCGAAGAAATATCAATGAGTAGAGTAGGGAATGCCTCAACAAAATCAATGCAAGATAGAGTAGAGGAAATAGTTAGTGCTAGGAAGATGTCGACAAGTGCCAGTGACAATAAGAGCACTATAAACAAAGACACTCAAACCACAAGTGTCAATAAGTGCACTCAAACGGAAACAAAATCAGTGTCATTTAGTACGCAAACTGTCAATAATTCAAGTAGAGTAGGTGTTACACAAATAGAGACAAACAATAGGGTGTCAGCAGACACACAGACTGAAAACCTTGATTATCAAGTAAACAAAGAAACTCGAACCACAAGTGTCAAAAATTGCACTCAAACTGAAACAAATTCAGTGCCACTTAGTACGCAAACTGTCAATAATTCAAGTAGAGTAGGTGTTACACAAACAGAGACAAACAACAGGGTGTCAGCAGTCACAAAGACTGAAAATCTTGATTATCAAGTAGGGCAAACTAATAATCAAGGGCAAACCCCAGATACGCCAGATCAAGACAGGGAGATAAATTTATCGAAAAATTCTCTCTGCAATTTCACAAAAGTAGAATCTGATGAAGATGTATATTTTAGAGTAGTGAGTAGACTAGAGAATGAATATGTATTAGTTAAAAAAACAAAAAAACAGGACACCCCTAAAAAACAAATTACCAGGACAGAAGAGGTGTCACAACCATCCCCAGTATTATTAGGATCACCAAAAATTCAAAAAGATAACAGTCTCAGTAAAGGGGGGGCAATAACATCCCAAATAATCTTAAATAGCCCAATTCAAATCAATATCAACAATAAGGGCAATACATCTACCCCAATAGAAATATTAGACACCCCTCAAAATGAAAGGAAAAATAACAAAATTTCTTCTCCCATCCAATTAAAGAACAAATTTCAGATTTTAGAAGAGGGAGGGGAAAAAATCGCTACCAAAACGAAAAATCTAAAAACAACCCCCACCCCATCACCCCCTTCTACAAAACAACAGACCACTGAACAAAAAGAAATCATTAAAGAAAAATGGGTCGATATGGTCATAAAGGGGGTTCAAGGGGGATTAAGCACACAGAAATTATCAAATATAGAAAAAAATTTAAAACATCAATTCGGCGGTAATGTCATAAGGAAATTGGAAAACAATAAGGGGGCTTTATTTCTCCAAGTAAGAAAAGATTTTGAAACGAAAATCACAGATTTCAGGTTCGGAAGACATGAAATCAAAATAGAAAACAAAAAAACCCCTACCTCAAAAATAGCAAAAATCAGCATGGGAGTTTTAGAGGTGCCAAAAAACCAGAGCACCGAACAATTAAGGCATACGCTTATAAAAAACAACAAAAACATTGCAACAATAAGGCAAAAAGAATTTATTAACAAGGGAAAAAGGGAAATTACCAATGAATTAATAATAACTTTCACATGCGAAGAAATGCCATTAAGACTCAAAGGGACAAATTTACTAGTAAGACCAACAACGCTAGGATACATTAGATGTAGAAAGTGTCAGGCTCCCGGGCACAAAACAAGACAATGCAGAAATAAGATTAAATGCCCGAAATGCACCGGTAATCACGAAATAGGACTGTGCAATGCTAGAGAATTAAAATGTAACAATTGTTCAGGAAATCACTGGGGCTCCAGCAAAACCTGCCCCGTCTATAGAAGTTATGTTCAAAAAATAAACGAAGCAAATAGTAAAATCAAAAAAGAGTACGAATCAAAATGTGCCGAACTAAAGCACACCCCTCAAGATAAATCTCCTACACCCGTTGTCACCCCCACCCCAACTGCTAAGAAACCCCAAGAAACACCAAAAGTAGATACTCCAAAACCCCCAACACCCAAAAGAACACTCAATACGAAAGAAATAATTAACATAAAACAAGAACGGTGTACTTATCCCCTACACCCACCTCACAGACAAATTAAAAGAGAACCAAATTGGGGAGGGAATTATGGGTTCCGTACAAGACAACATATTGGCCCAATGTATTACAGATTCCGAGGGGAGCCACACACAATACCAAACTTAAGGGATATCACAAATTCAAATCACCCACACCCCCATATCATGTACCCAGGCCCAAATGGACAAATGGCAATTCACTGTCCGCTAAACATATGCAGACCATAGATTAATTAATAATTAACCAAAAACAACTCCGAATAATTCTTTAATGGATCACAAAACAGCTGAGGTAAATACTGAGTCCGTCAGGCCCTGCCTCAGCATCATATCATGGAATATTCGGGGTATGAGATCTGAATCATATAGTAAATGTAATGAATTACAAAACTTTCTCATAGACCAAAGAGAACCTATAGATGTTATTTGTTTACAAGAAACTCATTTGGCAGAAAAACATAATCCTTTCAAATTCAAGGATTATCAAAAACCAGTTATGTTTTACAACAAAGAAACCCCCACCTCAGGCGGATTATGTATATATGTCCGCAACGGACTTTCATACTTAACAAAACAAACGGACTATAATACTGTTAATCAAAACATTGCAATAGAGATCATTGGCAAAGATAGTAACGTATCGATTTATAATTATTACACAAACAGTAAAGAAAACAACAACATAAATGTCTTTAGGAATACCTTCAAAAACTTAGGACAGTCTAATGTAATAGTAGGAGACTTTAACTTAAAACATCCACTTTGGAACCCCGAAAATGATTTTAGGCGCGATGCTGGGGCAGAGGATCTGATAGACTTTATGAATGAGTCAGATCTCAATTGCATCAATGATGGCCAATGCACCCGTCTCGCCGAGCAGGCAAACCAGACAGACTCAGCCCTGGATCTGTCTATAGTCTCCTCAGGTCTGCACCATAGGGCAACGTTCCTTGTAGTCGACAATAGCTTCAGTAGTGACCATCTTCCTGTACTAACAATAATAGAAACACCAATAAGGTTTGAAAATGCAATAATAAATGAAAAATGGCTCATAGACAAGGCATCCACTGCCCAGTGGATGGAATTTCACCATTTATGCATTACAGAATTGAATTATAAGATTAAAGAACAAACAGTTGAACAAAATTTCAAAGAATTTTTAGATATACTCAATAGTATTTTAGAAAAAACAATTCCAAAATCCAAACCAAAAATTGTAAAAACTAGAGTCAAAAAAGTATGGTGGACACAGGAATGCCACGAAGCCATACGAAGTAGAGAAATTAGGCGTAAAATTCATAAAAGGGAAAAAACTCCCATAACTCTCATACTATTCAAAATGGCCCGAGCAAGAGCAGTAAGAGTAGTAAAAAAAGCGAAGCAAGACAGTTGGCGCAATTTCTGCTCAACTATAACAAGCAATACCTCATCTAAAGAAGTTTGGAATTTTGTAAACAAAGTAAAAGGCAGCGTACCAAAAAGCAATCCAGTTTTTAAAATAGGCCAGCAAATTATCACTGAGCCAAAAGAAAAAGCTAACGCATTAGTCCAACAGTATGCTGAAGCCAGTAGTAATAACGGATACACTAGAGAATTTTTATCAAACAAAAGAATTATTAACAGAGCAGTTAATGAACATATCAATAATAGGAATAATGACAACTCCCAAGAATACAACCAAGAATTTACTATATTCGAATTTAATAAAGCTTTGTCGAACTGCAAGGACGGTGCACCGGGAGAAGATCTGATACATTACAAAATACTTAAAAAATTACCACAGGAAAGTAGAAATACATTATTACAAATATTTAATCAATCATGGGTAGAGGGCACCACACCAGAAAGCTGGAATCATGCAGTTATCATTCCATTACTAAAACCTAATAAAGACAAAAATGAACCTGCCTCGTACAGACCAATTTCTTTAACATCAACGTTTACAAAATTAATGCAAAAAATGATAAAACCCAGACTGTGCGCATATTTGGAAAAAAACAATATAATGTCTAAATACCAATCAGGATGCAGAACACATCATTCATGTGACGACAATATCACACGATTAGAGTCAGATGGCAAAATAGCACAGGCAGAACATAAATATCTCATAGCTATATTTTTAGACCTTAGTAATGCTTTTGATAAAATGTGGAACGAAGGAGCACTCTTGCAACTCCATAACTCTGGTATACAAGGACGCATGATAAAATGGTTAAGGTGCTTTCTACAAAACAGACAGATTAAGGTAAAATACAATGGAGCTCTCTCAGAGGTAGTGGAAACAGTAAATGGGTGCCCCCAGGGAGCGGTATTATCTCCCATAATTTTCAGCCTCATGATGAATACCTTTGAAACACAAATTAATGGATTAAACAGAGAAAAACCAACTATAAATGCTAAAATATCTCAATTTGTAGATGATTCAGCCACATGGCTAACCTCATATAGTCCGGTACAGGCAGTTAAAAAAGCTCAAACTGTTTTGAATACAATAGAAAAATGGAGCAAATCATGGGGCTTCATAATTAACCCAGCTAAAACTCAAGTTTTATTAATACATAGACAGTCCGTAAAACCTCCGGAAAGAGCCACCAACTTTCCGAAATTAACGTTATGTGGTACGAACCTCACATACAATGAACACGCAAAATTCCTGGGAATGTATTTTGACAAAACACTTTCTTGGAAAATGCATATAGAATATATGACAAAAAGATGTCTTAAAGATCTCAATATCATAAGAGCAGTAAAGGGAAAATCTTGGGGTACAGACAAAAAATGCCTTCTAAACATTTACAAGGCCCTCATCCTTAGCAAAATCAATTATGGCAGCATAGTATACGCCTCCGCAAAAGAATCACAACTAAAAAAGGTTCAAAGAATACAAAATAGGGCACTAAAAACCATACTAGGATGTCCGAGGCATACCTCTACTCTCCCATTACATACCGAAACAGCTATGACCCCACTACCTCTACAGAGAGAACTTCAAGCACTAAAATATTGGGCCAGAAGCTCCAGACTGGGCCCAAACTTACCTATCAATGACGATATATGCGACCACCCGGCATATTTTTACAAAATCAAAAGTAACAAAAATTTAAAGAAACCTTACACACAACACATCAGAACTCTAATTACAGAATACGGCCTAGGCGATACCCAAATTCAAGAACCGTGCTATGAACAACTAATCAATATTGAAATGCCTGAGATCAATTTAGATCTAGTAGGAAAAATTAACAAATCTGAAAACGCTGAAAGAAACAAAATGATTGCAAATCTAAACATTATTCGACACTTTAGAGACTTTACCCAAATTTATACAGATGGAAGTAAGGACCCGTCAAAACAAATAGCAGGGGCGGGCATAGTAGTTATAGGAGAAGACGGAACAATCTTACACAACAAGAGTTTAAAGCTTCAACATCAAGTTTCAATATTTACATGCGAATTAGCAGCAATAGATTATGCGATAACTTACTGTAAAGAAAATCATATTACAAAATCAGTCATTATTAGTGATAGTCTTAGTTCCTTAATGGCAATAAAATCAGGACAATCTCACAGACAAGAAATGATCTTTAATATACTAAAAACAATCACAGATATAAAACATAGAGGGGACGAAATTCAGTTAATGTGGGTACCAAGTCATGTGGGCATAAACGGAAATGAATTAGCAGACGACAAAGCAAAATACGGCAGCACTTCCGGTACAGAAATTCATATTAAGCTCAGCGTACCGGAAGTCTACAGCATCATAAAAGATAAAGTAAAACAAAAATATCTACAGCAATGGGAAACGTACTGCTCAACACATAACATAGAAATTAATATTAAACCGCCTAGCAAATTACAAACGTACCATCATGATAGAAAAATAGACACAATGTATACTAGACTTAAACTAAAAAGTAGCTATCTTAAAGGGGACCGATACATAGAAGACAAAAACTGCCAACACTGTAACGAAATAGAAAATTTTGGCCATCTAATGTTTCACTGCCCATTATATTCGGAAGAAAGGAAAATATTTGAAACAAAACTTTTGAAATTAGAACTAATAACTATTACGGAAAAAACTCTGTTAGATCCACCAAAAGAAATAGCACAAGATATTCGCCTGGCCGTATTCGAATTTATCAAAAATATAGGATACAATGAAAAAATATAGATTAGGACCGATTACATAATGGACTGCTTGGCAAAACACCAGAACAAACATACACACTACTGAAAACACAAACTTTTACGGAGTGTTAATGCCGCCCGGCAATCACTCGAACCCACACACCCACACGGTCGTACCAAAAGACCAAGGGGAAGTATGATGTAGTACACGGACTGCGCAAGTGTAGATCGACTAAAAACCGTATCTTACCCTTTATTTGGGACTCCCACCTTAACGAAATAATGCGTAACTCGCAATGGGGGAAACACGGTAATTGGACTCTGCAGGAGCATGGTGCGCGGAATGCATGGTGCTAGCCCTGAGCTCTAGGACCCTATATACAGAACACAGCACACAACTCACACAACTCTATATTTGATAAAAGTACATAGGGTAGATATGGCAAGTCTATTATAGATTGTAGATATGTTATTTCGTAGATTAGATTAGAATAGGCAAGCCAGTATCGCATTTTAGTGACATAAAACAAATATTTCCACACTAAGAAACCCCTAACACACTCTCTGTAAACCAGGGGTGTCCTGTAATTTACCTTTAAGTAGTTTAGTATACTTTATTATACATGTATATATGTTAACAAGAATGAGCTTCCGGTACAGAAAGGTCAAGGACATCAAACCCCCACCTCAGGTGAATCTTTGAGACAAAACACATATCTAAAACACTGAATTCATATACCTCCGGACAACATGAAAATTTTATAACAAAAAACTTTAGAACTAGATAAGGGCTACCCAACACCCTAGCCATAACTATAAAGCACGATTTAGTAAAGATTTGAAATGAAAATAGAAAAGATTGAAAACATTAGGCAATTTTATTACAGATAATTTATTCCGCGATTTTCCAAAATTTTGTAGCATAAAAGACAATTTATAAAGGATACAAAACATTGACAGTTTATATTTCGACCAAATTATATTTAGAATAACAAGGACCAAAGATATAACACAAAAAACCGTAAGAAAAAAGCTTTATTTAAACAAAATCGACAAAAAATCCTTTTTTCTCTATCTAAATATATAAAAAACACATGTATAGAATAATTACTACAAATACCTACCACGTGACAAACCCGGTATAAAGCCGACATCTTGACATGTGACGGAAGCTCAGTAGATTAGATAGTTATTAGTCATTTTATAGAAATATGTGAAATTAACAAATTTTTACTTTTCAGCGGTTCTAGTGTCTGAGTAAGAAATTTGATACCTACATAGGAAAAAATAGTGTCTGTGGCGACATACCATTATAACCCACGCATATACAAACCCCTGGTGATTACAAAAACAAACATACAACTAATAAATGTCCAAAATAATCACCAGGACAATGACTGGAAAAACGTAGAAAATAAAAATAATCACAATTAATGACTGCTTAAACAAGAAAATGCATACTTAATGCCCATATAAAAAGTCATAACTAACCAAAAACAGTGATTGATCCTATAACTAGATACCCCAGACATTGCAGAAAATGCATAAAACACTACTAATTTCCTAAATGGAAGCAGTAATCTACTGTCAAAAAATGGCCGGATCCAAAAAAGCCAAACGCGCACCTGTTATAACTCCATCCGGTTCGTGCGCACTAAAAGTCGCAGTAGGTCACCGAAAACCAACAAGTAGGTCAGGTCAAGTCGTACGAACAGCAATGTTAATCTTGAAAAGCATATCTAACTTTCGCAATTATATTTTCGAACCAATAAAGATGTGTTATATAAGATCAAAACTACATTAAGAACAATCTTACTCAGGCACGAAAAACCCAATCACTCACAACAAAGAAGATGTGAAAAGTACTGGTTAGTCAACCAGGATCAGGAATAGTAGTTCACCAGCATCTGTCCGAAGACCGAATCGCCGATCATGCAAATCATGATCTACACTTACTTCTTTTATTATTTATAAGTAAAAAATAAAACAGATTAACAGATTAAAATTAAAATTTCCTTCTGAAACAATTAAAAAGAATTTCTCACCAAAATTCCACAAAATTTGAATAAAATTTCTATTTTACGAACTCATGATCTACAGCAACATTCATATATTTAAAGACAAATTTTGGCATTTTATCTAATTTATGATACAAATGATTCAAATAATTACATTAATGACTGTGCTTTTTCAACAGTAGTAGACCGAACTGGCGGCCATTAGCACCCTGCTGATTGGTTAATCATTTTTGTCTCTCCTGGCTCCGATTTTTGCTTCTAGCTCCGGTAGTAAACAACCAACTAGTACAAGTCTCTTTATAATTTTCTATTGTACACCATTATAATTAAAGAAGTAAAGTTAACAAGTAGCCTGTGCGGTTGTTGGCTTATTTGGGTTTTAAGGGGTTTTTATATTTTCAAAATTTCAGAGTAGAAACATAAGTCAAACTTTCATGCATACTTTTTAACTTGTTCAAATAAGTAAAACCATCTTTTCGGACAACATTTTATTCTATCATTCAGGACAATTAAATTTTTTATCATCACAAAAAGCTAAGCAAAATAAAAATAGGACAACACTTTATTAAAGGGGATTTTTACTTTACAAAACAAACACATATAACATCTAGTATCAAAATTTTCTAAAAACTGTTAGGCTAC
This sequence comes from Saxidomus purpurata, assembly GCA_022818135.1. Taxonomy (NCBI): domain Eukaryota; kingdom Metazoa; phylum Mollusca; class Bivalvia; order Venerida; family Veneridae; genus Saxidomus; species Saxidomus purpurata. Next base: position 11,116,403 of record JAFMSR010000004.1, read on the forward strand.
CACGATCCAGACATACAAACTAGGTCAATCACACTTAGATCTCATTGGTCGCCGTGATTTTTGGCCTACTATTTGGTAACCAATCAAATACAAACTTTGGCTATACTGGCTGGAAATTGCAGTCAGGTAAATTTCTCCTATTTTCTGGCTTCAAAATTTTATTTTTTAGGCATGACGGGAGACATGCCGGGGTCTCATCCAAATATCAAGCTAACATAAGTGCTCTTTTGGACGGACCTTGATAAAATTCTCATCAAATCAAATCAAATTTGAAATAACAGTCATTTAAACAAATGCAATTCGTTTTTGACTTTACATCCTTGTATATATCACAGCTGGATTCTAAGTTCGCGCAACCGTGTCTGAATTGACTGCTCTTTCAGTGGCACTGAGTGGTTCTGAGTTTAGCTGAACTTAATACAAAGGAAATCTCATTTTAGAAGAAAAAAGGCGCACAATTTCTTTTTGAAACAATAAAATTTTAGTAAACAAATTCTTTGCGGTCCATGTATTTATATTCAACATTAATGATTGTTTATGATGTGTTTGTGCATTTTCTACCAAGAAATCTACTTTCCGTCTGAATTAAGTGTTTTGCGTAACAGTATCGCGACAGTGTGTAGTAACTATCGGATACATGTAAACAAACAGGCTCTTCCAGTGATGCCAAGCGAAAATTGATTAATGATTTCTAAGCGGTGGTCTGTTGCAACGTATATGTCCCGGAACGTATATATCACACGTGTGTGATATATTCGACCGTAAATATAACACGTGTTTAATGTGACATATTCGTTTGGTCATTTTTGACAGTTTACACCGAAATGTATAAATGTATTTTCACACGCGTGATATATTCGGTCGAATTTTTCACACGTGTGATATATTCGTTCTGGTCATTTTGACAGTTCACACCGAAACTTATTAGTGATACTTTAGTGTATAAAACTACTAATTACACTTTTGTAGGAAGTGGGTGGCAACCCACCCGTCCCTGGGCCGTTTGCCGGAGCCGTTGTAACAATGTTTAGGAACCCCATAGAATAATAACCCCGGTCATTATTTTTTTTGAAGAATAGTGACCCCCCCAGGAACTATGACTGATTTTAGGTGGATTTGAATCGAAGAAACTAAATGTTACAAAAAAAATGTACACAAAGGATATTGTAGCTGCAGCGAAATAAAAAGAGATACGATTGTTTTATTCACAACGTTCAATCCTGTGTTTGACCTTTAACCTCTGAGTGTGATCTTGACCTTAGACCTAGGGACCTGGTTCTTGCACAATACACCCTGTCTTATAATGGTATGAAAATCCTTCAGTACATCCTTCAGTACAAAAACTCATTCTTCAATTTGGCCTTTAACCCCAAACTGTGACATTGACCGTAGACATAGGGATGTGTTCATCTGTATGACTCTTCGTCTCATTAAGGTAAACATTTATGCATTGTTACATCAATATCCCTTCAAGTATATAGAAGAAATGCTCCGGAAAAATTAATTCGACAAATGACACTCCTCATTGCGGTGAACACGTATGCCAAATATAAACACGATTGCTCCTTGCATGTCAAAGTTATGGTCCGGACAAAATCAGTCTGGACGGACGCACGGGCTCACAGACGCACGGATGCACATACACCGACTGCCAAAAGCGGCGACTATGTCGAGCTCACCGCAAGTGGGCTCGACAAAAATGATCGAGGGTCATTACCATCTTACGGTTACTTTACATTGTTTCACCGGCCATCAAATATATCAAGTTTGATCTGTGTTTAATCTGTGATAAATGTATTGTGTTATACAGAAAAAAATGTATAGTGATGTTTTATAATCAATGCTGTTCTAAGATAAGTTCCTGTTAATAATCGATCACCACTCAAGGGCCACACGAACGCAGTCGATAACATCGAAATTTGACCAAACATTATTTATACAAATTAAAGACATAATACAGACCACACCTTCGGGTGGGAATGTCTAGTTCCCATACAATGTGTTGGGACCGATCGGATCGACTTGGTTGTGTTAAGCAGAATCTATGCGACATAACTTAATCAACCATATTAGATTGTTTTAAATATTTATTCTTTTCGAATTGATCAAAATGTGACGTGTTCGTTGAAAATTTCGTTTTTATTTGCCTTTTTCTGCATGTGAGATATTCGTTTTCGTGTTCCTATAAAATTCGAAGTCAAACGTATACATCACATATTATGTGCCATATACGTTTCACGCGAAGACTATTTTCGACCGAATATATCACACGTGTGACATATGCGGTCGAATTTTTCTCTCGTGTGATATATACGTTCCGGGACATATACGGTTCAACAGTGGTCACTACTCATTAAAGCAGTGGTTCTACAATTTGATCTATTTAACTCTGATTAATTTTCATTTTGGAAATATAGAGAAGATAACATTTTTAATCTCTTTTACTTATCTCTGAACGAAGTCGTTTGTTGGTGTCAACATACTTTCAGCAGCTGTCAAAGTGCGCACACAACGCAACTCTTTAAACTATAAAAAGACAAAATAACTTTAAAAATAACTTTCAGCGAGTAATATTTAAAAGATTTTTTTTTAAACGAACCTGAATATTAATTTTCTTTCTTTAAGGGGGGTCACTGGTGAGGTTTTGGATTTGTGCACTTCCGGAAATTTACATTTGTTGTATTTCAAAAATGATGAGTTAACTGGAAAAAACAATTAGGTAGTAGTGAACTTAGGCACAATAGGAATATTTTAGCGTAAAAAAATTGAACATTTCTGAGAAAAAATATTTTGACCTCACATTTGGTGACTAAATTGACAAATTTTGTCATATGCCAAAAATGGGGGTAGGGGTACAAAAATAGTCATTTCTCAAAAACCATTCAAGATATTTACATAATTCAAACTGTATTATACGAAGAATTGTTAGGATATAAAAATTCATTAATAACTAGTTTATTTTACAGTTCTTTGTCATAGACATATGCCGTATATCTCAAAGCTCGCCGAAATCTAAAAAACACATTTTTTGTCAGTTTTTATTGAATTTCTTTCTTATATGCACATTGACCCCCATTTTTTATTTTTGCATTCTAAAACAAAGGTTTTAATCAAACTGCAGACAAAATATCTGAAAAAGCTTGTTACTCCTTTATCATGAAATATTCATTTATCAAAAATTGAAAAAATGAATTTTAGTAAAGTGGGTGGGGTAATAATAAGGAGCGTAACATTTATTCAGATGATGATAGAAATACCAATATCTCTAATTTTTCATCCTAAAGTATAATATACTACATAAGAAAAGATTAGAAAGTGATATCCATTCTGAAACATACACCACATACATAAACGTTTATAATACCAAAATTCTAGCTAATTCTGCATTAAGCACCTTGATCTGATAGTGTATCACTAAATATTAATATTGTGAAAAAGTCATTGACCCATCATTATTTTTCCAGAAATTAACTAGCAATATATTAGTCTCCATAAAAAACAGGGTCAATAAAATTTCTTGTTATTTTGAATTTCAGCAGTGACCCCCCTTAATTTATTTTATTTTATCAAGGAGGTTTTCTGGTCAACACCACGAACGGAGCGGAGAAGCTTCTACGTCACGACATGGCTTCGACGTGTTGGTAAATGTCGCAGAAGAGATGATTTTTAAATAGTATAAACAACGATAAATTAAAGGTAAGGACAGATTCTGTGATCATTTTAAACGCATTAACTGTGTAGACAAGAAAACCCAGTTGTCAGTTTGTTACCAAAACTTTTATTGTATCGGAGAAGTGGATGGGGTACGGAAGGCATTGCATTCCTGGTGTTTATACATGTATATATACAGAGAGGGGTGATTTTTCCCGCAAGATACATTGATCATTTTTATTTTTTGACAAAATATGAACTTCCTGTGCAAACAACATATCTACATAAACTTTACGGTTGAGTTATAATAGGGCCTACTGCCAAAGATTATATTATTTATGTTTTGGTATAGGGTATGTCCTTTTAATATTGGGCGACTATTCGTGCGTATGTCTGTTTACACGCCATTGCAAAAGCCGGCATGACACATACCGGTATGCGTGTCATTTCTTTACGTAATCTTACTTATTCAAATTAAACAATTAAGGAATACTAATATATAATTTTCTTGTGCGTCAATTAATTTGGAGACAGAGACACAGATACAGAAACAGAGAGACACAGAGAGAGACAGACACAGAGACAGACACAGACAGACAGAGACATACAGAAAGAGAGAGAAAGAGAGAGACAAACACAGACACAGACAGAAAAAGACAGAGACAGACACAGACAGAGCGACACAAACAGACAAAGACAGAGAGACACAGACAGAGTCAGACACAGAGATACACAGAAACAGACACAGACAGACATAGAGAGAGAGAGAGAGAGAGAGAGAGAGAGACAGACAGACAGACAGACAGACAGACAGACAGACAGACAGAGACAGACAGATACAGGCAGAGAGAGAAAGCAAGAGACAGACAGACACAGACAGCGACAGAGAAAGACAGAGACAGACACAGAGAGAGACACAGACAGACACAGAAAGCGACAGAGAAAGACAGAGATACAGACACAGACAGACACAGAGAGCGACAGATACAGAGAGAGAAACAGAGAGAGACAGAGACAGAGGGAGACAGAAACATACACAGAGACAGAGACAGAGACAGAGACAGACAGAAACAGACACAGAGACAGAGACAGAGACAAAGAAAGAGAGAGGGAAAGAGAGACCCCACTTGTTGCAGGCTTTTGTTATCAAAAGTTTCTTTTCATAAGGTAAATGAATTTAAAATCAGAAAGCAAATTATTGGTTTATTGACTTTTTCCCATATACTTTGAACGTCCATATTGTAATAAACCGTATACGTGGGTTAAGACATGTTTGGCCTTCCATAGAAGCGACAGTTACCGTATGGAAAACGTTTTGTTTGTATGAACTTAAAGGCTATGACGACAGCTCTTGAATGTTGAAAACTCAGACGTCCGAGGCAAGTGCTGATACTTTAAGACAACCTTGAAAATTACCTTGAATATAATTTTACCAGGTTTGAAAATTTTCATTTTACCAACGTTCGCGTACAGGCCCCTGTGGGATTGTGTTTTGAGCGCGTGCAAATATTTTTTTATAGACATAAAGGAGACATGTCAAACCCAGGTATATTGACACCTTATGAGAACGCTTAAAATCGACCTCACATTAGCAAAAATGGTCGATTTGTATCAGCTGCTTTAACATTGCATGCACGCGATAGTTTCTATTTTACAACCATGACAACCACCATACCGGCGTTATAATGTTTATCTAGTGTCGTTTTGTGAAGTGGTAGTTTAATATACATGTCTGCTTTAACAAGATGTTCTGATTGATAGGGGCCTAACCTAGACTTGTTCAATTTATTTTGTCGTCTAAATTCTGAATAATGCGTAGTTGAAACTCAAACCCAAAGAAAAGAACAGAAAGAACAGACTTATTCCGATTGCTTTTTGTGTTGCATGATCATAATTATACAGGACTTTTCTTTCAATTCGATATGTTGAATGTTGACCTTGAATTATAACTTCCTGCTTGACATTAACGTTGAAAGGGAGAGTACTCGCTATATTTCTTTATTTAACTGACTATATTTACACCCCTTGAGTATTCAAGCTAAATGTCTTTTTCGTGTGTCTCAGTGTATCTGACGTAATGATTTTGTTTCCTGACGGAAGTGTTCGGTCTCCCTCGTGATGTCCCGCCTGCAACTATAGCTTTTGCGTCAGTGGAGTGTCTAAGACCCACCTCGTATTACATGTATTACCTAGAAAGAAGAAAGCGCTTTTAAATTTGTTCCATGTTTAAGAAAATCAGACAGCTCCGTTTATTTTTGGGTAGATTCTATCGTGCCCCTGTCTTTTAGATTTTTCTTGTGTTTCTAATATAATAATTGTATTTTTGGTTAGGTTTACGATAATACATGTCTGCTCCTGGAATACGTGCTACGCATTGTTTTAAAACTGAACTAATCAGATATTTATCTATTACATGGTGACAGTTAAAGGGAGAGTATAATTTATATTTACGTTAAGAAAATCGTTATAAAGTCAATCAAGTATTTCCCCTTCCAAATGCCGGATTTCTCACATTCACAGAAACAAATAAATACATACAAAAGGGCAAATAGTTATTACCACACTAGCTTTTGTTACTGTCATCAACTTTTCATTCCAATTATTATAGCAAGTTTGAAGACACTAGGTCAAAAGTCTGAAAATACGCATTTTTGATGTGATGAAGAAATTTAAGATGAACCATCGGATAAATAATAATTACAGTTCTACTTGAGTATATTTTCTTTATAGGTTGACATTTTCGATAGACAAACATAAATGTAATTTAAGCAGATATATTAGAAAAATAAAATTATGTTATTAATTTGCATCAAAAACGCATCAATATTCTTAAATCTTCAATAAAAATCTTTGATTTTCTTTATTTTGCATTCATTTTAGGAAAATGAAAATGCATCTGTTCAAAGATGAGACACTTTCTGCGTAACAGAAGTTTTATACACGTCTGCTTCAGGGAGCCGTTGAAAATGTTTCAGATTTTAATGGCAATTAAAACGCAGGAATTTACGTCATTATCAGCATGTTTGATGTCGCTTCACTTATATTGAAGGCGTAAAAGTAATTTCTGTTACATAATAATGTAGAATAACCTTTGTTTTTTATTCTTATATGCAACTTCACATATATTTCTTTGAATATAGTCAATATTCCATGCAGTCGGATGATTCTTGCATATCGGATCGGTATGGAAGCCTTGGAGGGCCACTTTTGAGTTTCGACTTGCGGGTGTTTTTTTACTTTTGACTTATGACTTTTGTACGCCGTACTTTTGACTTATGACTAGAACTACTGTATTGCCTCTTTGGCGTTTTTATTAAAACAATATAAACACGTCAACACTCAATAAATACAATTTCTATTTAAAAGATTTTAATAAAATCAATTATATATATATAAAAGTTACATCATTTGTGTCAATAGTAACAAAATAAAACGTGTTTTAACACGCTTTTTGTTTTGACTTTTGACTTATTACTTATGATTCATGACTTATTACTTTTGACTTTTGACTTATTACTTTTGACTTTTGACTTATTACTTATCACTTTTGACTTTTGACTTATTACTTATCACTTATGAAAAAAGAAACCCTAATCCTAATCCTAACCCTAACCCTAACCCTATACACGGTCCTCACTGAGGACCTCCAGCGGCAGGTTCAGGTAATACTAGGAACCTGCTACTGAGGACCCAACAATATAACAATATACTTATACATATTACAGCACTTTAATTTCCTTCGGTATACCTTGTGATATTAACATATAGATACATAAAAACATAAAAAGTAATTTTTTAAAAATGTTACCATAGCAACAAAAAAATCAATTTTTTTTTACAGTTCCTTCATAGTTGGCTTGACGCCTGGGGGGCAAGTCCCCCAACCCCCCGCTTATAGAAAATTCTCAATTGTATATTATCATTGTTAAAAGAAGGTCTCATGGTAGATAAGAAATATGTTGCTTTATGTACATTATGCTTAATGAGCTAGCTTCTTTAAATAAAGAGATTATTATTATTATTATTATTAAAGAAAGAGGACACCCACAAGGCCTCCCGAGACGAGAGTTGCGTCGCCGCTCACTGCGGAGGCTCCCAAGGTCGCCTCCTGACGCGCCGTCACGGCTCATTGATACTAAAATAAATGACAAAGACAAAAGTAACTTAGTTCATTTATTTACAGCAAACAAGTTTACAGTGCTACGCACAAACATCATTTTAAAACCTTAATACAGGTTCGAATCCCAGTTTATATTGTCACAGCAGATCATTATGCTTTTTATGCAGTACCATTCCTCTTAAAGTGTCTGAAAGTAGCAGTCATAAGTCAAAAGTCAAAAGTTGAAAGTCATAACTTAAAAGTCAAAAACACCCGTAAGTCGAAACTCAAAAGTGGCCCTCCAAGGCTTCCATAGTAGATCGGCATTTCCGGTGCTCCTATGCCAGACGACTCTCGTGAGTATTTGTGACGTAAGGTTACAAACATTGTGACGTCACTTTCCCCAAACACAACGTCTAAATATCGTATGTTTTATATGATATTGCATCATTTTGATAAGTTTGCATTTAGAAATCTACTTAAAAGTGCACAACGGTATGCAAGAAAAAGTTTTAATCATGAGGCATTTTGGTTCAGATGGAAATATCCTTTACCACAGGTAACTGTTTTGTGGGAACTTGGCAGAGCCTCGTTCCCGCCATAAAAGTTACCCTCGGTGACGGATATCTCGATCTGAACCTCGTGTTCATGACAGAAACTATTAATCAGGTATACGCTATAAATTGCCAGAAACCCGCAACATCGGACGTTACGTCAAAATACTTTCAAATACAGTTTGACGTTAATCTTTGATCATTAAAATATTAATCAACAAGAATCATTTAATTTTCATAATCTATCTAAACCTTGTACTTATAATGAGCATAGTCCAAAGCATTGTCAGTTTGAGCGGAAACAGTATCTTAAATGCAAGATCATCGTGACATTGACCTTTAACCAACTGACCCAAAAATTAGTAGGGTTTATTTTCTGTTCCTGGTTATTGTCCTTACCAAGTTTGAGACAAACTAGGTTAAAGCTTTCTTAAGTTTTTGAGCAGAAAAGATTTTAACGCACTGAAAGTCACTGCGCAATAGACCATTGACGTGTAGATCCTTTTCTTAGTTTATACTAATTCATTTATTCTCGATTGCGAAACAAGTTATTACAACTTAGATTAATCGCTCTCGAGACTCATTCCAGATGGAATCAACCGCGAAGAGAGAGAGGCAATGTGGAATTATTGTGTCTTGCCTAAGGACACTACCGACATGGCTATGGTAGGGATCGAACCCGGGGCCCTTCGATCCTGAGGCGAACGCGTTCTACATGTAAGATACTGATGATTATAATTTGTGTAATTCCAGAAGGTTATAGTATATAATCAAACCTTTGTAATACTTAATTGCTTATAAAAGTTTGTGGTCTTTATTACAAATCGTTTTCATTTTATAATATTTTAGATATTACCGAAACTCGATATTAACATGACAAAAGTCAGACAGTCTAACCAAATAAAGAACAGCTATTAGGCTCAAATTAAAGAGTTCGTATTAAATTCAAATACATTGAACTAGTAAATCATGATTGTTAACTACCAAAATTATTTTGGTTACATGTATCTCTAAATAATATAGATAAACTACTAAAGATAGTACTACAGTAGATTTGTATAATAGTATATACCTGCAGTATCCATTCTTCAGAAGTTTTCTTAGCTTGTGACCCTAAAAAGGACATTGCTATAATTGCAAAAGTGTCCTAGGAAAATTTGAACATGCAAATGTCCTTTAGTGACCTGGATGTTATATTTAGAGTATAAGATTAAGATACTGTAATAGCTTGGAAGCACATATGAGGCATGCCACTTAATTGAAACGGTAGACGCACTTACTGATCATTTTTAACATGGATATAAGGGGAGCAACTCCTATACTCTTAGCTTGTTGTGACTAAAAGCGAGCGGGTATTTGTTTCGTTTAAGAACATGGGGTAAATTTAACAGAGCTAAAGTAGTAGAAGTATTAACAAATAGAATCGCATATGTATAATATACGATAATAAATGACTGAGAAGTGATTTCGAGTGATAATCGGAGTGTCATATGATGATACCATCATTGATATTTCTAACCACAGAAATCAATTTGTTTAGTTTTTGTATGTTTCATAAGTAATCAACGAGAATCAAAATTGTGTAGGAGAGATCCAAGAAACATGGGTTGTAGAAAAACGGTTTACGTTGAAAAGACTATGTGATACTTACAAAACATAACAAAATGACCGCACGATGGCGATATGCTGTCCCACCGGTCATTTTTCCCCTTCTTTATTCTATAGTAAATATATGACTTTTGCACATTTACTGTGAGTTTTTACCTTGGCGCAAATGTTCAAAAATAATATCTTTTACTGGAACGTTGTAGGCCTATAGATATTTATTGGTGGGTAACGGCGTTTGTGAATGAATCAAAATTTTTGAACCGGGTTAAACTTTTTTGTCTTTATATTATAGTATTTACGTATGACAATTTTTAGGGTTTTCCGGTCGCCCGAGAGTAAAAATTGTCTCTCTGGAAATCTAAGATTATTCTCAGAGAAGGGATTTATAATTAAATATATATATGATATTTATGTACCATGGACCATGGCGATTAATTCTAGATTTAAGTTCATATAATGTTATTTTATGTTTAGTTTTGTTGGGCCTGATCTATAGGCGGGGTATTACAAACATATAGACACATATGAAAAATAGCCCTCTAGGAAACAACGGTAGTTTATAGAATAAAGAAGATTTTAAAAATTCACTTTTATTTTCATGTAGTTTAACTCTTTGCACGCAGTTCCATATATATCTTATGTTACTGCTATCGTTCTTTTAGATTCTATACCCCCGTCAAGGTGGGTGGGGTAGTTCTATATGAGGGTAGTAATATACATGTAACAGATTTTACTGCAATAGTTTGCAACTAGTAATGTTGGATTTGAATTTTTAAGTAAAATTTAACAGACTATTATAAATAATAACTTTTCTCAATCACTTTGTGAGAAAATTTGTAAAAATAAGTAAGTTGTAAGCCAAAAACAGGTAAAATTTACATGCAAACTTATGTTGGACCCTCTATGGAATAATGGAACGGTCCCATTGTATGGCATAACGCTTCATCTAGTTGTGGATAGCAGTCCCAATCAGGACCCTGAAGAAGACACATCGCCGAGCCTAGATCCTATATAACCTCAAGAAGTCATATATGGAGTTAACACATATGCGACATATAATTTTATATGGAAGTATATGTTTGTTTGACACATTGATGGTGAAGAAGACGTGATGAACATAAATGGATCGTTAACTGCTGCGCAGAAGTTCCAAGAACATATACAATGTATGTGGGGTTAACACATATAATTATCTCTCATGCTCCTGATATAAAGATGAAGAGGATATGATCATCATTGTCTGATCTATGACAGTTATATCAGCTACATTGAGGATATGATCAGCATTGACTGATCTATGACAGTTATATCAGCTACATTGACGGAACTGTTTTTTTGGTGAAAATTAGATTATTGGAAGAACAGTTTTAAGATATGGAGAAAGATGTAAATTTCATATTACATGATGGCATATTGTACATGAGTAATTTCATCAGTATCAAGACTATGTGATTGTAGCATTTAGATACACACATAACTCATTTAGATACACACATAACTCATTTAGATACACACATAACTCATTTCCAAGATTGGAGCTGTTTATATATATACATAACTCTGCTGACATTGTGAAGGGGTAATTACATACATGTAGTTGATCATTTGGGGAAATTGAAATTACTAACTAAACTCAATATAGAGGTGTTAAAAAATACTACTTTTAAAAAAACAGGTGTCGGCTGGTATCACTGGCTGTACGGACATTCGTACACGCGCACTGTTCTGCCAGATTAGCCTTTCAAAATCTGACCTATTTTAAAAATGTATGATTTATTTTGCACAATAATGATTATGGTAGTTTTCTAGTGATACATACTACTGTATATCTAAATAACTCAGCTTTGCAGAACTTACTACTTTAATGTAATTTATGAAAGTTGAAAATTTAAAAGATTTACTGTTTACAGGCATGTAACAGGTACAGTGGTTGGGCAATCCCTACATACATGTCTCCCGCCACACCCTGCTAATTATGTTATGTGCAGACTATGATTTGCTAAATAATAACAAGATCTGGAAAGTTGAAAGAACTAACTTTAATAAAATGAAATAAAGCTGCCATAAAGTATTTGTCCTTGACCTTAAACATATTTGGTGACCTTTGTAATATTTATTTACAGAAGGTCGGATGTTTTAACAGTATAAAATAAGCTCTGTAGAGCTTTTGACATTCGCTTAATATACTAAGAGATGCAGTAAAATGTTGTCCGCTGTGTTAGATCATTACAGTTCTTATTTCGTAAAATCATGTAGACATTGTTTCGTTATTGACATAGTTTTATAAATGTTGTTGTTTCATTTTGACCTCTAACTGATTTTACCCGCTACGACCATTACACATTATATCATAATTCACATACTGCGTCAAAGGCTAATACTGCCATTCGAAATCGCCTAAAAGAATATTCAAATCAGACAATTAAAAACTTTACTGACAGCTAGCAAAACGAATTTGAAATGAGATGGCTCAGTACATGTATAAAGACGAAAAAGACGGTCTCGTCATCTCGTCATATACAGTTATTGTTCAATGATAGAAAAAGCGCTTCATTATTTACTGAATTAACGGCACTGACACACTGTAACATCTCTGTGTGTAACTTTAAAACAAAACATAGACGTTAAAAGTATCATGTGTTCGTCAAATGTTACAGCAAAATGTAACTTTTTTCCGCTAAATATTAAATAGTATTTATTATAAATGTTCCTGGCTCCGATAAAATAACAATTATAAACCAGAATCTTAAAGGGTGAAGATTGTGTTTTACTTGGATGTCTACCTTGTCAAGGTAAAGTTACATGTACCAAAAGAATCGCAGAAATTTCAAAGAATGGTTTGACAATAAGACCGCCTAGCTAAAAGGATTAGCTGCACTTACTGCACAGGGAAGCAGAAAATGCTAATAGTATGATTAATCATACTTTTTAAACATACGTGTAAATGATTCGACCGAATAATGCAGAAATCGTACGATTATGACAAAAGTGTCTGCATCTTGAAAGAACATCATAAAACCGAAAGCTTTCCGATTACTAAGTAAATATTTAGATGTAATTGACTGTATCCTCGTGTTGAATACTTGTATACCTGGGTGAAATTAATAAATAAATAGGGAGTTGAGTTGTTTAAGAGAAAATGTATATTGCAACAGCATCGCCATCCAAACGTTGTAAACAGAACTAATTTGATTTTTTGTGATTTTCCCCATAGGCCGTAATGTTAATGACGCGACGTCGCTGAATCCAATTAAATATGGCGGCGCCCGTTACGTCGCTATCGGGGATAAACTCAAAGTTAGCGACGTTAGTTTTTATATGAGCTTTTTCCGGGTTGCTGAAGCCGTCGTGTTGATTACTGAGGAAGAGTAAGGGCTTACATTGCAGTATTTAACACATTTGTATAACGACA
>JAFMSR010000004.1:11130226-11157976 GCA_022818135.1 Saxidomus purpurata
AAAATAATATCTTTTACTGGAACGTTGTAGGCCTATAGATATTTATTGGTGGGTAACGGCGTTTGTGAATGAATCAAAATTTTTGAACCGGGTTAAACTTTTTTGTCTTTATGTTATAGTATTTACGTATGACAATATTTAGGGTTTTCCCGTCGCCCGAGACTAAAAATTGTCTCTCTGGAAATCTAAGATTATTCTCAGAGAAGGGATTTATAATTAAATATATATATGATATTTATGTACCATGGACCATGGCGATTAATTCTAGATTTAAGTTCATATAATGTTATTTTATGTTTAGTTTTGTTGGGCCTGATCTATAGGCGGGGTATTACAAACATATAGACACATATGAAAAATAACCCTCTAGGAAACAACGGTAGTTTATAGAATAAAGAAGATTTTAAAAATTCACTTTTATTTTCATGTAGTTTAACTCTTTGCACGCAGTTCCATATATATCTTATGTTACTGCTATCGTTCTTTTAGATTCTATACCCCCGTCAAGGTGGGTGGGGTAGTTCTATATGAGGGTAGTAATATACATGTAACAGATTTTACTTCAATAGTTTGCAACTAGTAATGTTGGATTTGAATTTTTAAGTAAAATTTAACAGACTATTATAAATAATAACTTTTCTCAATCACTTTGTGAGAAAATTTGTAAAAATAAGTAAGTTGTAAGCCAAAAACAGGTAAAATTTACATGCAAACTTATTTTGGACCCTCTATGGAATAATGGAACGGTCCCATTGTATGGCATAACGCTTCATCTAGTTGTGGATAGCAGTCCCAATCAGGACCCTGAAGAAGACACATCGCCGAGCCTAGATCCTACAGCCTCAAGAAGTCATATATGGAGTTAACACATATGCGACATATAATTTTATATGGAAGTATATGTTTGTTTGACACATTGATGGTGAAGAAGACGTGATGAACATAAATGGATCGTTAACTGCTGCGCAGAAGTTCCAAGAACATATACAATGTATGTGGGGTTAACACATATAATTATCTCTCATGCTCCTGATATAAAGATGAAGAGGATATGATCATCATTGTCTGATCTATGACAGTTATATCAGCTACATTGAGGATATGATCAGCATTGACTGATCTATGACAGTTATATCAGCTACATTGACGGAACTGTTTTTTTTGGTGAAAATTAGATTATTGGAAGAACAGCTTTAAGATATGGAGAAAGATGTAAATTTCATATTACATGATGGCATATTGTACATGAGTAATTTCATCAGTATCAAGACTATGTGATTGTAGCATTTAGATACACACATAACTCATTTAAATACACACATAACTCATTTCCAAGATTGGAGCTGTTTATATATATACATAACTCTGCTGACATTGTGAAGGGGTAATTACATACATGTAGTTGATCATTTGGGGAAATTGAAATTACTAACTAAACTCAATATAGAGGTGTTAAAAAATACTACTTTTAAAAAAACAGGTGTCGGCTGGTATCACTGGCTGTACGGACATTCGTACACGCGCAGTTCTGCCAGATTAGCCTTTCAAAATCTGACCTATTTTAAAAATGTATGATTTATTTATTTATGATTATGGTAGTTTTCTAGTGATACATACTACTGTATATCTAAATAACTCAGCTCTTTGCAGAACTTACTACTTTAATGTAATTTATGAAAGTTGAAAATTTAAAAGATTTACTGTTTACGGGCATGTAACAGGTACAGTGGTTGGGCAATCCCTACATACATGTCTCCCGCCACACCCTGCTAATTATGTTATGTGCAGACTATGATTTGCTAAATAATAACAAGATCTGGAAAGTTGAAAGAACTAACTTTAATAAAATGAAATAAAGCTGCCATAAAGTATTTGTCCTTGACCTTAAACATATTTGGTGACCTTTGTAATATTTATTTACAGAAGGTCGGATGTTTTAACAGTATAAAATAAGCTCTGTAGAGCTTTTGACATTCGCTTAATATACTAAGAGATGCAGTAAAATGTTGTCCGCTGTGTTAGATCATTACAGTTCTTATTTCGTAAAATCATGTAGACATTGTTTCGTTATTGACATAGTTTTATAAATGTTGTTGTTTCATTTTGACCTCTAACTGATTTTACCCGCTACGACCATTACACATTATATCATAATTCACATACTGCGTCAAAGGCTAATACTGCTATTCGAAATCGCCTAAAAGAATATTCAAATCAGACAATTAAAAACTTTACTAACAGCTAGCAAAACGAATTTGAAATGAGATGGCTCAGTACATGTATAAAGACGAAAAAGACGGTCTCGTCATCTCGTCATATACAGTTATTGTTTAATGATAGAAAAAGCAGATAACACGATAGTAACTCTGCGCTTCATTATTTACTGAATTAACGGCACTGACACACTGTAACATCTCTGTGTGTAACTTTAAAACAAAAAATAGACGTTAAAAGTATCATGTGTTCGTCAAATGTTACAGCAAAATAACTTTTTTCCGCTAAATGTTAAATAGTATTTATTATAAATGTTCCTGGCTCCGATAAAATAACAATTATAAACCAGAATCTTAAAGGGTGAAGATTGTGTTTTACTTGGATGTCTACCTTGTCAAGGTAAAGTTACATGTACCAAAAGAATCGCAGAAATTTCAAAGAATGGTTTGACAATAAGACCGCCTAGCTAAAAGGATTAGCTGCACTTACTGCACAGGGAAGCAGAAAATGCTAATAGTATGATTAATCATACTTTTTAAACATACGTGTAAATGATTCGACCGAATAATGCAGAAATCGTACGATTATGACAAAAGTGTCTGCATCTTGAAAGAACATCATAAAACCGAAAGCTTTCCGATTACTAAGTAAATATTTAGATGTAATTGACTGTATCCTCGTGTTGAATACTTGTATACCTGGGTGAAATTAATAAATAAATAGGGAGTTGAAATGTATATTGCACTTGCAATAACGAATAAAAATCACATATAAAATACCATGCACATAAACAGGTATGCGGCGATACAGCATCGCCATCCAAACGTTGTAAACAGAACTAATTTGATTTTTTGTGATTTTCCCCATAGGCCGTAATGTTAATGACGCGACGTCGCTGAATCCAATTAAATATGGCGGCGCCCGTTACGTCGCTATCGGGGATAAACTCAAAGTTAGCGACGTTAGTTTTTATATGAGCTTTTTCCGGGTTGCTGAAGCCGTCGTGTTGATTACTGAGGAAGAGTAAGGGCTTACATTGCAATATTTAACACATTTGTATAACGACAATGATTTTAATCATTTGCCGTGTAATTTAGACACAGGAAATTTAGGTTTAATAAAAGTTACTTAAGCTTCTATATTTACCAACAAAGGGATGCCAAATATGCATTTCACTCAAAGCCAATATAAATCAATTTTCAACGGACGATCGTTATGTGACGATAGATGAATACGCAGCCTTGAATCATAGCAACAAACAAAGATTTTCCGATCGATTTGCACCACTTGCAAAATCAATCTCGCCCAAATCCTAGAATGAAAGTGTCTGGTTGTCTGACCCCCTGCGCCAATACATACATGTAGCCTACGTTCAGGTAAGAAAATGTGTACCGAAAGTTTACACCATAGCCTGTGGCGCGTGCTTCAAAAGCACGGCGGGAAACCAATTATAGAGGGAATGCATGGCGAGCCGACATGTACATCCCGACTTCACGCAACACACTGAATTAATGTTTTAGATACAATAACTCACTTTGATGATGTTGTGCTTCTCAAACCGCTTTAGGGAATCGGGTGGGGAAGATGACATGGGAAATTAGAGTTGACCTCCTGTCTACTTTAGTACCTACAGTCGTGTACGTCACGCGTATTTCGGATTTGCTATTCTTTGTTTCCGTTTCAATGTAAAATAGGATCAACACCAAATACACTTGAACACAGCATCACGCGTGGAAGAAGAATACATGTATATTAGTCTCTATGGTGCATCGACGGAACCCACAGTTAATTCCTGCCGCTTCTCTCCTGGGTAATGAATAGCCTGTGTTACCGAGGATGCTATATGCAGAGGTGTCATTCCTTTGCGATCCACCTTCATTAGGGCGAGCTATCGAAATAATTCTCCAACAAATATATAGATCTACATGGTAACAGAAATGTGAAACAGTCAGTTTTACGCTGGTCACTCGGAATGATAATTTTCTATCACAATCATGTCGGTAACATGACCGAAACTAAGCTATGATTTTTCATGGGGGAAGGTTGCGAATTTCTACATATTTATTTATGCGCGATTTCGACACTTCCGCCATTTCACTGGCACCCTTAGAGCGTCCCACAGACATTTATACTGCAGAATGCGAGGACGAATTCTAGTTGGAGGGATGTATGTAGTAGAGATATAGAATCTACTTCCTTGCGATTGAGCTAGCTTTTATGGCGAGGTGGTAGATGATCAGCGCACGGTCATACATAGTTGTTAGCATAGCTACGTCGTATATTAGAGCACTGACGGAATGTTCAGCGCTAATTACAGAAATCATAATGTTCGTGAAGTTGGCAGACTGGCAGCGTAGCAGCGTGAACTTGGCAGACTGGCATACTGGCAGTGTAGCAGCGTGAACTTGGCAGACTGGCAGCGTAGCAGCGTGAACTTGGCAGACTGGCAGACTGGCACAGACTGGCAGACTGGCAGCATAGCAGCGTGAACTTGGCAGACTGGCAGCCTAGCAGCGTGAACTAGGCAGACTGGCAGCGTAGCAGCGTGAAATTGGCAGACAGGCAGCGTAGCAGCGTGAACTTGGCAGACTGGCAGCGTAGCAGCGTGAACTTGGCAGACAGGCAGCGTAGCAGCGTGAACTTGGCAGACTGGCAGCGTAGCAGCGTGAACTTGGCAGACTGGCAGCGTAGCTGCGTGAACTTGGCAGTCTAGCAGCTAAGCAGCTTAGCATCGAGAACTTGGCAGACTGGCAGCGTAGAACTTGGCTATATTGAATGAAATGGATGTTTAAGATACGACAGAAGCACGAATTATGCGTAGATACAAATAATGTACACGCCCTTTCATTTTGATATTTTGTATCTTATACCGGTTTTCATTAGTTTCCGTTACTTGAAGATTTTTCGCTGCGAGCAGATTTTTCGCTGCCAGCAGCCCAGCACCTCAGCAGCTCAGCAGACCAGCAGATCAGCAGCTCAGCAGACCAGCTGGCAGCAGCTCAGCAGACCAGCCGAAACTTCAAAGTTTAAGATTAAATACACGCCCTTTCATTTTGATATTTTATATTCATAAGTTTACGTAACTTGAAGAGTTTTCGTTGCGAGCAGACTTTTCGCTGCCAGCAGCCCAGCAACTCAGCAGACCAGCTGCTCAGCAGACCAGCCGCTCAGCAGACCAGCAGCTCAGCAGACTAGCAACTCAGTAGCTCAGCAGACCAGCAGACCAGCAGCTCAGCAGATCAGCAGATCAGCAGCCGAAACTTCAAAGTTTAAGATTTTGCTATATTGAATGAAATGGATGTTTAAAATACGACAGAAGCACAAATTATGCGTAGATACAATTAATATACATTTTGATATTTTATATCTTATACCGGTATTTAATTGAAGAGTTTTTTATGCAAGCATACTTTTCACTGCCAGCAGCCCAGCAACCCAGCAGCTCAGCAGACCAGCAGCTCAGCAGACCAGCAGATCAGCAGCTCAGCAGACCAGCAGCTCAGCAGACCAGCAATTCAGCAGCCGAAACTTCAAAGTTTAATATTGTGCTATATTGAATGAAAATGTTTTTTTTTTCAAAAATACGACAGAAGCACGAATTATGCGTAGAAACAATAAATATACGCCCTTTCATTTTGATATTTTATATTTTATATTCATAAGTTTACGTTACTTGAAGAGTTTTCGTTGCAAGCAGACTTTTCGCTGCCAGCAGCCCAGCAACTCAGCAGACCAGCCGCTCAGCAGACCAGCAGCTCAGCAGACCTGTAGCTCAGCAGACTAGCAACTCAGCAGCTCAGCAGACCAGCAGCTCAGCAGATCAGCAGCCGAAACTTCAAAGTTTAAGATTTTGCTATATTGAATGAAATGGATGTTTAAAATACGACAGAAGCACAAATTATGCGTAGATACAATTAATATAAATTTTGATATTTTATATCTTATACCGGTATTCATTAGTTTCCGTTACTTGAAGAGTTTTTGATGCAAGCAGACTTTTCGCTGCCAGCAAGCCCAGCAGCTCAGCAGACCAGCAGCTCAGCAGATCAGCAGCTCATCAGACCAGCAGCTCAGCAGACTAGCAGCTCAGCAGACCAGCAGCTCAGCAGACCAGCAGCTAAGCAGACCAGCAGATCAGCAGATCAGCAGTTCAGCAGCCGAAACTTCAAAGTTTAATATTGTGCTATATTGAATGAAAATGTTTTGTTTTTTTCAAAAATACGACAGAAGCACGAATTATGCGTAGAAACAATAAATACACGGCCTTTAATTTTGATATTTTATATTTTATATTCATAAGTTTACGTTACTTGAAGAGTATTCGTTGCAAGCAGACTTTTCGCTGCCAGCAGCCCAGCAACTCAGCAGACCAGCCGCTCAGCAGCTCAGCAGACCTGCAGCTCAGCAGACTAGCAACGCAGCAGCTCAGCAGCTTAGCAGACCAGCAGACCAGCAGATCAGCAGATCAGCAGCCGAAACTTCAAAGTTTAAGATTTTGCTATATTGAATGAAATGGATGTTTAAAATACGACAGAAGCACAAATTATGCGTAGATACAATTAATATAAATTTTGATATTTTATATCTTATACCGGTATTCATTAATTTCCGTTAATTGAAGAGTTTTTGATGCAAGCAGACTTTTCGCTGCCAGCAGCCCAGCAAATCAGCAGCTCAGCAGACCAGCAGCTCAGCAGACCAGCAGCTCAGCAGACCAGCAGATCAGCAGCTCATCAGACCAGCAGCTCAGCAGACTAGCAGACCAGCAGACTAGCAGCTCAGCAGCTCAGCAGCTCAGCAGCCGAAACTTCAAAGTTTAATATTGTGCTATATTGAAAGAAATGGCTGTTTAGAATACGACAGAAGCACAAATTATGCGTAGATACAATTAATATACATTTTGATATTTTATGTCTTATACCGGTATTCATTTGTTTCCGTTACTTAAAGAGTATTCGATGCAAGCAGACTTTTCGCTGCCAGCAGCCTAGCAATTCAGCAGACCAGCAGACCAATAGTTCAACAGCCGAAACTTTAAAGTTTAAGATTATGCTATATTGAATGAAATGGATGTTCAAAATACGACAGAAGCGCCAACTATGCGTAAATACAATTAATATACACGCCCTTTCATTTTGATGTTTTATATCTTATATTGATTAGTTTACGTTACTAGAAGAGTTTTCGTTGCAAGCAAACTTTTCGCTGCCAGCAGCCTAGCAACCGTCAACAGACCAGCAGCTCAGCAGTCCAGCAGCTCAGCAGACCAGCAGCTCAGCAGACCAGCAGCTTAGCAGAACAGCAGCTCAGCAGCTCAGAAGCCGAAACTTCAAGGTTTAAGAATATGCTATACATGTATTGAATGAAATGGATGTTTAAAATACGACAGAAGCACGAATTATGCGTAGATACAATTAATTTACACTCCCTTTCATTTTGATACTTTATATCCTATATTCATACGTTTCCGTTACTTGAAGAACTTTCGTTGCAAGCAGACTTTTCGCTGCCAGCAGCCCAGCAGACCAGAAGCTCAGCAGACCAGCAGTTCAGCAGCCGAACTTTCAGAGTTTAATATTGTGCTATCGAATGAAATGGATGTTAAAAATGACAGAAGCACGGATTATGCGTAGATACAATTAATTTACACGCCCTTTCATTTTGATACTTTTTATCTTATTTCCGTTAGTTTCCGTTACTAGGAAAGTTTTGTTGCAAGCAGACTTTTTGCTGCCAGCAGTCCAGCGCCAGCAGTCCAGCAGACCAGCAACTCAGCAGACCAGCAAGTCAGCACACCAGCAGCCCAGCAGCCTAAAAAAAACTAATCTAGCTGCAACAAAAGCACGATGTATGCGTAGATACAAATATGTTACACGCCCTTCTATTTTGATATTTTATATCTTATTTTCATTAGTTTTCGTTGCTAGAAAAGTTTTCGCTGCTAGCAGACTTTTCGCTGCCAGCGGCCCAGCAGCTCAGCAGACCAGCAGGCAAAACTAATCTAGCTGCAACAGGAGCACGATATATGTGTAGATACAATTATTTTATACGCCCTTTTATTTTGATATATATTCATACGTTTTCGCTACTAGATGAGTTTCGATGCTAGCAGACTTTTTGCTGCCAGCAGCCCAGCAGCTCAGCAGACCAGCAGGCAAAACTAATCTAGCTGCAACAGGAGCACGATATATGTGTAGATACAAATATTTTATACGCCCTTTTATTTTGATATATATTCATACGTTTTCGCTACTAGATGAGTTTCGATGCTAGCAGACTTTTTGCTGCCAGCAGCCCAGCAGCTCAGCAGACCAGCAGCTCAGCAGACCAGCAGACCAGCAGCTCAGCAGTTCAGCAGCCGAAACTTCAAACTTAAAGATTCTGCTCAATTTTATTAAATTGGGTTTTTAAATGCAACAGAAGCACTAAATATGCGTAGATACAATTATTTTACACGCCCTTTTACTTTTGATACTTTATATCGTATTTTTCTTAGTTTTCGCTGCTAGAAGAGTTCTTGCTGCTAGTAGACTTTTCGCTGCCAGCAGAGTTTTCGCTTTGTAAAAGGCAAGACAATATGAACGAATATGAAGAAATCGTGAGAAATGGCGTAGTTATTACCAACTTTAAGTTTTCTGGACAAAAACTAAGTACAAAAAGAGGCATAAATCTGTTACAAATGACTTTAACACTACGACCCTGTTGTCTTTAGCAATACAATTTTAAAGTTTAATGAAGATATCTGCAGAAATAGTCACATTAAAACTTACGTTAAAATTTTTCAGACGGACAGACAGCGTTTTATATGTCTAAATATTTGTCCAAAAAAGCGACAGAAAGATTGGAAGCAAATATAATGTGAACGTTTTACATTCAATTTGTATATTTCTTTATTAGTACGAAAGAACAATATTTGCCATATGTTAAGTAGAAACAGACTATAGCTCTGTCAAAATGCTTTGTAATGTTTGTTACTAAATCCAAGCTTAATACGTACTTATTAACATGTGTACTGAAATGTTATCTTAATCAAGTTTAAAGCTTAAATTTTAATTTTGAAACTTTCTTTAGGCTAAAAAGCCCATGGGGGCCCTTACAATAAAGATATGGTAGCGAACAGTGCTTTAACAAAACTGTACTACTAGATTCTAAACATGTATAAATGGAGAAATTTCTATATTACTATATATATTTTTTTCCATAACGGCATATATCAACTTTATAATAAGGTTCACAGCAATAATGATCAGAAAACTGACTGTTATATTAATAATCACAAGGAAGTTTCAAAATTAAAATTGAAGCTTGAAATTTGTAAAATTGAAGCCATTTTTTCTGACAAATATTGAATGACTATTTTAAAGCTATCGGAACATGTTATTTGAGACGAAAACAATACTTTGGAATAAAAAAAGTCACAACTTATTATTCCCCATTTTCTTTAATAAACACCATCAATATTTCTAACAAAATACCAGCCAGCGCTTTTCCCTCGCACAATTTACTTATGAAAATCAGTTCTCTATTAATGTGAATGCATAAAGTTTAATTTTAAAAAAGAATAATCTAGAACTGGTTCTTTCCAGGAACAGTTATTTAGTAAAGTGTCCGCCTGTTTAAATGACCAAAAACACGGCTGTATAGAGCGTTTAACACCTACAACACAAAATGTAAGTGTTGCATTTTTAAATGTACTAAGTACATATATTATTAGTTTCTTCTATGAGCATATGGTTCACATCAAAATATTCTTCAATGAGGGCAACTGCTTTGGCGGGAACGAGGCTCTGTCGTGTTCTCTCGAAACAATTACCCGAGGTAATATCAAAATGAAAGGGCGTGTATATTATTTGTATTTACGCATAATTCGTGCTTCTGTCGAATTTTTGAAGAAAAAAAAACATTACATTCAATATAGCACAATCTTAAACTTTGAAGTTTCGGCTGCTGATCTGCTGAGCTGCTAGTCTGCAGAGCTGCTGGTCTGCTGGTCTGCTGAGCTGCTGGTCTGCTGAGTTGCTGGTCTGCTGAGTTGCTGGGCTGCTGGCAGCGAAAAGTCTGCTTGCAACGAAAACTCTTCAAGTAACGTAAACTTATGAATATAAGATATAAAATATCAAAATGAAAGGGCGTGTATTTATTGATTCTACGCACAATTCGTGCTTCTGTCGTATTTTTGAAAAAAACACCATTTCATTCAATATAGCACAATATTAAACTTTCGGCTGCTGGTCTGCTGGTCTGCTGAGCTGCTCTAGTCTGCTGGTCTGCTGGTCTGCTGAGCTGCTGGTCTGCTGAGCGGCTGGTCTGCTGAGTTGCTGGGCTGCTGGCAGTGAAAAGTCTGCTTGCATCAACAACTCTTCAAGTAACGGAAACTAATGAATACCGGTATAAGATATAAAATATCAAAATTTATATTAATTGTATCTACGCATAATTTGTGCTTCTGTCGTATTTTAAACATTCATTTCATTCAATATAGCACAATCTTAAACTTTGAAGTTTCGGCTGCTGATCTGCTGATCTGCTGGTCTGCTGAGCTGCTAGTCTGCTGAGCTGCTGGTCTGCTGAGCGGCTGGTCTGCTGCAGCGAAAAAGTCTGCTTGCAACGAAAACTCTTCAAGTAACGTAAACTTATGAATATAAAATATAAAATATCAAAATGAAAGGGCGTCAATTTATTGCTTCTACGCCTAATTCGTGCTTCTGTCGTATTTTTGAAAAAAAAAAACATTTTCATTCAATAAAGCACAATATTAAACTTTGAAGTTTCGGCTGCTGAATTGCTGGTCTGCTGAGCTGCTGGTCTGCTGAGCTGCTGAGTTGCTGGGCTGCTAGCAGCGAAAAGTCTGCTTGCATCAAAAACTCTTAAAGTAACGGAAACAAATGAATACCGGTATAAGATATAAAATATCAAAATGTATATTAATTGTATCTACGCATAATTTGTGCTTCTGTCGTACTTTAAACATCCATTTCATTCAATATAGCACAATCTTAAACTTTTATGTTTCGGCTGCTGATCTGCTGAGCTGCTGGTCTGCTGAGCTGCTGAGCTGCTAGTCTGCTGAGCTGCTGGTCTGCTGGTCTGCTGAGCGGCTGGTCTGCTGAGTTGCTGGGCTGCTGGCAGCGAAAAGTCTGCTTGCAACGAAAACTCTTCAAGTAACGTAAATTTATGAATATAAAATATAAAATATCAAAATGAAAGGGCGTGTATTTATTGTTTCTACGCATAATTCGTCCTTCTGTCGAATTTTTAAGAAAAAAACCCATTTCATTCAATATAGCACAATATTAAACTTTGAAGTTTCGGCTGCTTAAAAGCTGGTCTGCTGGTCTGCTGAGCTGCTGGTCTGCTGGTCTGCTGGTCTGCTGAGCTGCTGAGCTGCTGGTCTGCTGAGTTGTTAGGCTGCTGGCAGCGAAAAGTCTGCTTGCAGCGAAAACTCTTAAAGTAACGGAAACTAATGAATACCGGTATAAGATATAAAATATCAAAATGTATATTAATTGTATCTACGCATAATTTGTGCTTCTGTCGTATTTTAAACATCCATTTCATTCAATATAGCACAATCTTAAACTTTTAAGTTTCGGCTGCTGAGCTGCTGGTCTGCTGAGCTGCTGGGCTGCTGAGCTGCTAGTCTGCTGAGCTGCTGGTCTGCTGAGCTGCTGGTCTGCTGAGTTGCTGGGCTGCTGGCAGCGAAAAGTCTGCTTGCAATGAAAACTCTTCAAGTAACGTAAATTTATGAATATAAAATATAAAATATCAAAATGAAAGGGCGTGTTTTTCTTGTTTCTACGCATAATTCGTGCTTCTGTCGAATTTTTGAGAAAAAAACCCATTTCATTCAATATAGCACAATATTAAACTTTGAAGTTTCGGCTGCTGAACAGCTGATCTGCTGGTCTGCTGAGCTGCTGGTCTGCTGAGCTGCTGGTCTGCTGAGTTGCTGGGCTGCTGGCAGCGAAAAGTCTGCTGGCAGCGAAAAGTCTGCTTGCAGCCAAAACTCTTCAAGTAACGGAATCTAATGAAAACCGGTATAAGATATAAAATATCAAAATGAAAGAGTGTGTATATTAATTGTATCTACGCATAATTCGTGCTTCTGTCGTATTTTAAACATCCATTTCATTCAATATAGCCAAGTTCTCGCTGCTAGGCTGCTACGCTTCCAGTCTGCCAGTCTGCCAAGTCCACGCTGCTACGCTTCCAGTCTGCCAAGTTCACGCTGCTACACTGCTAGTCTGCCAGGCTGCCAAGTTCACGCTGCTACGCTGCCAGTCTGTCAAGTTCACGCTGCTACGCTGCCAGTCTGCCAAGTTCACGCTGCTAGGCTGCTACGCTGCCAGTCTGCCAAGTTCACGCTGCTACACTGCCAGTCTGCCAGTCTGCCAACTTCACGCTGCTACACTGCTACGCTGCCAGTCTGCCAACTTCACGAAAATGAAATCATACTATTCTTAATAACCAGTTGACCAGCGATGATTTAATTTTTTTTAAGTATGGGATGAGTTTTGGACACAATAGTTACATTGGTATGTAACGATCTATAGATCTATAAATAGACATTAAATGTGATATTCTATGTTAATTGTCTCATCCAGTCCTCGAGATTTTAAGTGCTAGATAACTAAACACAAGAAAGATCATGTACGTTTATCGGCTCTATAGGCATTACAAATGTTTAGTTGCTCGCCGGGAGTTTTATTAATGTAGTGACGTTAGCAATTACGTAATATGCTCACATCAGTAGGTACATGTAGTAACCTAAAGAGTTAACGGACGCCATTTTTATGTTTAGATGTATGTATCTGCCATAGAGAAAATTTGAGCATAACAAGAAAACCAAGGAACCGAGCGAAAAATCTTTTAAATTTGGGAGGGTGACTTTTTCATAGATTATCAAACAGGTATTTATTTTTAGCTGTGTTGTCCAAAAGTACCTTTTCCAGGCCAAAGTTGAGTTTCCCATTGGGATGGGACAGACTTTAGAATAGTACACAAATATTGACTGATAACGAGGCCAACAACCTATGGACCTGAGGAATTTGTTATTTACCTGACTGTGTCTCATTGTAAAACCATAGTGATATTTTACAGTTTTACTGAAAAAAATCAAAACTAATTAGTTTGTGGCCGACAGTAACAGATGTAATTCTTGCAGTTATTTTGGTTAATTAATTGAATAACCTCTACTATGCTACCATATCTTCCAGTCGAATAGTTTTTTTCGAGTATCACCCGTAGAGTCGTATGCCTGAGACATTCACCTCGAGTGATGGATAAATTTGTAACGAAAGCTTGCAGGCAAAGACTAGTATCACCAGCTCACATAAAGTAGTTTGCTTTCATAGTCTCCCAAGATTACATGGAACTCAGTTATACTCCATATAAAACCACAGGACTAATACATTATAAAAAAATCAAGTCGGGCAGAGCGATTAGTTAAGTTTTGAGTTAAAATCTTACATAAAGTCTAAATTCGAAAATATTATATTTTCATAAATAAGGTAGATGATAGTTCGGCAATGCTTTCAGCCATTTTTACATCATTATTTGTACAAGGTTCACGTATTGAAGAAAATGTAAAATCAGTGTGTTTTCTACATGTTCATTTAATGCACAAATCAGCTGAAATATTCAAACACGAGTGGTTAAGGTCGCTGACTTGAAATAAATATTCCTCCTTTTCACTGAATCTGGGTCATGGATTCGAGCCCAGCTACTGAACCGAGCCTCCAGGTTAGATAGTTGATAATTTCTTAAATATATTTTACTCTAAAGATCTAGATCTATTCATGTTTTAGATCTAACTTTTACAAATGGACGACGGCTGTCACGATTTCTTACTATCATGCGCACAAAAGGAAGAGTTTGTGGAAGTTGCAGTTAACCAGTGACACAGCGGGTTACAAGTTCAACACTACTAGTATATCCCGAATCAACATTCATGGGTACGATGGATTATTGTCGGTCCTTATTCAGTTACGAACTAACGATGCTTTCAGCAAAATATGGAGAATTTCGAGGTCCCCGGCTCAGTCTCTGACGATTACTGTCACATTGTTGCGCATGCTACTGACAGTTATATTAATCGCTCTCGAGACTTACTTACCAGATGGAATCAACCTCGAAGAGAGAGAGAGAGAGGTAATGTGGAATTCTCTGTGTCTTGCTTATATATTAATAAGGACACTACAACTACTTAGGTACTGGTGGGGATCGAACCAGGGACCTTCCGATCCTGAGGCGAACGCGCTACCACTGTACCAAAGCGGCTCCACAAAAGAAGATATTCTTGCCAAATGGTGCGTAACGCGAGAAGATGGCCTTCAAGTCAAAATTTTGACTTTTTCAAATTCTATCATTTTCTTTAAAGTAACTTTTGTTAATAAGTATAATTTACTACGCCCATTTGCCAATATCCCCTTTCTATATTATTGCGATAAGTGTCGACACGAAATGACATTGTTTTCAACTCTAATAGACGTGACGGCGTCAGGGTTTTCTACAGTAAAATAAATAGGTGCACTCCTGCTGTAGGTCCGTACGTCCAGAATAGCTTGTGGTGCCATTTAACAGAGAATACCGTTGGCAAGTGACGTTGTGCACTAGCGTTTTATTTTTATCGGTCAGTATGGCCATTAATTTAGTCCAAATACATACTTGATCATATGTCACAGGCACTCAACTTCTGAACTATATGATAGTCACGAAACTTGAAACAAATATTAATTAGTTCTACTCGAAAATTTATTTTTGAATCGGACCAAGTAACTGCAGAGACATAGCCCTTGGCAAAATAAAGAATATTGTGACACAAACTGCTCTTTAAAAACTATACACAGTCACCGAATATTTACCATATTTCCTACCATATTTCCACGTATACGCCAGTAATGGCCCGTTCACACAGAGCTACGATCTCACCACGCTCATGCCGCTCATCCCGACCTGAAGAATTTATCAGATCGGGGCGAAAACGGCGTCAAAATCTTATAATCGATGAGTATCGTCCGCGGATCGCCTGATCTACGCTTGTACTACGATTTCTCCACGACCACCGCGTTTCCGATACGTTGCTTTCGCGCTTGTACAATGTACCACGTTTCCACCGCGACCATGACCGATCGTGTGCCGCTTCTACTACGTTGTCACCACGATGTACAAGACCCTACTACGTTGGTAGACATACTTAAAAGACTGCTCCACGATGTCGCCGCGCTCTTGCCGACCACACTGTGTTCTCTCCACGATCATTGCACGATTTGATTCGATGCGTATATATAAATTGAGGGATTTCAAACAGCTTTTCAGTTCTCTCAGAAACGTTGAAAAATGAACAGGCCATAATTGGTACAACTTGTTATCCTTCAACAAGAGCAGATGCTTGTCGAATATCAGATGGAAAATATTATATATTCTTATTATATGGTATAAACGTCGTTCAATTATTCGCCGATTGCACTACGATGTCATTACGATAACGAAGATCTTGCCACGATGCTTCCACGATTCTTCTACGCTTATGCCGATCTTACTACGCTTTAGCCACGCTCCTGCTACGCTTGTTTTGAACATGTTCAAAATAAGCGTGGCGGGTTCGTGGAGCTTCACGATCTTCGCGATTCTACTACGACCTACCACGTTCATGAAGACACTCTCTCGATCTGCCACGATGATACCACGATTGGTCATGATTCGGTACCAAGATTAGATCGTGGTAGAAGCGGGGCCCTGTGTGAACGGAGTATTATCGGTCACTGGGTTGGACTTTCACGACGGTGGCTCCTCCATAGTTCCTGCTAATGAAAGACTTCGCGACATTAAAAAAAATAATTTGAAGTGAATTCAGATCGTTGCAATTTTGGACGGCAATTTAGAAAATATGCAATTTCTTTACCTTAAAGCTGCTCGCTCTCAGTTGCCGTTGAATTTTTTTTTTCAAAAATGACATACTAACACATAAATATAAAACTAATGGCTAGAATCAACAAAAGAAGTAAAAATCTAGAAAGTAATTTGCAAAAATGATTGAAAATGCTGGTTTTACGGCACCGCTACACTATATGTTTATATCGGAATTTTAAAAGCGTTTGCAACGCTTAATTATTTGGTAGGGTATTATTTCGAAACTACAGAATAACGTGACAGGAATTTTTACTGTAACCTTTTAATATGTCATTTTCGTACAGTGAGAAGAACTTTATTTTTTACCATAATCTGATCTACCTACAGACCTACAGGATTGTCCCCTGAAATTAATCTCAGATCGAGCTTTTGAGGGGTGGGGGGGGCGTTAAGCTACGTTCAATTTATCTCAGCGGTACGCAGTTGAGGGGGGTCCATTTGCCTTGAGCTGTGTCAGTACTCTATCCTCGATATGGCTTGAAAATTTGCATATCGTACGTATGTGTGACACCATGTCACGCTTGAAAGGCTGGAACGCGACTACAGTCTGGCTATACTCGCAGTGTGACCACCAGAATAATCATACATAAGAAATCAATTACGGCATTGTCCTTGATTAAGACATACATTTGACGTTTGAATATCGTTTCTTAATTACTTAATTGTGCATCTTTCTGAAGAAAACTTTCAGCTGAAGCGAACTTTAAAAATATAGTAGTACACATTTTCGGGTTTTCTATATTCCAAATGTGAACTACCGTATAAGTTATAATACTTGAAAATGTCCGAACATAAAGAACATTTGCATGTATTAGCATGCAGAAGAAAACATGAACTTATGATAGTGGAAACTGATGAACAGATCACTTACTGTGAAGAAGTGTACATGTATGAATGTTCAAGGAATATACGCATGAAATTTAAATATAAACACACGTACGTTTTGTATGCATGTACTTATGCAATACATGTATTTATACAAGTTTATGTTTGCAAGACATCAATTTATTGTCGTTTATCTAATTAACTAATTGTCTATGATATGTTATTTGTAAATATGTTACTAACTCCCACGAGGAGGATATGAAGAAATAAAGTAAAGTGAAGTTCAATCGACCATTCAAACTGAGTCTAAGCTCTTATTATGCATAGGTAGGACACGTCCTGTCTATCGTACGTATGTACATCATATAATACTTTGACAATGTAGAACACGTCCTGTCTATCGTACGTATGTACATCACATAAGACTTTGACATGGTAGAACACGTCCTGTCTATCGTACGTATGTACATCATATAAGACGTTGACAAGGTAGAACACGTCCTGTCTATCGTACGTATGTACATCATATAATACTTTGACAATGTAGAACACGTCCTGTCTATCGTACGTATGTACATCATATAAGACGTTGACAAGGTAGAACACGTCCTGTCTATCGTACGTATGTACATCATATAAGACGTTGACAAGGTAGAACACGTCCTGTCTATCTTACGTATGTACATCATACAATACTATTACAAGGTAGAACAAGTCCTGTCTATCTTACGTATGTACATCATACAATACTTTGACAAGGTAGAACACGTCCTGTCTTTCGTACGTATGTACATCATACAAGACGTTGACAAGGTAGAACACGTCCTGTCTATCGTACATATGAACAGCATACAAGACTTTGACAAGGTAGAACACGTCCTGTCTATCGTACGTATGTACATCATATAATACTTTGACAAGGTAGAACAAGTCCTGTCTATCGTACGTATGAACAGCATACAAGACTTTGACAAGGTAGAACACGTCCTGTCTATCGTATGTATGAAAAGCATACAATACTTTGACATGGTAGAACACGTCCTGTCTATCGTACGTATGTACATCATATAATACTTTGACAAGGTAGAACAAGTCCTGTCTATCGTACGTATGAACAGCATACAAGACTTTGACAAGGTAGAACACGTCCTGTCTATCGTACGTATGAAAAGCATACAATACTTTGACATGGTAGAACACGTCCTGTCTATCGTACATATGAACAGCATACAAGACTTTGACAAGGTAGAACAAGTCCTGTCTATCGTACGTATGTACATCATATAATACTTTGACAAGGTAGAACAAGTCCTGTCTATCGTACATATGAACAGCATACAAGACTTTGACAAGGTAGAACACGTCCTGTCTATCGTACGTATGAAAAGCATACAATACTTTGACAAGGTAGAACACGTCCTGTCTATCGTACGTATGAACAGCATACAAGACTTTGACAAGGTAGAACACGTCCTGTCTATCGTACTTATGATTAGCATACACGACTTTGACAAGGTAGAACACGTCCTGTCTATCGTACATATGAACAGCATACAAGACTTTGACAAGACAGAACACGTCCTGTCTATCGTACTTATGATTAGCATACAAGACTTTGACAAGGTAGAACACTAGAACACGTCCTGTCTATCGTACGTATGAACAACATACGAGACTTTGACAAGGTAGAACACGTCCTGTCTATCGTACGTATGTACATCATACAATACTTTGACAAGGTAGAACACGTCCTGTCTAACGTACGTATGTACATCATACAATACTTTGACAAGGTAGAACACGTCCTGTCTAACGTACGTATGTACATCATACAATACTTTGACAAGGTAGAACACGTCCTGTCTATCGTACGTATGAAAAGCATATATTAAGTAAGACTTTGACATGGTAGAACACGTCCTGTCTATCGAACGTATGAACAGCATACGATACTTTGACAATCCAGTCTTAGTTAGCACATAGATTATACAGAAATACTACACTGATGTAAAAACATTGTTTTGTACTTTGATAGAAGTTTCGCAAACGATGTTTAGAACGGCATTCGCATGGTAAATTTCACATCTGATGAATTTACTTTAAATACTCAATATAATAATATTTAAGTAATCATTTAACAATTAAAATAAGTCGTCAGTATTTAAAGTCCCAGGATCACTTTGAATTTGCTGATATAATAAAATAAAATGAATTTACTGACAGGATAGTGTTAGAACTATTCACTCTAAGACTTATATATTGTCGATATATGTTTTTCTTTCGTATTCAAGTCGTTTCTACACGAAAAATGGTTGCCAGTTCTAACTTTTGCAAAATCATTCAAATACTACGCTATATTTTTAACTTAGTTATCAACTTAAAAAGAAAAGTTAGGAACGTTTTGGGAGCTAATAAAAAGTTATTTTCGCGGGTAGGACAGTTTTCTTGGTAAAACAAAATAAGTGCAACCTATGTTTGTGCTACTGACTTTAAACCTGTGTAAAGTTTATTTGGGAAAACCCGTCATACCATCAGCAAAAGTAACCAATTGTTTGCATAACTGTTAGATATGATTCTGACGGTAAGATAAATTCATCTGTAAACATTTTGTTTGCCTTCTGCAGAGAACATAAATAACAAGAGCTGTCTGGCGACAGTACGCTCGACTATTCGAAGAGTTTGTTGGTGAAAGGCAAGCAATAATAATAATCTACAAGTACATTAACTTTTAAAAAGAATATGTCCAAGGTAGCAGCTTGCATGAAATATTTCAACTAGAAAGTGCATCAACGCCCAACATTTGAAGTAAATTTAGCAAAGAGTTATCTAACGTGGCTGTCTGATGCTCATAAAGAGTTTGCTTCAGTTTCAAACAATCTCATATAGTATTAAAGATTTTGTTCGAGCTGCAATCAATCCGACTAGTGGTTCATGAAATATGTTTATTATAGTAGTCTCCACACAAATCGTTAACATAGTTATAGCCCGCACGCAAACTTAAACCACAATGTCTAAGTCCAAAAAGGGATTAATTTGAAATACATTCAGTTAAAGAGTTCTATCTGATTTGATTGTCAGATACTCCGGAGGGTTCTGTCTAAGTGTGAAACCAAAACCACATACATGAATGTCCATGGACCACACTTACATGCATAGTTTTAACCAAAGTTTTAAGTCCAACAAGGAGCTGTAAACATGTCTGGCATGTAATTTGTCCTTGATTTTATTGTCTGCAAGAGCGGCGCGATTTCTTCTGACTTAATGGTTCCCGATTTGGTTTGCTATGAATGGCTGGTTTCCGGTATGTTTCCTCTGATTCAATGTTTCCTCGGTTTGACTTCACCTGTAAGAATGGTTCCCGATACCACTTCCTCTTGATGACTCTTTCCCGATCCTGCATGCTCTCTATCAGATCGACACTCATGTTGGTTTGTACATCCTTCTAACCAATACGTGGCCATCAAACCTTTTCCCTATGAATAATTAACTAAATAAAGATATTTTATCTATTAGCAATACATTATGTATATTGTTAATAATTTAACTCAGGACAATTGCAACTTTGAATTGGTTTGAAATTAACTGAGTTTACCGTTTCACTAACTACAATAAATATGAGCATTTTCTCTGTGAAATAAAGATACAAAAATGTACATGTTCAGAGAAACCACATAGTATTACGTAATATATAAAAGCGAAAGGTCTCAAATCAATGATATCATATTTATAATAAAAAATATTCTTACCTTGACCTCAACCTGTTCTCGTTCTGATATTTCAAACTTATTTAGCAAATATAGGAGGCCAGCATATGCATTCATTGTCTGTATTCGCATAGCTTTGCAATTTGTGTTAATGTGCAATCTTTTCACTAACCGACTGCTAAGTATTTTAAATGGATTTGTCAATCTATCATTTGGAATGCAACCTTTAATTCTTAGATTTGAAGGTTACTTAGGAAATAGATTTCAATTTGAGTGATATACCGGTTAGTATATCACTGTGTGGAGTGTAAATGCGTAGTACTCTAATCACGGAGGCCGAAATCCTTCTTTGCTATACAATATAGGAGAAATTTTCAGTAGTGTTAGAATAAAATGTATTGATTGAATGGCGAACAATATAGATCATTTTCATGCTGCACGGATTAAGCAAGCTCTGATCGCAGACAACTTGTAGTTGAGGTGTACAAAATAGAACATCCACAACATTTTATGATGAAACATTTTTAAAGCTGCTCGCTCACAGTTCTCGGAGAAAACATTAAAATTTAAAAAGATGATACAAAACTGATAAAAAATGTAAATGCAATGGCTAGAATCAACAACGTAATAAAAAAAACTAGGTAAGAATTCGCAAAATTCCATTGAAACTGTAGGTTCGGTTGAACGGCACCGCTACGCTGTATGGTTATATTGAGATATTCAAACGTATAATTTAGTAGCGTATAATTTCAGATATACAGATATACTTGACAAGAATTTATACCAGAACATTTTTATTTGACCATTCATTCTTACACATTTTATTTTCAGACAGTCTGAAGATCTTTATTTATTCATCAAAAACTGAGAGCGAGCAGCTTTAAAAATCTAAACACTATAACACTGTACAATTCTACCGCGGAACCACAATTAGCTGTGCTAATGTATCGCGTAATATCATTATTTAAATCATACAGAAATACTTACGTATGCCGGTAGACTCCATTCCGGATGCAGTATTCACGGTGTCACCAAACAAACAGTATCGTGGCATTTTTTGTTCCAACTACATCAGCTACACACGGACCTGAAAACAACATGTCAGCCTTCAGAATGGTTAACACTAAAATATGTGTGAGGAACGAAGAAGTTATATGATAAACCGGTGTTTTAATATATAAAAGTGTATATAATTATTTCTGTTATAGTAAATAGACATACACACTCTGTGGTTGATTTCGACAGGAATTAATATGTGACAAATTACTTAATTTTATGTTTTTCGGTAGTTTATCGAAATATAACGGTGGATTATATAAACTCACTGGTCACTCAGTGAAATAATCTTCTACCCGGATTAACGTCAAAAATATACAGAGCGTAAATCGTTAAAATGACGCCATGTGTGCCATGCTTTGTGATGACGTTTTACGCGATTTTCGAAATTTTATTGAAACAAACTCAACAAAAGTAGAGTTTTAAACAA
This sequence comes from Saxidomus purpurata, assembly GCA_022818135.1. Lineage (NCBI taxonomy): Eukaryota > Metazoa > Mollusca > Bivalvia > Venerida > Veneridae > Saxidomus > Saxidomus purpurata. The sequence goes on from JAFMSR010000004.1 coordinate 11,152,367, forward strand.
AATAAACAGAAAAATTGTTGGTATCGATGTGATATCTCGTTTATTTCACTCGTGAACACCAAAAGCAGTTATTTTTGAAAATATCACTTTTAGTGCGCACTCGGTGAAATTGTAATTCCTTTATGCCAACTGCGATTGTTTTCGATCACCCTACCGGCGAAGTGATCTTATTCAATATTGCGTATTATCGGTAATTTACAGAAACACATCCGGATTATTTTGCTAATCGGAAAGTCAATTGTCATTTTCTATAGAATGTCTCTAGCCGATTGATGGAAGTCGTTGCATATGTCTTAACATGTGACAATGATTAGATTCTACATATGAACTTTGCAGTAGCTAAATCCTCACTAGGTCGTTTTATTCTATAATTTTCTGAGTTTCCTCTACGTATATATGTTAGTATAACGGTACCAAAGAAATAGAAAAACCGACCAATGTCGACACATGTGCAATTACATTGTAGTCAAAACAGATAGACCTTATATAGTGATCTCAGTTGCATAAATTAAGAAAAATAAGATATTCGAAAATGAGGCTATTAATATGCGTTGAAACGGATAATACCATAAGATTTGATATTGGCTATTTTAGACTGACAATAATCTCAAGCATATTTTGCGAAATTTTGAGTCTACAATAGCATTTACAAATGCATGTAAACAAAAAAATGAAAAGAAAATGAGCCTGGATGACACATCTAGCAAGTTGTGACATCATACGTATATACGACGTCATCAATCAAAGTCAAATTAGCAGTTAGTGATTAATATAGATATTATATGGAAACCCAAATAAGGTGTTGAAGTTGGACACGTGTCGGCTTTACCCGAACTTGCGCTATATACACATGTACCTTTACCAGAAAAACAAAAATAATATCAAACAGGGAAAGCCACGTACCAAAAACGCAGCCTCCCCAAAACGAGCCCCACAGCACCCAGAAGTCCTGTTAAATTCCATATAAACGTTATTGTCTTTCATTCTAGCATAATATGCGTTCTAGCATAATATGTGCTGTTTTTGCCCGTTTTGCCGGTGTTTTAACAGGAGAAAAACTTGTGTTAACGGGGAGATTTACGTGCTCGTTTTTATTTTTTGCAATTTTTATGTTAGAATAGCGTTTACGCACGCTATTTAATGTGACAACATCTGCAAAATCCCTCTGGATATGTTGGTTCCCTCGCCCTTACGGACTCGGGTACCAACCAACCCTTGAGATTCTGAAGATGTTATTTTTAAACGCCAGGAGACTAGCGTTAGTGGCCTTTTGTAATTTAAAAAAAGTAATCCTATCGTACAACTTCTCAGTGTGTGTTTCTTTTAAATGTCTCGATATTTCTTCGATCACGAGGGTAAACAGAATATCATGGTGACCATGTAACGTAGTTAACATGCCTACACATGGCTGTCCTCGGCTCCTGCGGTGGGGTATTTTTTGTCCTGCGAATGACGGAGGAATAATGGGGTGAGAGTGGGGGAGACTTCAAGAGGGGTATCTTATACATGTACATGTACTAGGTTTGGGGGTTCTCCATCGAGAAAATGTTATGCTTCAGTATGCTTTTGTAAAGATCTTACAGGAAAAGGGTTGAATATTTAGGTAATGTTCAAAGACAAACGAAACATAAAAAGACAGGTAATAGTGATTTTGTCATGCATTGATTAATTTTGAAATAACTTGGCACAAATGTTCAGTACATCAAGACAACGTGTCGCGTGCAAGACCCACGTCCCTATATCAGAGGTCAAGGTCACACTTAGAGTTTGAAGGTAATTGAATCCTGTATATATGCATACATTTGTGTCCGGACTGTAACTTTGTCATACATTGATTGATTTTAAAATAACTTTGCACAAATGTTTAGCACACCAAGACAATGTGTCGCATGCAAGACCCACGTCCCTACCTCAAAGGTCAATGTCACACTTAGAGTTTAAAAGTAATGGAATACTGTATACATGGTAACTCTGTCATACATGGAAGGATGTTAAAATAACATGGCACAATTGTTGAGAACATGGAGAGGACAAACACTCTGAGACACCTCTTTTGGGGGCATTTGTCACTTGTGAGGGACAACTCTTGTTTATTCTTTTTCATTACTGTTCAGTAAATGTTTAGGTATAATCGTTACAAAAAAATGAAACTTTTTTCATTCAAATCCGTTCATAAATACCAGAGATACGAACCCTTTATGTTCAAGCAACCGTGAGAAATGGGTAGACATCTTAACGACGTTGTGACTTCAACGTCTCGTGTTCGTCTTCCTTTCAAATAGCACCACGTTTAAGCAGATGCAGATCATAGATTCATATGCCAAAGATGACGGTTTTCTGAGGTCAACAAATTCAGACGTAAGGTGGGGAGTTATCTTAATTGAAGCAAATTCCAACATAAAGTGTCTCCATTTCCTGACAATTTTTCGACATAGCACATGTTGAAGGATTCCAGAAAAAAGTCCTAAACAATCTATCGGAATCTCTCTCTTAAAATGCACCATGTTTTGCACCACAGTTATCATAAAGAAACGCATGGCTCTGCTTTGTGCGCTGTCATATTATGTACATAACATAATTTTATATTATTAAAAAAAACAAGCCATGCATCCACCGACATTGATACAGGACTGTCCCTGACAGGCCCTAGGATAAATTCCACCAAAACCATATTCCAAGAGGAAGTCTAGCTCGCTATTCTGTTCCATTCAAACCTCGCAGTTACTATATACCGCATGTGCATGCTGAAAGAGCCAGTGAATTACCCAAACTTGGACACCTATTATAACATCAGAATAGGCACAAAGCTGGCTAGATCAGAGTGTGCAGATAAGTTTTATAGACGCTACAACGCAGTATGACACTGGTAACTAGGGGACATTCGGTTACCCTCGGATAAGAACGCGTTTCTACACATCAAGTCGATCAGAGCAGGGATCAGACGCGTGTGGACACAGGCATCCCGTTGGTAACTAAGGGTATTCGGTTACCCTCGGATAAGAACGCGTTTCTACACATCAGGGATCAGACGCGTGTGGACACAAGCATCCCGTTGGTAACTAGGGGTATTCGGTTACCCTCGGATAAAAACGTGTTCCTACACATCAAGTCGATCAGAGTAGGGATCAGACGCGTGTAGACACAAGCATCCCCTCGGTAACTGGGGGTATTTGGTTACCCTCGGATAAGAACGTGTTCCTACACATCAAGTCGATCAGAGCAGAGATCAGACGCGTGTGGACACAAGCATCCCGTTGGTAACTAGGGGTATTCGATTACCCTCGGATAAGAAAGTGTTCCTACACATCAAGTCGATCAGAGCAGGGATCAGACGCGTGTGGACACAAGCATCCCTTGGTAACTAGGGGTATTCGGTTATCCTCGGATAAGAACGCGTTTCTACACATCAAGTCAATCAGAGCAGGGATTAGACACGTGTGGAAACAAGCATCCCGTTGGTAACTATGGGTATTCGGTTACCCTCGGATAAGAACGCGTCCCTACACATCAAGTCGATCAGAGCAGGGATCAGACGCGTGTGGACACAAGCATCCCCTGGTAACTAGAGGTATTCGGTTACCCTTGGATAAGAACGCGTTCCTACACATCAAGTCGATCAGAGCAGGGATCAGACGCGTGTGGAAACAAGCATCCCCCTGGGGTGGAGGGGATACGGAACACAACGCGATCCGGTAAATTATGTGCGCACGAAACTTCTAAAACAATATTCTCCCAAACAATTTTTCAACAATCTCTGTATTACATGACTTATTTCCTTAGTTTATCTAACACATATTTGTCTGTTTTACTGTTTACTCGCATGACATTTGGGGTTCTCTGCATTGAAATCAACGTATCATCACCATCAGTAAGACAGGAGAAAAAATCAAAACATCTCCGCAAATTGCACAACTTTTGGCATTGTCGAACTATACCTAAAAATCACGATTGATGTACATGTAGTAGAAAAACAAGCTATTAAACATATTAATTTTATAATCAGATATGTTAGATAGTTTGTCTAACACTTGTACTAGGTGATGAAATCACTTTTGGCTACTTCTATTCATTAAATCAATTTAAGATTTGAAAATTATACAGGGTCGGAAATGTAGTGAAATGTTGACACCTACACGCGCTCTTTAATTAATATCATTAATAATAATGAAGACACCAAAATCAAATTAAAGGGGTATATGACAGCTTTAATAACCTATATAATAAATGTTATTTTATGGAAATCGGACGAGTAACACTGACATAATCAGCATAAAACGGAGGTTGTAATTCCAAAAACTTCAAAGTCTAACCTTCGCGTGGTTGCTATGATACACCAATTTTTTACACTTACTTTCTGATGAATTGTCGGCAATTATTTTTCTTTTTAAATAAGTGTTAATTACGACTTTCAATAAGTCAACTGCTATATTGAATTATTAATTTAATACATGGCCGTCTTTTGATAAGTTACTTTCTTTTTCACCTTTAGACTGCGCGATTTTTTTACACAAACTCTCCATTTTCGCCAACAACTCGGCAACTCTTCAACGCCGGCATAGCTAATAAAGGCCACTGCCTTATGAAATGAGTGTCAACCTATCTAAAAAGATTAAGCATTAGAGACATAGCTCTGCGAACAAGGGTATACATGTATAACTCACACAAGAACTTCACCTCCTGCGCTTTCACATCAAATAAAGAAACCATGAGGCAACGTGAGGATATTTGTTTTTCCATAGTTTTCATCCCCATCCAATAATGTCAATTCTTAACACTTTTGATCTTAAAGGGACACTCCATATAACTGATGTCAAACTAAATAACTTAAAAAAACATAAATATTAAAATATTTGGAAGTATTATAACTTAACCTAGAAGTTAAGCTAAACATTCCAGTCAGTATCGGTAAAATCAGCGTTAAACTTTATAAATACGTTGCGGTACCGTAAACTATTCAATACTCTGTGTGAAGTTGTTGTACGATATAAATGGGTGGAAAGCGATTTATTACAAAAGGCCTCTTTGTTGAATATTTGTGCTAAAATTGGGCATTTTTATGATATATGTTGTTCTTTAAAAATATATCTATTTATAATTCTGCGTTCAGTGAACACATTATTTATGTTTCGATAATATAATCTGCTAGATGTAGGGAGTGCCTTTTTAAAGTGAATTACTGAAGTAAATTGTACAGCTTATAAAACCAATGGGATTTATGTCTTTACGACATACGCCAGTTTCAGTTTACGGCAAAAATCGTGACCATCTAACATCCTAAGTACTATTTTCAGCGCTGCCGTATTAAGCTCGCTTTTGACTCGAAGCTGGTAACCTTTCACCCCAATGAAATGACAAGTAAAATGTATAATTATGAAATGTTATGTACTTTAATGTCCCCTTTTCGGTGATGATCGTAAACGATATATTCCTAGGTACTATTAAATGTACTAAATTCAGCGAGTTCTGAAAAATTCCTCGTAAATCTTGCCGTGTTTGCCCTTGCCATTATTAGCACGTTTAACAATGTCTGAATTACGAATATTCGTATCCGTACTCGTATTCGTTCCAGTATTCGTACTCGTGTATAAAATACACTAAACTTACCTCTAC
>JAFMSR010000004.1:11158476-11352506 GCA_022818135.1 Saxidomus purpurata
GTTATGACTGGACTACACAGAGAGATAACGCTCAGGTTTCAAGTGCCCGGACTTACACGCCGCCAAGTGGATGCAGGTTTCGCCCATTTCAAGAAATTATATCGCAGGTATTTGAATTAACGTACATGAAAATTTGAATGATTTAATACTGATCCCATTACTACACGTCAAAGTAATGTCAATTTTGAAATAAAAAATAAGAAAACTTACTTTTATAACTCATTAGCAATTATGATTAGCAATTACAATTTAGAAAAAGAAAAAAAAAACTACCATTAAAAGATAGCCGGCGCAATTTTTAATATATGAAAGCGATTGTTTGCTAGATTTTGATAGTAAAATTTAACTTTATTATGTTGTAAGGCGCCAAATGTCACATGATGAGAAAAAAAGAACCTTGACCAGGATTCGAACCCATGTACCTTCCCTTGCATCTCCCGACTGATCTAACCGGCTACTTGTCAAATTTGTCCCCCATAGTCGCGACATGTGTTTCAGGAAAACAAACTTTACCCTTGCTTTTCTTATAAATATCCTACTCGAATTATAGACCGTTACTCACCGGCCGAGAAAGTATAAATACATAAATTTGGAGGTAGCAACATACTATGTTGATAGATATGAATTATTTACGTTCTTAAATTATCAACCCATTCAAGAAAGACTGGAAACGCACGAGTATTTTATTGTCTATTATTAAATTATCATCGGTTATCGTAACATTCTACCGGCGAGCAGAAGACCCTATCTCAACACTATGACGCCCCCATAAGATGTGTTCTCTGTTATCCTACTGTTCGATTTCGTAAACAATGTGTTTATAAACATGGGTCATTCCATTGATTTAATGTTTTAGGGAGAGAAGCATTGTTGTATATAAAAATCAATATAATTAGTATATCAATAGATGTGTCACTACTTCACAAGCAAAGACGCACTGGTACAGTGGTATAGGTGCTAGCTGCTTACGCATGTATATCGCGGTTCGATCTCTGGACTGAGAATTTTTTTTTTCTATTTTTTTTAGTTAATAATGTTTTTTTTGAAACAATCGTTTACTTGTACAACTCTTACAAAATATGTATTATATCTTTCTTAAGATATCTTATAACATTTTATCGTATTCGTGTTTATAGTCTCTTTAGCGACAACACATGACGTCGATACAAAACACGGCAAAATATACATCATTTCAGTTACATTTTCTGGTTGGTGGTTCTTCGTTAAAGCAAAAGAATGAATTCAAGCTAGAAATTCCAGTATTTGCGTGCCATTCTTTAGTTTATACTAATTTATTTTAGCTCGATTGTGAAGAAAGCTTGTAGCTTATCGAGTCACTCTCGAGTCCGCTTCCTGGAAAAACCAGTACTGGTGACTTATGAGGAAGTACGGTCGTGACCCCAGTAGGGCTCGAACCTGCAACCTCCGGGATGAGCGGCCGACACCTTAACATCTACACCACCGCTGCCATTCTTTGATCTGAAAATCTTCCGTTTTAAAAGTTTAGTTAGATATGATGTATCGCTCACTTTTCCTATAAAAAGAGGAAATGGTAATTTCAGTGCCATGGTTGTATTTTACCATCGGAACCATACTACAGAACAATTTACACTGACGTTTCTTTTGCTGATAAAATATGACCAAATTGTTAAGGAATTGACTTCAGCAAGAAAAAGGTGATGAATATTTTCCTCTTTTCGTTCAAATTCTCTTTCTGGCTACTTCTTTTCTGCAGTCAATCTTAAGAACGAGAAAATTACCAAAGTCCATAATAATTGTGATTGTAATAGCCCAGATTAGGTGCTGTAAATCAGGCGTAAAGTGCTTAAAAGTTAACCATTGACAAAGTTCTAGATTTTGCCAACCAGAGGGGACACCACTCCAACGCCCAACCCAGACCAACGGACCAGCCCCAAGTCATGCCCTGTCGACCTACGTTTATAATTGATAAAAGTTATATGCGTTTTCTATATTTTTCCCTAACACCTTTGTCAACAGCTGTATTTGTATTGTTTCCTTAGCGGTTGTGTGTATTGTGTAAAATTAATAATACATCGTATACATTTCATCTCCTCTGAGTACATGTAAGCTAACACAGAATTATGTCCTTCTATTGGACTCAATAAGATAAAAAAATATATATAAAGAAATTACATGGCTGTACTAGGGCTCGAATCAGTAAATCATACAATGTTATACGCTTAATTATCTCGGTTTTAACCACGCGGCCAGTGTTGCACGATTCAGTCATACCAAAAATACTGGTATACATTAAAATTGATTGACCCGACTTACCTCGGCACTGGAGCAGTCTATTTTAAAAGTACAAAAACACGTATGACCTAGAAATCGAACTGTAGTATTCTATTGCAAAAAACAAAACAAATTTGTATGGAACGCCTTTACTGTCTTACTATGTTGTATTGTATTATACGCACTGCATTTTTATGTATACGAGGTACAAATTTCATTTGACATGGTACATGCATATTTAGATGGGGTCACTTTTTTTGTGATATGCAGTGCTTTTTCTTTTATATGTGGTGTATATTTAATAATATGCAGTGCAAAAGTGTGTGTATACAGTAGAATAATCATTATATGTTGTACAAACAACGTTATATGCAGTACAAACAACATTATATGCAGTCAGTTTTTCTATACATGAGGTGGTATTTTTATTATTTGCAGTAGTTGTACCTTTATACGTTGTATGTTGATTAATATATGTGGTAGATGTTTAAATGTATGAAGTGATTTCATTTCAGTGTATAAGTGGTGAAATATTACTTATACTAAGATAATAAACCAATATGTGCGGTGCATATGTCAATATACATGGTGTCAACAACTTTGTATGCAGTAAATTCCTTTTAATTATGTTTGGTCCAAACAACTATATAAGCTGTACATACGGCATTATATGCGGTGCTTTTCCCATTATGATGATGATACTTAAAGACAGTCTCTAAAAATACTCTAGGCGGAAATTAGCGAGTGAGCTAAGAAAAATTTGCCATGACACTGTACATTCAACATCGAATAGCGCTTGCATGTATATGGAACGCCATTACTGTCTTATTATGTTGTATTGTATTATACGCAGTGCATTTTTATGTATACGAGGTACAAATTTCATTTGACATGGTACATGCATATTTAGATGGGGTCACTTTTTTGTGATATGCAGTGCTTTTTCTTTTATATGTGGTGGTTATTTAATAATATGCAGTGCAAAAGTGTGTGTATACAGTAGAATAACCATTATATGTTGTACAAACAACGTTATATGCAGTACAAACAACATTATATGCAGTCAGTTTTTCGATACATGCGGTGGTTTTTTATTATTTGCAGTAGTTGTACCTTTATACGTTGTATGTTGATTAATATATGTGGTAGATGTTTAAATGTATGAAGTGATTTCGTTTCAGTGTATAAGTGGTGAAATATTACTTATACTAAGATAATAAACCAATATGTGCGGTGCATATGTCAATACACATGGTGTCAACAACTTTGTATGCAGTAAATTCCTTTTAATTATGTTTGGTCCAAACAACTATATAAGCTGTACATACGGCATTATATGCGGTGCTTTTCCCATTATGGTGATGATACTTAAAGACAGTCTCTAAAAATACTCTCGGCGGAAATTAGCGAGTGAGCTAAGAAAAATTTGCCATGACACCGTACATTCAACATCGAATAGTGCTTGAATGTGCCTTAAAGATTGTTTGTCTGCATGGTCACATAACCCATGGATATTTCTAAAGTACTGCATATTTGAGATATGGACTTTAATGTAGTTTATACAAAACTTTAACCAGAATTTCTTAGTCGAAAAAAGGGGCCATACTTTGCATTATCTGCAAGATAAAGTGAATCTAGCATGTTCATGAGTTGTGGATAATGAAATCCATCAGAGGGCTGAGATACGTCCAAAAAACGAGGCTATGCCGAGTTTTTTGGGACGTATCTCAACACGAGGATGGAATTTCCTAATCCACAACTGAATGGACATGGTAGATTTATTTTCTCACCGTTTTAATCGCATTTTTATCGCAGGGACGAGAGTGATTCTTTCTCTATAGATGGATAGAAAATGATCTAACTAAAAAAATGAATACCAACAACGCTATGTTTATTTCAAAAATAAAAATTTTACAGTCATTTCTTCGATTTTTATGTGATGTGCTGGCTGTTTATAATTTACGTAAAATGAGAATAAGCGGTTTTATTTTATGTTTTCCAGTGAATTATAGAGTTTTCTCAGTGAAATAAAAGTGATAATCCACAGTTTTGAAACAGTGGATTACCATTTTTATTTTTCACTGTTTTTGCAATCTTTAGCCCGGATTTACGTCAAAAAGTATACCGAGCGTTATTAATGCTGGAAACCATGCGACGATGACGTCGTTTAAATGACGTCATTTGTTCTACGTTTTCTGATGACTTTTCCCGCGATTTTCGATGTTTTATAGAAACAAACTCAATAAAAGAGTTTTAACCATAAAATAAACAGAAAAATTGTTGGTATCGGTGTAATTTCACGTTAATTTCACTCGTGAACACCAAAGGTAGTTATTTTCACTCGTGGCTGCGCCACTCGTGAAAATATCACTTTGGTGCCCACTCGGTGAAATTATAACGTGATCTTACACCGAAACCAACAATTATTCTCTATTTCTACCACCGGTAAATCAGCGGAAATATGTATCTCATAGGTGTGAAAGAGTTAAGTTAGTTTAATAGGTGTGATGGTTTGGAAGCCTTGTTTAAAACTTAATACATTCAGTAGTTAATGAGATACGGATTTCGGTAGCGCTTCTATGCTTGATGACGTGGCCGCTATTTATATCTATCTGCTTACTCGGTATTTTCCGGCTAAGTAATTCCGGAGAATGCCGGAAAGTATGATCATCGTAATGAAAAATGTACCGCATATAATGCTGTATGCACCGTGTATATAGTAGAATGGACCGAACATAATAAAAAAGAAAATGTCGTTTCCGCCATGTATATTGCCAAATGCATTGCGTAGAATGTTTTTTTATGAACAAATAAATAATAATTCACCACGTATAGAATTAATCGCAAGTACTTCATATATTTAAACATCTATCACACCTATTGAACAACATACAACGTATAAAGGGAAAACTACTGCGTATAATCAAAATACCACCACATGTATCGAAACATTGACTGCATATAATGTCATTTGTACTACATATAATGTCATTTGTACTGCACATAATGCTGTATGTATTGCACATGACGTTGTTTGCACACCATATAATGGTTATTCTACTGTATATACACATTTTTGCACTGCATATGATTAAATAACCACCATATATAACGGAAAAGGCACTGCATATCATGAAAAATGTACCATGTCAAATTAAATATGTACCTCATATACATGCAAATGCACTGCGTAAAATACAATACCACATGATAAGACAGTAAAGGCGTTCCATACATGTACCTTAAAGATTGTTTGTCTGCATGGTCACATAACACATTGATATTTCTAAAGTACTGCATATTTGAGATATGGACTTTAATGTAGTTTATACAAAACTTTAACCAGAATTTCTTAGTCGAAAAAAATGAATTTTATCCATCCTCGTTTTAATCGCATTTTCATCGCAGGGACAAGAGTGATTCTTTCTCGTTACATTATTCTATTTTATTCCGTGTATTGCCCAGTAATACTTACTTGAGCCGAAGCACTCTCTATCCGCTACACAAAACAATTCAAACATAATTCCCTGTTAAAATCTGCATTGAATAAAAAAAGAAAGAAACACTTCGAATCAATACTATACAAGAAACAACAGTGTAATCAAATAGCTGTTTCAAATCAATTCTTTAAAACTGTAAACTTCAATTTTACCTATTCAAATTTCAATGTAAATGTTTAGATTGACTTTGGAATTGAAGATACCACCGTTAATAGTGCTTGCCTTGACCGTATAGTAAAACTCGGCATATCATATAACGCAAGTGTAAAAACAGGATAAAGTGAATCTAGCATGTTCATGAGTTGTGGATAATGAAATCCCATCAGAGGGCTGAGATACGTCCAAACAACGAGGTTCTGCCGAGTTTATTAGGACGTATCTCAACACGAGGATGGGATTTCCTAATCCACAACTCAATGGACATGGTAGATTTATTTTCTCACCGTTTTAATCGCATTTTTATCGCAGGGACGAGAGTGATTCTTTCTCGTTACATTATTCTATTTTATTCCGTGTATTGTACAGTAATACCTACTTGAGCCGAAGCACTCTCTATCCGCTGCACAAAACAATTCAAACATAATTCCTTGTTAAAATCTGCATTGAATAAAAAAGAAACAAACACTACGAATCAATATTATACAAGAAACAACAGTGTAATCAAATAGCTGTTTCAAATCAATTCTTTAAAACTGTAAACTTCAATTTTACCTATTCAAATTTCAATGTAAATGTTTAGATTGATTTTTGAATTGAAAATTCCACCGTTAATAGTGCTTGCCTTGACCGTATAGTAAAAAGTCGGCATATCATATAATGCAAGTGTAAAACAGGATGGGGATGAAAAAATGAAATCAACTTTTTCTCGAATTTTACTTCAAAACTGCTATAGATGGATAGAAAATGATCTAACTAAGAAAATGAATACCAACAACGCTATGTTTATTTCAAAAATAAAAATTTTACAGTCATTTTTCGATTTTTATGTGATGTGCTGGCCGTTTATAATTTACGTTAAATGAGAGTAAGCGGTCAAGAGTAAGGTTTTCTACCACCGGTAAATGAGCGGAAATATTTATCTCATAGGTGAGAAAGAGTTAAGTTATTTAAATAGGGTGATGGTTTGGAAGCCTTGTTTAAAATTTAATACATTCAGTAGTTATTGAGATTAATAGTTTCTGTCGTGAGCACGAGGTTCAGATCGAAATATCCGTCACCGAGGGTGACTGTTTTGGCGGGAACGAGGCTCTGCCGAGTTCCCGTAAAACAGTTACCCGAGGTGACGGATATTTCCATCTGAGCCAAGTGTCTCATGATAGAAACTTTTTCTTGCATACCGTCTTGCACTTTAAGGTAGATTTCTAAATGCAAACTTATCAAAATGATGAATTATCATGAAAATCAAACGATTTTCCGCCGTTGTGTTTGGGAAATGACGTCACAATGTTTATAACGTTACGTCATAAGATATTCACGAGAGTCGTCTGGCATAGGAGGGGTGCCAGACCGGTTTTTCCGGAATGGGCAAAATCACCGGAAATGCCTATCCGATATGCAAGAAACGGATTTCGGTAGCGCGTCTATGCTTGATGACGTGACCGCTATTTATATCTATCTGCTTACTCGGTATTTTCCGGCTAAGTAATTCCGGAGAATGCCGGAAAGTATGATCATCGTAATGAAAAATGTACCGCATATAATGCTGTATGCACCGTGTATATAGTAGAATGGACCGAACATAATAAAAAAGAAAATGTCGTTTCCGCCATGTATATTGCCAAATGCATTGCGTACAATGTTTTTTATGAACAAATAAATAATAATTCACCACGTATAGAATCAATCGCAAGTACTTCATATATTTAAACATCTATCACACCTATTGAACAACATACAACGTATAAAGGGAAAACTACTGCGTATAATCAAAATACCACCACACGTATCGAAACATTGACTGCATATAATGTCATTTGTACTGCATATAATGTGATTTGTACTGCACATAATGTTGTATGTATTGCACATGACGTTGTTTGCACACCATATAATGGTTATTCTACTGTATATACACATTTTTGCACTGCATATGAATAAATAACCACCATATATAACGAAAAAGGCACTGCATATCATGAAAAATGTACCATGTCAAATTAAATATGTACCTCATATACATGCAAATGTACTGCGTAAAATACAATACAACATGATAAGACAGTAAAGGCGTTCCATAAATTTGTATGACTTAATTTAATCTGGATATCGATAAGCACTGTTGAATATATATTGTATCACGGACCATGGCTTACGGTAAAAATTCTTTTGAATTTGCAGTACCTATGCTTTCGAATTCATTACCTGAAACAAAAAGACAGATAACAAACTTCTGAAATTTCAAAACTCAAATGTCTTTTTGGGACGGATATAACTGCAAATGTTGCTCAAGCCAAAATTTACATCTTAACGTTGTCATCGTATTTATCTCTTTAACGTTGTCTCATAAATGTTTGACTTTAAATTACCAATATGTATAAGTGACATAGATATTTAGAGATTTTCACTGTCTTTTATAATTTCAACTTGTGTGATAGTATATGCATGTATATGTTACCTTGTCCTTTTATATGTTGTTATTGTAGTAATCGGTTAAAAACCCCAATCAGGGCATATGTTATTTGTTGTACTCTTGCCGACTGAAAATAAAGCTGATCTTATCTCTCTTTTTAAATTTTAGATCCGACTGTGATACGATGGATGAATTAGAGAGCGTTGTTAACCATTCGGCACGGTCTAATGTAGGAGTCAGATGTAAAACAGCGTAAAGGGAACATACATTCGAATGGTATGACTGGAAATCGTTTCTCAGTCGCTACTTTCGTCCGATAAAGAACATTCGGAAATACAAGTAATTCCGACTCAGCAGCGTACAGCCCGGGTTTGTCTTTGTGAAGCAGTCTTTGGACGGCGTGGAAGAGCCATGTCAAATATTGAAACTCACGGCCAAAGACATTGATGTGCATTTTCCACAAGTCATACATACTTAAGCAATGATTGAAGGCATACCTGTACAAAAACATCAGGCCATTCGTGAAATTGCAAAACAGAGATGTATTATGTCCTCGTGTTGACGTTGAACAATAGGAAAGCTCGTTCAAGAAGGACTTGTTAAATATATGCCTTTAGATGTAAATCTTATGAACATACGCTGCTACTTTTTACAGCTGTTTTTGTCCAGACCGTTCGAGTACTTTTAGCTCACCTTGATACGGCTGACTGCACTTCACAGAACTATAAAACGTTTCACTTGAACACTGGCACCATTATTAAGCTTTTCAAGATAAATAATCTTTATTCAATATTGTAAGCTCTGATAACAGCTGTCTAGTCTGTTTCATATCCTTTACGAGTCCAAGATTTAAATTATTTCAAACTTTACCTGTCGTTTTAATATGCATGTATGCGCTTTCTTCATATACATGAATTGTTTATGTTTTTTATAAAATTTAACTAAAACGTTAAGCGCAAAGTGCACCGTTTTTTTAAATAATGCAGGTGGCAATATTTAACACTTTTATGAGGATGATAAATTTGTATTCAGACGAACATGGACGATAATATTTGCTTTGGAGACCTTCAAAATGGTACCGAACATGGTCAGGTTCTGTTGTCGACTCACGGAGCAACCAGTGTTGGAAGATTTCACTATATATTCTAAAGGAAAAGCTACAGGCCGTTATAGTTACAGGGAACCGTATACTGTGGTTTGGTGTTTTGGTCCGTCAGGTGGGCGGGTTCGAACCCCGGCCCTACCAATTGGTATCCAGCCACGCGTCAGTCTGGCCTGGTACCAGCAGCTGTGCAGGTGCGAATCGAGTGTCAGGGGTGTATTAAATTGATGTCAGTAGTCCAGGGGCACGGCAGTACGGAGCTAGTACTGAGCGCGCGTTCGGGGTTTTAACCCGAACGGTAAACTACTAAACTATTAAGGCAAGTGTTACACACCAACGTGTAGGTGCTTGGGAGACCTTCAAAATGGTACCAAACATGGCCAAGTTCTGTGGCCGACTCATGGAGCAACCAGTGTTTGAAGATTTCACTATGTATTCTTTAGGACAGGCTACAGGCCGTTATAGGTACAGGGAACCGTATACTGTGGGTTTGGTGTTTTGGTCCGTCAGGTAAGCGGGTTCGAATCCCGGCTCACCCGATTGGTATCCAGCCACGCGTCAGTCTGGCCTGGTACCAGCAGCTGTGCAGGTGCGAATCGGGTGTCAGGGGTGTATTATATTGATGTAAGTTGTCCGTGGGCACGGCAGTACGGAGCTAGTACTGAGCGCGCGTTCGGGGTTTAAACAAGAACGGTAGACTATTAAGGCAAATTTTACGCTACAACGTGTAGGTGCTTGGGAGAACTTCAAAATGGTACCAAACATGGCCCAGTTCTGTGCCCGACTCACGGAGCAACCAGTGTTGAAAGATTTCGCTTTATATTCTATAGGACAGGCTTCAGGCTGTTGTAGGTACAGGGAACCGTATACTGTGGGTTTGGTGTTTTGGTCCGTCAGGTGAGCGGGTTCGAACCCCGGCTCACCCGATTGGTATCCAGCCACGCGTCAGTCTGGCCTGGTACCAGCAGCTGTGCAGGTGCGAATCGGGTGTCAGGCGTGTATTATATTGATGTCAGTAGTCCGTGGGCACGGCAGTACGGAGCTAGTACTGAGCGCGCGTTCGGGGTTTAAACCCCAGCGGTATATTATTAAGGTAAGTTTTACACACCAACGTGTAGGTGCTTAGGAGACCTTCAATATGGTAATAAATATGGCCCAGTTCTGTGGCCGACTCATGGAGCAACCAGTGTTGGAAGAGTTCACTATATATTCTATAGGACAGGCTACAAGCCGTTAAAGGTACAGGGAACTGTATAATGTGGGTTTGGTGTTTTGTCAAGATAGAGTTATGGTTTTTGTACACTGCACTTCCTCTCATTGTGCTTGACCGTTGTATGAAGTTTTATTGAATTCAAACCAATAGTTTTCAAGCTATGCTCCGAACTAGGAAAATAATTAAGGGGAAATAACTCTGTAATTGGTCAAACTAGAGTTATGGTTCTTGTACATTGCACTTCCTCTCATTGTGCTTGACCATTGTGTGAAATTGTATTGAATTCCAATCAGTACTTTTCAAGTTATGCACCGGACAATGAAAAGTTACAAAGGCCAATTACTCTGTAATTAGCCAAGATGGAGTTATGGTTCTTGTGCTGTGCACTTTCTCTCATTGTGCTAGACCATTGTATGAAGTTGTAATGAATTCCAACCAGTAGTATTCAAGTTATGCTCCGGAAAAGGGAAAGTTACAAAGGGCAATAACTCTGTAATTAGTTAAGATAGAGTTATGGTTCTTGTGCACTGCATGTCTTATCATTGTGCTAGACCATTGTGTGAAGTTGTATTGAATTCCAACCAGTAGAGTCAAGTTATGTTCCAGAAAAGGAAAAGTTACAAAGGGCAATAACTCTGTAATTAGTCAAGATAGAGTTATGGTTCTTGTGCACTGCATGTCTTATCATTGTGCTAGACCATTGTATGAACTTGCATTGAATTCCAACCAGTAGTTTTCAAGTTATGCTCCGGACAAGGAAAATGCAATGGACCAACTGTTCGCCGGATCGACCAACCTCAGGGTGACTCCATTATACCCCATAAACTTTATTTCGGGGGTATAATTATATTTCTAACGCAGTTATTGATGTAACGTCGATATTGTTCTCTTCAAGATGGGGTAAGTCTGGAGTGGAAAAAGTGACTCTGACATTATAAACCTTCTAAAAGTTGTTTGAGGTTAATAAACAGATAAGAAAAGTAAACATATTTTATTATTTTTTAATATGTGCTTACATGTAAATGATCAAATACAATGATGTAATACATAATTAATATGCATTTCCACATTTGTCATTGAAACATTACATTGCTGATATCATTTAAAGGTGATGCATACATAAACATACATTGACAAAGATAGTATATATACTTACAGGAAACAGGCAAGAACCTATTTCTCTACAACATGTAAAATAGCATTTAAAAGTGTAAAAAACTGTCAGTATGCAATAACTTCAACTCTTCTCCTTCATAAAATTAATGCAGATTAATTTAATATTTATGAAATAGCATCCGTTCAAGCAGTGTTCATTGTCTAATAAACAATGGTTTAGAGTCTGATGCGCAGTAACTAACCGCAAATGCCTGAGTGGTTTAAAAGTGCGCATCTGGACGACAAAGTGTTGTTTATAAGACGATAACAATGATGAAAAGGATGAATTTGAAATATTCATGTTTTGATATACTGTTTAGGTAGAATTAAACAGGAATAGAAAACAGACAAAACTTACTCAATAATATGTACTGTAATGACAAATTTTAGCTAAATTGTGCGGCGGTCACCTGCTTTATAAAACGAGAAAATTTGGCGGGAATCCGATCACCAGAGACACCTAGCGGTAGATTTTAACACAAATTAGTCAGGATTGTCTGTTTGCTTTCAAGTTGATAAGCGCAATCCTGTCAAATTGATTATTGAAGATCGCGGTATTTTAGTTCTTTGTTATATATCAAATAATTTTATGCTTTTGTTTAATTAAATGTGATAATCATTTTTTAATAAATCATGAAAAAGACGTGTCTTAAGCATTTATATTACCGTTACATATTTCATACTTACAACAGTACTACAGCTAAAATTCAGTATATCAAGAAAATTTATTACCTCCCTTTAAAGGGTAACGCAAGTCAAAATATAACTGAGCCTGAAATAAAACAGCATTCTTCGTGTTGAAAGAATTTTTGAAAACAGATAAAAAATAGAAGAGCGATGAGAAATCTAAAATTAAGTATATTGCAAATTTGAAATACTATTAGAAACGTCCCTTTTTCAAAAAAACATATTTACTCTTTTTTTCATAATTGTTTTCAACTAAAACTGGTAGCATTAACTAAGTGTCATGTAGGTTACATGTACTAAGCTTTTATATATATTTGAAGCAGCTGTTTTTAACTTAGCAGTCATACTTGCATAAATATTTAATTACAGTACTATGACATCACAAATTCTAAATGGCCACCTCCATGATTCTCTATTCTTCAATACCTTCACAATTAATACTCCGATTTCATTTTTAACTATTTTCTGACTTCCCTTGCTATTTAAAAAGCACACGTATCCAAATTAAACAGGCATTGTTTAACCGGAGTGGGCCAAATGTTTACCAACAAGGTTGAAATGGCACGTAGGCCCAACTAAGAGACACAATTTTTCCCCCTATTTGTTGCCATAGCAAAGATGGTTCTGTTATGGAAAAACATTCTTTGAATTATGTAACAGAATTGTTGTAATAGTTCTAAGTTTTAAGTATTAACAAGGTCCACTAGACAATGCTACATGCCAAATATCTAAGCTCTAGGCCTTGTGGTTTAAGAGAAGAAGATTTTTTAAGTTTTTCCTATTTTTTGCCATAGCAACCAGAGTTCTGCATGGAATGGAATTCTTTGAACAATTTTGGTAGAGCTTCATGCAAGGAACATTCCTGCATAGTTTTATCAACATTGGCTTAGTGGTTTCAGAGGAGATGTCATTTGAATCAAAATGTTGACGGACGACGGACAATCATCAATCAGAAAAGCTCACCCTGGCGTAGCCAGATGAGCTAACAAGGTAATAATGGCGCAGGGGCTCAAACATTTATAAACAACAAGGGCAAAATGGCCAACTTGCCCAACTCTTAGCTTACAAGGTCAACCCTGACCAAACATTTACAAACAACAAGGTCAAAATGGCGCAGTGGCCCTGGTATTAACCCACAAGGTCAAAACGGCGTATGACTAAAATATTCACAAACAACAAGGTAAAAATGGCCAAACAGCCCAAAATTTATCAAAACAACAAGGTAACAAGTGACAGGAAATTGTCACAAAACCAGGTTTTCATTTTCCAGTCTGCTGGCCGAGCGCAAATGTATTCTTCTATATATAACATATGTGGAAAAAAAGCAAAGGGCCATAATTCAGGCAAAAATTAAAAAAAAAAAAAAGAAAGAAAGAAAAAAAAAAAAAAATTGCTCTGTGTGGGGTTTGAACCGCTGGTCTCATGAGAAATTTTGTCATCTTACTGTAACAGAATACTCCAAAGTATACAGAACCGGTAATCTATCCTAAAAATAGACAGTAATAACAGAGTATTCTCCCTTTTATAATAACAGAGTATTCTCCCTTTTATATATACTTAAATAAGGAGACACAAAATTGCTAACGGACGGACGGACGGACGACCAGGGGCAGAACATTATATATTCAAAATTCTTTAGTTCACAATTATAGTTCTGTAAAAGTTTGGTTGAAATCCCTTGAGAAATGTAGGAGTTGCACACAGAAGAGTATTTCTCTATATATATTATATTATGTGGAAAAAAACAAAGGCCCATAATTCTGTCAAAAATGATCAAATCACAAAACCCCGACAATATGCGCCAGGGCACTTGGTGACAACAATTCTGTGAAAGTTTGGTTGAAATCCCTTGAGAAGTGTAGAAGGAGTTGCGCACAGAAGAATTACATGTGAAAAAAAACAAAGGGCCATAATTCTGTCAAAAATGACCAAATCACAAAACCCGGAATATATGCGCCAGGGCACTTCATGACAATACTTCTGTGAAAGTTTGGTTGAAATCCGTTGAGAAATGTAGGAGTTGCGCACAGAAGAATTACATGTGAAAAAAAACAAAGGGCCATAACTCTGTCAAAAATGACCAAATCACAAAACCCGGAATATATGCGCCAGGGCACTTCATGACAATACTCCTGTGAAAGTTTGGTTGAAATCCGTTGAGAAATGTAGGAGGAGTTGCGCACAGAAGAATTACATGTGAAAAAAAAACAAAGGGCCATAACTCTGTCAAAAATGACCAAATCACAAAACCCCGACAATATGCGCCAGGGCACTTCATGACAATACTTCTGTGAAAGTTTGGTTGAAATCCGTTGAGAAATGTAGGAGGAGTTGCGCACAGAAGAAATTGTTTACGCCCACCCGCCCGCCGACATACCCCAATCTAATAACCAGGATTTTTCCTTCGGAAAACCTGGTTAAAAATTACACTATGGCCCTAATATTAACAAGCAACAAGGTAAAAATGGTGCAGTTGCTCAAATATTTACAAACAAGGGCAAAAGGGCCAAGTGGCCCAAGTATTTACAAAAAAGGTTAAAAAGGATCAATGGCCCAAATATGTACAAACAACAAGGGCAAAATGTCTTAGTGTCCCTGATATTTACCAAATATGTATGAACAAGGTCAAAATGGCCTGGTAGCCCAACTATTTACAAAGAACAAGGTCAATATGGCTCTGTGGCCCAAACATTTACTAAGAACAAGGCCAAAATGGTGCAGTAGCCCAAATATGTACAACCAACAAGGTTAAATGGCTCGATGGCCCAAATATTTAGAAAAAAAAGTTAAAATGGCTTATTGGCCCAAATATGTGCCATTAACAAGGCAAAAATGGCAGTGACCCAAAATGTACAAACAACAAGGGCAAAGTGGCCAATACATTCACAAACAATGAGGTCATTATGGCCCAGTGGCCCAATTAACAAGAGCTATCCATAAGACAGCACACTCCTCTATTGTGGGTGCTTGCTAATAAAACTTTTATCAGTATAATAGGAAAACAAAATTCTGCTGACTCTCAAGTATACAAACTAAAAAGTCAAAATCTATCACAATATATTTAATGTTTGGTAAATTAATTGTTTTATACAAAATGTACCCCTGAACACTATTGCAAAGTTTGATATAACTACCATAAGTGGGTACTGAAGTGTGTGCATGATAGTATCTTGCATGCAAAACTTTAACAAAATTTTCAAAGTCAAACAAGGGCCATAATTTTCACTAAATTTATACAAGAGTTATCTGACTTGACTGTGTGACCTCGTAAAGACATTAATGAAGTTTCAAGTCAATATCATAAGTGGTTACTGAGATATGTGCATGATAGTACCTTGCATGCAAAACTTTAACCAAAGCTGTAACGCCGACGCCGACACCTACGCCGTCCCGATGCGCAAGTGACTGTAATAGCTAGCTCCATATTCTCCAAATAGCCGAACTCAAAATACTATACAAGAGGGCATGACAGCCCTATATCGCTCACCTGAGTGAACAGAGAACATGAAGTACCAGTTCAGATCTACACAATTTCAGGTAATAAAGACAATAATAATTATTGTGCATCCAAGTGCCATCCAAGTTCAAATTCTGTGAAGGAGCTTATTTCTATGATAATGAGGTTGAAATGAGATCAGTTGACGTCCACAGTACTGAACATTGCAGGTATGATCCTGAAATAGAGAAATCTTTGTTAAGATTACTGATTATAAGTGATATTATGATTATATTCAATTTATGACGGCCACCACATTCTCAATAAGGGTATAATAATCAAATGTCAAGATAACAGATGTATTCAATCTGTTGACTTCTTTATAGACACAAAGAACTTAATTGTTGTAACTTAAAAATTAAATCAGTACTACTAGTTTCAGACAACAATAATTATCCAGTTTCTATATATAGAATATGAAAGAAAATCACTTCAACCTCTTAAGGGCCTCATTTCAGTAAAAAAATCCAGTCTCTAAATATTCCATTGTTAGAGACCTAAAAACTCGTAAATAGTGATCACTTTTGCCAAACAATCAAATTCTGACAAGCTTTTCTGAAACAAAAGTTGTCCATTATAAAAGACAGTGTGGTGTTGCCAATAAAACAAAACTTTTGACAGTAAAGGGCAAAACAAGTAGCAAAAATTTAAGATATAATTTATTTAAGTCCAGTCTAGAGTTAACAAACTTAATCATGTTAATTGTCTGATACCCCTGAATACTATAAATACTCCAATAGGCTAATAATATATCTGCATAACACAGTGCCCTTTAAAGGTTTATAATTGGAATTTGGCCATGTAACAGATTTGTTTGAAACTTTAACATCTGATCATTTACACTTATTTATGTTCACTTAGCGCTTAATTCAAGTAAGATTTTCACTGGAGGTATTTTTAAAATTTGATTTCCCTATCCTGGTTGCCCAACCAAGATAGAGTTATTTTATCATAAGTAAAAATTTGATACACATACTTTGCTTGCAGAAAGATATAAATATAAGACCTATTATATTATATTTGTGAAATATTTACATTAAATATTATATATTTAGATGGAATTCATTAGAAATTAAAGTTTGAAAAGATATTATTACCTCCCTTTACCTATCTTGGGTGCACACCCAAGATAGGTTGGAAATAAATCAATTCAGAAGCTACACGTAGGTTTAAAACTTGGATTTTGGTTCAGAATGTTAAGATATTGGTAAATCTATCCAATTCAAATGTAAAAGTAGAAATTATATTGAAATAAAAAAGAAATACTCAACGTTTTAAATACTTTCATATCAAAGGGGAGTAATAACAAAATTTCATAAAAGTTAATAAAATGTAAATTTCTGATAGGGATCTAACTCAATGTAATGGGTCTTTTTGTTCATTAAATTAATCTCTAACAGAATAAACAAAAAGTAAAAATTGTCATAAAATGTTGCTTAAAAGTAATTGACCACCTTTAATATTTTTTATTTGATTAAAATTGACAGAAAACTGTCTAGCTGAGCTATGACAATTTCTTCAAAACAATGTTTAGTTATGCTTAATATTTTCCATTGAAAATCGTTCTCAAGCTGTATACTACAGAAAATATATGATAGACATTGCATTTTGTAATGTCCGCAACACTGATTACATTTCTAAAGCTGTGTTTAAAAGCTCAAATTTGGGTTTTCAAACTTGAAAATAGTTACATGAGAAAATACAATTTGTATCAAAAGTTTGATATCTATAGTTCTGAAACTGGCTTATAACATATTTTCATCCAGCTATTTACACCGAAAAAAAAAATTATATTTAAATATATTAAGAGTGTTATAATTAGGCTTGAAACAGAGGCTGTAAGCTTTTCTTTGAAATGTATTTCATTGCAGACAAGAATATGTAACAAAGGAGGATTATTAAACAATTAGGCAAGGAAGAGTTATGGTTCTTATGCACTGCATTTTCTCTCATTGTGTTCTATTGCTGTATGAAGTTTAAAGTAGTTCCCTTTAATACTTTTGGAGTACTGCTCCCGACAAGGAAGCCGGGATAGACGGATGCACGGACAGACGAGTTCCTTCAGGGGCATAAAAACCGGAGCTACATGATGTATGTGCCTTGCCCACCCGCTCTAGGGACTCCACTTACTGCCCCTGCGAAATATGACCATGGTTGACCATTGTCATCATGATCAACCATGGTTGAACCATGGTCAGCAATTGTAAAACTGTAGTGAACAATGGTCAACCATGGTTGGATATGGTCACTATCAGATTGACAATTATGGTCACCATGGTCACTGAAGTCACAATGGTTGACCATGCTAAATCTATGTTTGACCTGGTCAAACATGGTTGGATATGGCCACTATCAGATTGACTCATGATATTCTGCTTTGACCATTGTCAACCATGGTTGATCAAAATTATTTGTCAAACAATAAACAATATCCTGTGTCACTGGTTGGAGATAGTTAACCATAGTCAACAGTGGACTCTTTGACTGTGACTATTTAACCATCTCCAACCATGGTTGTATAGACCATTGTCAACCATGGTTCATTATGCAGTGTTTAGTTAACAATTTATTGTCTAGAGAAGCAATTTCATTTTTCTTTTACAGTTTTGTATTTAATATTGTATTAGACATTAGACAATGAGGAAATGTTTATATACATTTTTGGCTTTTGTATCCTAGAAAATAAAAAGCATTAATACAACTAAAATGTACATTTATAATAAATGTTTCACAAATATATATTTATTTCTATAACTTAATTATAAGTTGTGTAACTTTCCAAAGCATGCGCTGGAATCTTTTTGCAACTGGATGTCAACATTTTGCTTTTTGACTCCAATTTATTCCCCAGTCCTAAAAAAGACTATTTTTTTTACAATATCAACAGCTTGGGTGATTATGTGACTATGGTTTACCATCTCCAACCATGGTTGATCAGGCCCATACAACCATCGTTTTTCTTAACCATGGTCATATCTGACCATGGTCATCCATGCTTGACTGTGGTGCCAATTTATACAACGTCAAACTATAGTCAACTGTTGTCAACTGTTGCTAACCATGATCAACCATTGGTTCTTGGGCAATGGTCAACTATGGTATAACCTTGGTCAACCATGGTTGGCCATCTATAGTTCATTTCGCAGGGATGATGAGCTAGGCAATCCTCATTCAACCACCAGAAAAGCCCAAAGCAGGCTTAGGAAGCAGGAGTAAGAGTTTGTTTACTAAAAATAGTTCTGTTAGTAGTCAGGGGTGAAACTGATTTAGTTTTTTTTAAATAACTCAGTAAGTTATAAACATGGATAAAATGACTCACTTCCCGTTCTTATAAAATTGCTTGGCCTAAGTCCTGAGATGACCAAAATAGTTATCATATTGACAATATTATCTGAATCCTTAGATAAAGTAAAGAAGTGTAAAACTGACATCTTTCTGATCAAGTATCATGAGTATGATGATTTTTCAATTTGATAATATATAATTGATTAATTGCCATATTTGTACTTTAATTGGTCACTAAGAGGTTTTTGTTGCGGTGGCATAAGAGATTTAATTGCAGAATCTTAAATATATTAAGTAGGAAAATTAGTTCCACTTACTAGAAAATTTATTTTCTGGTATAAAAAAGTTCTGTTAAATCTTTGTAGTATTTGCAAAAAAAATTCAAAGAAGTTATCATGAAAAACAACTTAATGAAGTGATTTAACTAATAGTGAGTAAGAAAATAGATATAACTTGTAATGGTTGTAATCATGTCAATAAATCCCTCCACTTAAATCAGTCTCACCCCTGACTGGTCAGAGGTCAAATGCCTGTATTAAAGCTGAGCTCTGATTTGCTGATGTCAAGAACTATATTGTAACTAGAACTAGAAGTAAAGCACTGCCTCAACCATTACATAGACCAAAATGCCCATAACTATCAGAATTACTGTTAATTGGTAAAACAACAAGGAGAGAAATGTCAGAGGCACGATGAGGATTAAGCAGAGATAAACCGGTCCAAAGGAATTATGAACTATAAGAGATCAGTAACTGTTGTCAAAAGTTCTAAAAAAAGTGAAACAATATACATGTATCAAATTAAAGAAAATCAGTCAATATTAATTATGTGCACAGTTTCAACAGCCAAACCTTTAAAATTCAACCATTTTTTTCAGATGTGGACAGTGGTGTTCATTTACTACAAGAATTGTTACATTAATGTACAGCTAGTTTATTGTATTGTAATACCTAATTTCATGCATATTTTACATGTTTTAAGAAGAAATTATACATGTACTTTCATATCAGATTTTAGAATATTTTATTCAAATATTTACTGAATGACTGTGTTCCTGGCAATCTCTCTAGTAGTTTAGTGACATCTGTAACAGTTAGCTAGCTTAGACAAAAGGTGTTTGTGGTAGGTGCTCTTGTGTAACCGGTTATGTACCAAGTTTGGTATAACCATGTCAAATGCAGACTATGATGATTAGGTTTTAATATTGATATATAAACTCCCTTCTAAGTTAAATTTAAGAAGATGGTATATAAATAAGTTAAAAATAGCAAAAGATGTGGTGCCAATTTTGTAACTATAGAAATGCTAGAATTTCTAAGAAAAACTGAAGCTCCACCCACGGTACTGGTTAAGTATAAAGTTTGATATAATCATTGTAAAATGCAGAGTGACATTATGATTAAAAATATTTTTTTAAATGTTTACTTCCTTCTAATTTGGGAATGCTATGCTAATTTAATATGTTAGAGTTAATACAGAATAAGAATAAAGTAAACCAGCTGTGTTACAAGGCAGTCCAAACACTGCAGACTATGATTAATATAAATTTAATTATTAATTTAATTTCTTTTAATTATGGCAGTGTTAATACAATATAAGAATTATAAGTTTATCACAGACTACATGGACTAAGATTGCACATGTTTGCGATAGGTCTGATTTTATATACCCGTAATTCAATAACAAATTTTAGTTTTTATCAGTCTAATAAACATGTATTGCATGTTTGGCAAACATTGGCGAAAAAAGATATAACATTATATGTGGAGCAGAAAACCAGCTTCACCAGCTGTCTGGTCAGTCCAAACATGAGAGGATCATACCTGCCAACCATTTTTGATAGAAATGAGGGAGATTTGTCAGGATATAATGCAACCTTTGCAACTAAGTGTAGATCATGATCAGACTGAACACCTGTGCAGCCAAGTTCTATTGTCTACTTTTATCAAGTCAGTCAATTTTCACTGAATTCCCCCTTTGAATAATAAATGATGTACTGGTGACAAGTAATGTAACCTTTACAACTAAGTGTAGATCATGATCAAGCTGAACACCTGTGCAACCAAGTTCTGTTGTCTACTTTTATTAAGTCAGTCAATTTTCACTGAATTCCCCATTTGAATAATAAAATGATGTACTGGTGGCAAGCAATGCAACCTTTACAACTAAGTGTAGATCATGATCAGGCTGAACACCTGTGCAACCAAGTTCTGTTGTCTACTTTTATTAAGTCAGTCAATTTTCACTGAATTTCCCATTTGAATAATAAATAATAAGTGTAGATCATGATCAGGCTGAACACCTGTGCAGGCTCTGTTGTCTATTCTTATTGAGGCAGTCAATTTTCACAGAGTTTCACTTTGAACAATAAATGGTGTTCTGTGCAAACAGACAGATGAACATTTTTGCAAGGTAACATATAAGCAAATCTTTTAGCTAAAGGTAAAATTTCATTTTAAAACATTAATTTTAGTGTAGTCTGCTTAGAAATCGAACTTGATCTTGCTGCATTATATTTAACAGTACACATTGTTACATTTTCTTGCAAAAATCCCAAGGGAGCCGCTTCCTATCTTTTTTAAAGCCTTAGCTCAGACTGCATTCCTGAGTGATCACGTGATCACGTGATCACAATATTTACAATTTGTTAAAAGTACACGTAAAGGTAGTTATAAATGGTGATCGAGTTATGGTTGAAATCATGGAAGGTTTATGCTTTATAATATTTAAATACAAATTTTATGTAGTTGAAATATATAAGAAAGTCTACAGAGCTTAATCATGTTAATCAGGGTCTATATTTTAATAAATTGGTTAAAGGAAAATACAAGAGAATGAGAAGAAAATATATAAAATCCGACAGAGTTTGACCACCGCCTAAGCCACATACACTTACAGAGATTTAAGAATTCAACAAGAAGATCTGTCAAAGGGTACTCCATGATTAAAAATAGACAACCGGTCTAAAGAGACTCTAGAATAAATTGAGCTAAATAGTGCATGTTTATAGTAATTTCTTAATAAAACTATTGTATTTGCAAATTAGAAAATAAAAAGGGAAGAGTTGAGAATAGTAAAATACAAGTAACGGCTGGTTTCCCGCTGGCTGTACGGACAGTCCATATATGCACGGATCCACCAGCTTACGTAGCCGTTATAAATTCTTAACTTTAAACAATGTTAATTTAAAGCTGTACATAGTATTATTTAATTATTAAGAATGGTTATGGTGCTGTAAATACTGTGTATTTGAAATAGCTAAGTTCTTTTGAAAATTTACTTCTAAGTATCAATTATACAAGTTAATTATTTTCTGTATTACTTTAAAAATGCAGTGCTTGACAGTCTAGCTAGGTAAACTGCTATTTGTTGTATAAAAGTGTGAATTTTATTTGGAAAAAAAGAAAGTTCTTTGTTATCAGCAGGATTTGTTCCAATTCTTTTATTTATAACCTAATTATGCAAACTAAACTATGATTTAAACTACTTTGTATTATAGATGCTGCCTTCTGAAGAACTTCTTAGAAGGTAGAGTTAGACTATGTTAAATTGGTAGAAAAGAAACAGGTGATCAGATTTACCAGCTGTCTGGCCGGTCCAAACTAGCAAGGATCCACGATAAAGTACAGCCCAGCCCCCTGCCCCATCCCCGTCCCTTTCCCCCGCCGATCACAGAGACATTAACATTCTCTCCAGTACTAGATCTTATAACGCAAGCAATATATTGTTTATTTAATTTTGATTACTGTATTATTTAATAGTATTAAATACATAATGTATACTTAATAATTTATTATTATAGTTGATACACTAAATAAAATGCAGAAGGTACAGTGGTTTGGTCAATCCCTACCTACATGAACCCTGCCACACCCTATTAACATGATTAAATAAATACTATGTTAATACAAATTGTGTAGACTATGATTTGTTACATAATTAAAAGATAAATACTAGATTTTAATACAAAAATACTTGGTTTTGACTGTGGTGCCAACTTATACAATCGTGTAATTATGGTCAGCTGTGGTCAACCATTAGTTCTGGAACAATGGTCAATCATGGTTAAGCTAGGTTGACCCTGGTACTGTGTATTATTCATTTCTGTTTTTATTTTGTTACAATTTTCTACTGCAGTATACAACATATCCATGATATCAAAGATTTAAAAATAATTTTCCTATACTGTAGCCAGAGATCTTATTAGACCTACATCATTAATTTGAATACCGTAGTCTTTGATGACGGTTTTGTAACCTTGGAAATATTCAAGTTAAGTTTAAATAGTTGAGACTGGGTCAGTAGTTTTCCCCGAAAAGATTTTAACGGATGCCGGGTGGTGCACAACTTGCCTACAAGTGCTCAGTTGAATCGAAAACAAAATGCTGCGGACCGACCGATCCTATTTTTTTTTTGCAAGTACATCGGAAACACATACTTTTTGGGGCCTAGGACAGACGGACGGACATATTTCAGCAGGGGATTTCAACGCTGATCTTGTACACATGATTAGATTCTAAATCATAGTCCATCAAATTGTACCCGAGTCAAGATATTGTGTTATTTTTGTATAGGCCTGCCATAATCTCTCATCTGCGAAATTCTGACCCAAAACCAAAATATCTCAGAATTTGCTCAAGACATCATTAATAAAACATTTTGACTAGATCATGTAGATCTAGAATCAGTGCTCACTTTTGTGTAAACAAGTTCCAATTTCAATATCTTTCAATTAATTAAAAAATAAATTTACTCATCATGCTCATACTGTACTGTACATGTCAAAATTAGTATGGTATACAGTAGATCTCTACTTTATCAGTGTTTATCTTGTAAAAATATTAGAATCTAATAAATAAATAAATAAAACTTACCTGTACATTATATCCATGTTAATCCATTTTCTTATAATCCACACATTAAATCCATAATCATTTTATCCTATTGCACTGAGTTTACTAGTCCTTTTATGCATGGCATTAATGGAAATTATTTGGTTTCTTTACACATGTGTCTACACATATGTATATGTCTACACATATGCCACGTGTATTAAAATATGCCGTGTGATTCTTTCAACACAAAAAATATGCAGTAAAACATTGTCCTGAGCTGTTTGTTTACATGTTTGAAAAAATTTATCACTGAAAATGTTTTAATTTCTTTACACACAATTATGTAACGTGTATTAAAATATGCCATGAGATTCCTTCAACACAATGAATATATTCGTACACACGTGTGTAACATATAATGTTGTGTTTTGTATCCGAGTCATAATGTTTGTGTTTAATCTCACTGTTTGATTGTTTCAAACTTAAACCAGTCCCCAATGTCCCCCAGGATCCTGAAATGTTCCCGCGATGTTTTTATTTTTTGTTTCACTGTTACAAACTCACTTTCTGGTTTTATATCACAGTACCCTATCTTTACTATAACTGTTTGTTGTTGTTGTTGTTGTAGTAGATCAACTATTCCCTGTAATACTGAAGCAGTCATTGTCACACCATACAACTCAACAGATTTCAGGTTTACCATTTCAGAAGAAAACACTCTAGAACTGTTACCAAGATTGAAGGCACACAACACCACGTGTTTCACGTTCACTGACAAACGTAATGTTTCCAGCATTGTTTCAATGGCGACAGGAGATTCTAGCCCACTGCACTTAAATATATTTAGATCACGAGACCAATAACTTCCATCACTACACGATACATATAAACATTTCACTGATTTCTTCAATAGAGGTAAACTATCGAGGCCATCATATTCACACCAGTCGCAGTGTATTTTCTCGATGTTTTCCAGGTCACTAAGTGCGAAATAATCAATAACTTTCTGTACACTGCTGTAAGGTGTGTGACGCATGTAATCCATGTCAATATAAAGTGATCTAATATTTTGTTTATTTCTGGTCGTCAGTTGTTTGAGATTTTCGCGGTATTGTTCTTGCGTACAGCTTCCATCAATAAACACGTCCTGTAAACAAAGACTGACTTCATTTTCAAGCGGAATTTCTTTGCAACATGAAATACACATGTCCTGGAAATATTTTAGTGGATGGCTGTAGACATTCTCGTTTATTGTGCTTCTGAATTCGCGTGTTATTTCACCTTCATTTATAATTTTCATCATCTCACGTGAAATCAAAGATGACACGTTCACATTCATTCCACAAATAAATTTAAGAATTTTCGACATTTCTAGAATGTCTTTGATGCATTTACATTTTGAAAGCACTATTTCTGGTACTGAGGTTTGATCAGAGGTGGAATGCATGTATAATGCCGCGAAAAATTCCTGCACTGTTTTATGTGCAAATGACACTTTGAATTTCTGTTCTAACGGGTTTTCTGGAACTGAAACTTTACTTTGGGTTATAAGTCCTGTTTTTAAGAAGAAATCCAATGATTCCTTGAGATATTGCTTTGCAACAGAACCGTCAAAAACAAGCATGTGTTCTTCTCTTTTTTCATTGAATAATGTTTCATATGCTAATTGTCCCAAGGATGTAAGAAGTGTGTAGAATTGCATACAACGTGCATTTCCACTGAAGCATTGCGGGATATCTCCCTGGGGAAGATCAACTTTCGGTGCCAACTTGATATAGTTCTGCACAGTTCTAGACAGCAAAAGCTCTGTAATCTGACTGTATAAATCACACTGAGTTTTTCCTAGTTCTACTTTGTTACACCACAAAAATAGCAGGTACATTAAAAGAAGCGGAATGGCTTCTAGGTCTGCAATGTGTTTTTCTTTCAAAACTCTTGTAAACTCTTTTACCTCATGTCGTAATTTGCATTCATTTTTCTCATTCAAGAAATGAGAAATAACTGACTCTTTCAGTGCATTTGCTGACTTTGGGTTTAGTCCCACTAGTTCAAGTTTTTGATCGATTTGACTGGATTGTAGACCACTCACGCTTAGCTTCCATGGTCTAGTGGTTGTCAGGAATGCAGTACGTTCTCTAACTTTCTGGTGTGGAATGAGACTCGGTCCTTGTTTGCAGGAATTCGATGGATGGCTCCATTCGTCAAGACCATCTAGTATCACAAGACATCTTTTCGTACACAATATGTTTACTAGATCTCCTCGAGTATATTCGTGCCCAAGCGTTGAAATGATTTGATTCATGATGAAGTCATCAATGTCACATTCACTAGAACTGTCGCGTAATAGCAATAAAAAAACGAAATGAAATTCATTTACGGCTTGGATTTCTTCTGCTGAGAAATACTGCTTTTCGTCTTCGTTAGGTCTATTTGCGTGACACCATGCTAGAGTCAGTCGCCTGCTTAGGGCAGTTTTACCAAGCCCAGCATCTGCTCTCAAATATATGTTACGGCACATTTTGTCGTTGTTATAGAACACATTGCGTAATGGTGTAACTGCTGTCTTTTCTTGTGTAACACCACTGCGGGTCCTCTTTACTTTCAATGAATAAATATCTGGCATCACATAGAATTCCAAAAGTGGTGTCTCTTCTTCCACCAAAGGCGACAGAGAAATTGTGCGGTGCTTGGCCCTGTAGAAAGATATCAAGTCGTCTTGAAGATCTGAAATATAAAATTGATTTGATTTTAACATTCTAACCAGTATATGTGGCTTTATGTACATGTAAGTCTTTTTTTTTCTATAATGCAGTATACTATATTTCATGCGCTATTTCCAGTCTATTTTATACAATTTTGCTTTGTTCACTGATCGGCTGGCTCTAGAACAAAACAGTTACATATGATATTGATTAGTAAAAACTAGTGACCAGGCTATTTTACTAACAATGGTGATATCATTTCTTGTACCTGTATTTGCAGTAAACAAACAATTAAACCAAAATCATTACTTAGTCGTTTATTAGTGTAGATCAGAATGTCAGTCGTGTATAAATTTTAATTTACAAACTGCATTACCTGTAGAAAAATGTGTGTCACAGTTGCTTTATTGCAACGCTTGCAGCAGACGAACGCCGTCTGACAGCTGACAACATGTTTGTTATATTTATAAATAGAAATCGTGCTAGAAGAATACCACAGGGACAAGAAATCATATATATTCAGTGAAATAATAATGTAAAATATAATTGCTACCATATTAATTACAATTCCCTGTGATTGATGAAATTAACAAGGAAAATGTCATTTTTAAGTACGGAAATGTACAAGTATGGAAAGCCTTTACTGTCTCATAATTTGTTTATTCTGACAGCATGGTGTTTGTATGAGGATCAAAATGTACATTGCAAGATTCAAACATTTTTCAAACATTCAAGAACGCGTGAATTTAAAGTTATGATACAGTGCAGTTTCGTTTGTTTTTTGTCTTAATAATAGGCATTGTCTTTTCAAAAGTAGTGTATTCAGGAATGACATTCTAACTCTCTTTTGCTGTTTCGGTAATTCAATCTAAGTATGCAAATTGAGTACAAAGTTTACATTTTAATTTCGTATCTGCTTTGTGTTTTAGTGTGTTACTGTTATGTACAGATCACTTCGTTTTTATAAAGTCATATATAGATCCATAAATCAAGCAAGGAACTTATTCCTACAAAAATAAAACTGCAAAACCGCAAAACCGCAAAACCATTTATTTAAATATGCTTATTTCAGACGTTTTCCTATGGTATTTTGAAGTACTGGTACCATACTAGCTGTATTTTCACCGATATGCACTGAAGGAGAACTCTGGGCAACAATTGAGCCTGCCTTTGCGACCGATCAGCCTGTACATCCATCCAGGTTGATCATGATCTGCACTCTTCGCTATTCAGGCCGTGTTACCCATTTGAACATACATCTAATATTATTGTCCACGAATCTTTTGGATGTGCATGAACGCATTGTGCACGTTTTTGTTTACATTAGCAAACCAGTCGCAGTTATCAAAACTATGAAAAGCATAGAAGCTATGTACAGCGGATATGAATACACACTATGGCATCAAAGACGGGTTTAAATCTTGACATGTCTAGTGAAAGCCTGAACTCTTTATATACCGACAGTACAGAATACAATTAGATCCTACAGCATTGGTCATTTTTCAGAAAGTTGTGTAAGTAAACACTGCTTATGGTCAAATACATGTAAAGATAACTTAAAAAGTTGGAAAAAAGACGTTAAACTTTAGGAATAAAAACAAAATTCAAAATGCCGCTTTGACAACTTGTGTCTCATAAATGTTTAAAGTAACATAATGGCAACAACATCAGATATGACATGTGTACAGCAAAGGACCGTCTTTAGAAAATGTAGCAATTTATAAACTGAAAGTTAATCCGCCACCGAGGTTGAGTAGTTAGACTATCTGGCTTGAAATCACTATAACCGCTCATTGATTCAATGTCATGGGTTTGAGCCTTGCTACCGACTACATCTCTTTATGTTAAAAAGTTTCCCGGCAGTGTCTTACGGCGGATATGGTTATAGCACTGGTTCTTCCAAGGAACGAAAGTAAACTGTTCGCCTGTAAAATTACCCGAACTGCTGTTGGAAGGGGCATTAAACATTGAGAAACAAACTACCAACCTATCCCAAACGTTTGAGTTAAAAACCAGGAAAGATTAATCAATTCGTTTACAGAATGTGAAAAAGCGAATTCCGAAAGTACGCGATTTATTTCCTATGATGCTTTGTGACGAAAGTGTCACCTTGATCTTAAAAATTAAGACACACATGAGTTGTGCAACTGACACGTTTTCTTGATACTCTAAAATTCATGTGAAGTCGGACTTAAATTGCAAGTAAGTGTGAACAAAAGATGAATTGTGCATACATTTGTACATTCATTCCAGTCATACAATCTAAAACCAAACTGCTTTGTAGCGTAAAAAATCTACTGTAAAACTAAATAGTCTGCTAAAAAATCAAACTAGAAATATGCCCCACTTAGTCGCAGGAGCACTATTATAAATAGCTCTTATTTTACAGAGAGCCAGTGGAAATGACCTTCATGTGTACCAAAACAGGCCTAGCTTTGCTATTTAAATCGATGTGTACATGTTAAAAATATAGCACCATTTTTTTCAATGATACTGCAAAAATAAGAAAGACTTTTTCACGATGAAACAACTTGAATACGAAAGAATGGCATACGTCAACATGGTTTTAGTGGTTGACCCGATTTGCCCACCAATCAAAACGCTCAGATTTTCAAATAAACGTCTTTTTAAAGTAAAAGTTCGCTCTTAATAGAAAGCGCTGCGCATGCGCCAGGAAACGCTGCAAGCTCCGCCATATTGATAAACGAAGTTAAGGAACAAACCACATAAATTCGTGAAAGTAAGAAAAAAAATCCAGTATATTATTAATACTGTAATTACAATCATGTTTATCTGGATAAAAAAGTTAAAAGAAAGACGCTTTAATACGCTCGAACACTCTACTGATTAAACGTGTTACTATACGTTTGCCATCGTTTTTAATAATAATAATAATCATTTTCTTTATACATTTTGAAACATGAATAGTTAAAGTCGTAAGGTCGAGGCGGTCAATTTAACATTGGAGTTTTTGCATGTTTGGTTTTACGTCAGGAATGTCATTTTTCACCGTTGCTTTAAATTCAGTTAAAGACGGTGCAGCGTTATAAGTATGTTATCGTATCGTCAAGGAGTCAAATATGAAAAACAGCGTTTTTTTAGAGTTACGCCTTTTAGCTCAAACTTATGACGTCGCGTATCAAGAAAGACTGAAAACGTAAGAGCATATTACTGACCTTTTTCATTCAGTATTATCCAATTAAAAGGTGCCTTACACAGTAAATTTTTCAATCCAAAAAAAAAAAAAATGTTATACATTCTACTTGTCATTTCATTGGCGGTTTAAAGGTTACTTACTTCCGGTCAAAATCGAGCTTAATACGGCTGCGCCGAAAAAGCACTGATAGCAGGTCAATCACACTTAGATCTCATTGGTCGCCGTGATTGGCCTTCTCTTTGGTAAGCAATCAAATTCAACCTTTGGCTATACTAGCTGGAAATTGCAGTCAGGTAAATTTCTCCTATTTCTGGCTTCAAAATTTAGTTTTTTAGGCATGACGGGAGACATTCCAGGGTCTCATCCAGATATCAAGCTAACATAAGTGCTCTTTTGGACGGACCTTGATAAAATTCTCATCAAATCAAATCAAATCAAATCAAAGCACTGATAGCAGCTGTTGTCTGTAAAGGTGAAAGTGCATGTATGCACTTCACTGTATGCGACTGATACATGTAAGGAGCCCTGAAATTTGTTGTTGAAATAAATTAATAGCGTTGTTGCTGTATTATGCAGAAGTCAATGTAGATCTATCCTTCAATGATTAATGTATTTTTTTTATTGAATGGACACCGTATATTAATAAAATGATAACAGTTGATCTATGTTACAAACTAGTTGCGCATACTTCTGAAATGAAAGCTCGAGACACAGTCTTCTTTTTATCAGACTGGTTTACATTTTCAGGTTATCAGACTGGTTTACATTAATAAACTGACAGATAGCCAAAGTTAGCTTTATGGTCGGGATGCACTTTTAAATAACGAGACTTGTCAGTAGTCGTGAAAATGTGCGTTGGTTTGTTTACAAACATTTTGACCACACACGATTTTGTGAGGACAGAGGTAGGAATAGTATTGTATATTCTAAGAATCACTTTGATGGAACATGGCGTAGAACATATTATAATAGTGCTGCGTTAACTTTGTTTTAATTAACGCTGAATGAAACAAAAACGAAAAGAGCGTAAAGATTATTGAAAGCTTTTTCATGAATATGTTTTTGTTTCTTTTTAAGTCATAAATGATACACTGAAAATGAGCAACAGTAAATTGTAAGTGCACAAACCAGATAGTCAAGTATTTGCTTTACACGAACCTAGAATATAAGTTTATTCTGTCTCTGTTATAAAGTCTGTAAAGTTGATTTGCATCTCCCATTTCAAAATATTTACATGAAAGCTTTGTTTGTAGGCCCGCCGTGATACGTAATATCTACATGTGCGTGAAGTTAGCTGCCAGTTGCCAGTTGCCGGTTGCCAATTCAATGCCAATTCAATTGGCAACTGGCAACTGGCAGCCAACTTCACACTCTTGTTGCCAATTCGTCTTCACTTGCAAATATTAACTAAAAACAAAATTGTTAAACCACGCGAATTGGCAACTGGCAACTGGCAGCCAGATGCCAATTCGATTTTTATGTAAAAATCTTAATACAAAATGAATTGGCAACTGGCAACTGCCACCCAACTTCATATTCCAGATGCCAATTCAACTTTCACTTGCAAATAGCCAATTCGTTCAACCTCACGAATTGGCAACTGGCAACTGGCAGCCAGATGCCAATTCGTCTTCTGTCAGTAATTGTGAATAAAACGCGAATTGGCTACTGGCAACTGGCAGCCAGATGCCAATTCGATTTTTATGTAAAAATCTTAATAAAAGTTGAATTGGCAACTGGCAACTGGCAGCCAGATGCC
Source organism: Saxidomus purpurata (assembly GCA_022818135.1). Taxonomy (NCBI): domain Eukaryota; kingdom Metazoa; phylum Mollusca; class Bivalvia; order Venerida; family Veneridae; genus Saxidomus; species Saxidomus purpurata. Next base: position 11,190,190 of record JAFMSR010000004.1, read on the forward strand.
AATTCGATTTTTATGTAAAAATCTTAATAAAAGTTGAATTGGCAACCGGCAACTGGCAGCCAGATGCCAATTCGATTTTTATATAAAATCTTAATAAAAGTTGAATTGGCAACTGGCAACTGGCAGCCAGATGCCAATTCGATTTTTATGTAAAAATCTTAATAAAAGTTGAATTGGCAACTGGCAACTGGCAGCCAGATGCCAATTCAATTTTTATAAAAAATCTTAATAAAAGTTGAATTGGCAACTGGCAACTGGCAACCAGATGCCAATTCGTTCAACCTCACGAATTGGCAACTGGCAACTGGCAGCCAGATGCCAATTCGATTTGTATGTAAAAATCTTAATAAAAGTTGAATTGGCAACTGGCAACTGGCAGCCAGATGCCAATTCAATTTTTATATAAAATCTTAATAAAAGTTGAATTGGCAACTGGCAACTGGCAACCAGATGCCAATTCGTTCAACCTCGCGAATTGGCAACTGGCAGCCAGATGCCAATTCGATTTGTATGTAAAAATCTTAATAAAAGTTGAATTGACAACTGGCAACTGGCAGCCAGATGCCAATTCAATTTTTATATAAAATCTTAATAAAAGTTGAATTGGCAACTGGCAACTGGCAACCAGATGCCAATTCGTTCAACCTCGCGAATTGGCAACTGGCAGCCAGATGCCAATTCGATTTGTTTGTAAAAATCTTAATAAAAGTTGAATTGGCAACTGGCAACAAGATGCCAATTCGATTGTTATATAAAATCTTAATAAAAGTTGAATTGGCAACTGGCAACTGGCAACCAGATGCCAATTCGATTTTTATTAAGATTTTATATAAAAATCGAATTGGCATCTGGCTGCCAGTTGCCAGTTGCCAATTCAACTTTTATTAAGATTTTTACATAAAAATTGAATTGGCATCTGGCTGCCAGTTGACAGTTGCCAATTCGCGAGGTTGAACGAATTGGCATCTGGCTGCCAGTTGGCAGTTGCCAATTCAACTTTTATTAAGATTTTATATAAAAATCGAATTGGCATCTGGTTGCCAGTTGCCAATTCAACTTTTATTAAGATTTTATATAAAAATCGAATTGGCATCTGGTTGCCAGTTGCCAATTCAACTTTTATTAAGATTTTTACAAACAAATCGAATTGGCATCTGGCTGCCAGTTGCCAATTCGCGAGGTTGAACGAATTGGCATCTGGTTGCCAGTTGCCAGTTGCCAATTCAACTTTTATTAAGATTTTATATAAAAATTGAATTGGCATCTGGCTGCCAGTTGCCAATTCAACTTTTATTAAGATATTTACATACAAATCGAATTGGCATCTGGCTGCCAGTTGCCAGTTGCCAATTCGCGAGGTTGAACGAATTGGCATCTGGTTGCCAGTTGCCAGTTGCCAATTCAACTTTTATTAAGATTTTATATAAAAATCGAATTGGCATCTGGTTGCCAGTTGCCAATTCAACTTTTATTAAAATTTTTACATACAAATCGAATTGGCATCTGGCTGCCAGTTGCCAGTTGCCAATTCGTGAGGTTGAACGAATTGGCATCTGGTTGCCAGTTGCCAGTTGCCAATTCAACTTTTATTAAGATTTTATATAAAAATCGAATTGGCATCTGGCTGCCAGTTGCCAGTTGCCAATTCAACTTTTATTAAGATTTTATATAAAAATCGAATTGGCATCTGGCTGCCAGTTGCCAGTTGCCAATTCAACTTTTATTAAGATTTTTACATACAAATCGAATTGGCATCTGGCTGCCAGTTGCCAATTCGCGAGGTTGAACGAATTGGCATCTGGCTGCCAGTTGCCCGTTGCCAATTCGCGAGGTTGAACGAATTGGCATCTGGTTGCCAGTTGCCAGTTGCCAATTCAACTTTTATTAAGATTTTATATAAAAATCGAATTGGCATCTGGTTGCCAGTTGCCAGTTGCCAATTCAACTTTTATTAAGATTTTATATAAAAATCGAATTGGCATCTGGTTGCCAGTTGCCAGTTGCCAATTCAACTTTTATTAAGATTTTTACATACAAATCGAATTGGCATCTGGCTGCCAGTTGCCAGTTGCCAATTCGCGAGGTTGAACGAATTGGAATCTGGTTGCCAGTTGCCAGTTGCCAATTCAACTTTTATTAAGATTTTATATAAAAATCGAATTGGCATCTGGTTGCCAGTTGCCAGTTGCCAATTCAACTTTTATTAAAATTTTTACATACAAATCGAATTGGCATCTGGCTGCCAGTTGCCAGTTGCCAATTCGTGAGGTTGAACGAATTGGCATCTGGTTGCCAGTTGCCAGTTGCCAATTCAACTTTTATTAAGATTTTATATAAAAATCGAATTGGCATCTGGCTGCCAGTTGCCAGTTGCCAATTCAACTTTTATTAAGATTTTATATAAAAATCGAATTGGCATCTGGCTGCCAGTTGCCAGTTGCCAATTCAACTTTTATTAAGATTTTTACATACAAATCGAATTGGCATCTGGCTGCCAGTTGCCAATTCGCGAGGTTGAACGAATTGGCATCTGGCTGCCAGTTGCCCGTTGCCAATTCGCGAGGTTGAACGAATTGGCATCTGGTTGCCAGTTGCCAGTTGCCAATTCAACTTTTATTAAGATTTTATATAAAAATCGAATTGGCATCTGGTTGCCAGTTGCCAGTTGCCAATTCAACTTTTATTAAGATTTTATATAAAAATCGAATTGGCATCTGGTTGCCAGTTGCCAGTTGCCAATTCAACTTTTATTAAGATTTTTACATACAAATCGAATTGGCATCTGGCTGCCAGTTGCCAGTTGCCAATTCGCGAGGTTGAACGAATTGGAATCTGGTTGCCAGTTGCCAGTTGCCAATTCAACTTTTATTAAGATTTTATATAAAAATCGAATTGGCATCTGGTTGCCAGTTGCCAGTTGCCAATTCAACTTTTATTAAAATTTTTACATACAAATCGAATTGGCATCTGGCTGCCAGTTGCCAGTTGCCAATTCGTGAGGTTGAACGAATTGGCATCTGGTTGCCAGTTGCCAGTTGCCAATTCAACTTTTATTAAGATTTTATATAAAAATCGAATTGGCATCTGGCTGCCAGTTGCCAGTTGCCAATTCAACTTTTATTAAGATTTTATATAAAAATCGAATTGGCATCTGGCTGCCAGTTGCCAGTTGCCAATTCAACTTTTATTAAGATTTTTACATACAAATCGAATTGGCATCTGGCTGCCAGTTGCCAATTCGCGAGGTTGAACGAATTGGCATCTGGCTGCCAGTTGCCCGTTGCCAATTCGCGAGGTTGAACGAATTGGCATCTGGTTGCCAGTTGCCAGTTGCCAATTCAACTTTTATTAAGATTTTATATAAAAATCGAATTGGCATCTGGTTGCCAGTTGCCAGTTGCCAATTCAACTTTTATTAAGATTTTATATAAAAATCGAATTGGCATCTGGTTGCCAGTTGCCAGTTGCCAATTCAACTTTTATTAAGATTTTTACATACAAATCGAATTGGCATCTGGCTGCCAGTTGCCAGTTGCCAATTCGCGAGGTTGAACGAATTGGAATCTGGTTGCCAGTTGCCAGTTGCCAATTCAACTTTTATTAAGATTTTATATAAAAATCGAATTGGCATCTGGTTGCCAGTTGCCAGTTGCCAATTCAACTTTTATTAAAATTTTTACATACAAATCGAATTGGCATCTGGCTGCCAGTTGCCAGTTGCCAATTCGTGAGGTTGAACGAATTGGCATCTGGTTGCCAGTTGCCAGTTGCCAATTCAACTTTTATTAAGATTTTATATAAAAATCGAATTGGCATCTGGCTGCCAGTTGCCAGTTGCCAATTCAACTTTTATTAAGATTTTTACATACAAATCGAATTGGCATCTGGCTGCCAGTTGCCAGTTGCCAATTCGCGAGGTTGAACGAATTGGCATCTGGCTGCCAGTTGCCCGTTGCCAATTCGCGAGGTTGAACGAATTGGCATCTGGTTGCCAGTTGCCAGTTGCCAATTCAACTTTTATTAAGATTTTATATAAAAATCGAATTGGCATCTGGTTGCCAGTTGCCAGTTGCCAATTCAACTTTTATTAAGATTTTTACATAAAAATCGAATTGGCATCTGGCTGCCAGTTGCCAGTTGCCAATTCAACTTTTATTAAGATTTTTACATAAAAATCGAATTGGCATCTGGGTGCCAATTGCCAGTTGCCAATTCGCGTTTTATTCACAATTACTGACAGAAGACGAATTGGCATCTGGCTGCCAGTTGCCAGTTGCCAATTCGTGAGGTTGAACGAATTGGCTATTTGCAAGTGAAAGTTGAATTGGCATCTGGAATATGAAGTTGGGTGGCAGTTGCCAGTTGCCAATTCATTTTGTATTAAGATTTTTACATAAAAATCGAATTGGCATCTGGCTGCCAGTTGCCAGTTGCCAATTCGCGTGGTTTAACAATTTTGTTTTTACTTAATATTTGTAAGTGAAGACGAATTGGCAACAAGAGTGTGAAGTTGGCTGCCAGTTGCCAGTTGCCAATTGAATTGGCATTGAATTGGCAACCGGCAACTGGCAACTGGCAGCTAACTTCACGCACATAATATCTACAGGTTTTCTTGTTTACTAGCAACACGGACCTGTTGTGGTATTATGTAACATTAGAAACAAAATTAAGAAATTCATTCGCCGTATGACTGAAGAAGAAATGTCACTTTACTTGCCGCATTCAACCCAACATTAAATATCTTCAATTCAGGAATGGGCGCGTTCCGGATATGCACAGGACAACGCACAGTGCGCATGGCAGGATTTCGGTCAAGTGATACTGAGTGTGTGAAAGTTAGATATAGAGTGTTTACCTAAACTTTGATACAGTGTTTTATAAATTACTTTCACCTACGAAATGCTGGCATAAAAGATACCTAGTTGTTTCCCGGAAAGATATAAATTGAACAACAACAAACTTCCCGACACCGTAACACGCTATAGGAAAAGATTGCATGATTAAACGCGAACACCATATTCAATGCCAGACGAGCGATTCAACTGGGCTACATTAGCTATTACAGAAGGTAATTAGCTATTATAAACATCCTTATCATAGATGTACTTAGAGACAAACCGTATATCACAACATCATTAAAGTCATCACTTTTATTATAATGAAATGCTTTCTCAATTTTAAGAATTTTTCATTTCATACAGAACATTCCAGAAGATTCTCCTTATACTCGGATATAAAACTATTTTCCTTTTTTGTCTTCTCCTAAAACAAAATGAAAACAGCGGATTAGCTACTGATGATTTCTTAAAAAATGCGTTTATAATCATAGATCATTCTCTTTATTTTCTGTATTAGGTATTCTGGCATTATTGTATACAAAGGGTTGTCTATGTAAAAGACTTTTCAGGTCTTCAAAAGCGAAGAAATACCGGGACAGTGGCACACGTGCTTGCTTCTTACAATACCGGGACAGCAGCATATGTGCTTGCTTCTTACAATACCGGGACAGTAGCATATGTGCTTGCTTCTTACAATACCAGGACAGTAGCACATGTGCTTGCTTCTTACAATACCGGGACAGTGGCATATGTGCTTGCTTCTTACAATACCGGGACAGGGGCACGTGTGCTTGCTATTTACAATACCGGGACAGTAGCATATGTGCTTGCTTCTTACAATACCGGGACAGTGGCATATGTACTTGCTTCTTACAATTCCGGGACAGTGGCACTTGTGCTTGCTATTAACAATACCGGGACAGTGGTACGTGTGTTTGCATCTTACAATACCGGGACAGTGGCACGTTTGCTTGCTTCTTACAATACCGAGACAGTGGCACGTGTGCTTGCTTCTTACAATACCGGTACACTGGCATGTGTTATTACAATACCGGGACAGTGGTACATGTGTTTGCTTTTTTTACAATACCGGGACAGTGGTACGTATGCTTGGTTTTTACAATACCGGGACAGTGTCACATGTGCTTGGTTTTTACAATACCGGGACAGAGGCACGTGTGCTTGCTTAGTACAATATTTGGACAGTGTCACATGTGCTTGCTTCTTACAATACTGGGATAGTGGCACGTGTGCTTGCTTCTAACAATACCGGGACAGTGCCACGTGTCCTTGCTTCTTACAATAGCGGGACAGTGGCACGTGTGCTTGCTATTTTCAAGACCGGGACAGTAGCATATGTGTTTGCTTCTTACAATACCGGGATAGTGGCATATGTGCTTGCTTCTTACAATACCGGGACAGTGGCACGTGTGCTTACTATTTAAAATACATGTACCGGGACAGTGGCACGTGTGCTTGCATCTTACAATACCGGGACAGTGGCACGTTTGCTTGCTTCTTACAATACCGGGACAGTGGCACGTGTGCTTGCTTCTTACAATACCGGGACAGTGGCACGTGTGCTTGCTTCTTACAATACCGGGACAGTGACACGTTTGCTTGCTTCTTACAATACCGGGACAGTGGCACGTGTGCTTGCTTCTTACAATACCGGTACACTGGCATGTGTTATTACAATACCGGGACAGTGGTACATGTGTTTGTTTTTTTTACAATACCGGGACAGTGGTACGTTTGCTTGCTTCTTACAATACCGAGACAGTGACACGTGTCCTTGCTTCTTACAATACCGGGACAGTGGTACGTTTGCTTGCTTCTTACAATACCGAGACAGTGGCACGTGTCCTTGCTTCTTACAATACCGGGACAGTGGCACGTTTGCTTGCTTCTTACAATACCGGGACAGTGGCACGTGTGCTTGCTTCTTACAATACCGGTACACTGGCATGTGCTATTACAACACCGGGACAGTGGTACATGTGTTTGCTTTTTTAACAATACCGGGACGGTGGTACGTGTGCTTGCTTCTTACAATACCGGGACAGTGTCACATGTGCTTGGTTTTTACAATACCGGGACAGAGGCACGTGTGCTTGCTTATTACAATAGGTAGTGTCACATGTGCTTGCTTCTTACAATACTGGGATTGTGGCACGTGTGCTTGCTTCTAACAATACCGGGACAGTGGCACGTGTGCTGGCTGATTACAATACCGGAACAGTGTCGCATGTGCTTGTTTTTTACAATGCTGGGACAGTGGCATGTGTGCTTGTTTCTTACAATACCGGGACAGTGTCACATGTGTTTGCTTTTTACAATACCGGGACAGTGGCACATGTGCGTGCTTCTTACAACACCGGGACAGTGTCACATGTGCTTGTTTTTCACAATACCGGGACAGACGAGTGCTTGCTTCTTACAATACTGGGACATTAGCACATGTGCTTTCTTCTTACAATACCGGGACATTGGCACATGTGCTTGCCTCTTATTAAACCGGGACAGTGTCATATTTGCTTGCTTTTACTATACCGGGACAGTGTCACATGTGCTTGTTTTTTTTACATTACTCGGACAGTGGCATATTTGCTTGGTTTTTACAATACCGGGACAGTGGCACATGTGCTTGCTTCTAACAATACCGGGACAGTGTCACATGTGCATGTTTTTTTTACAATACCGGGACAGTCGCACATGTGCTTGTTTCTTACTCCTACCTATCGCGGTTTGAACGCCTGGCGTAACATTCTTTTTTGTTATGGTATATAATTCTGAAATGTATTTTAAACACTGATAAAGTAGCTAGCATATTACCGGTATAGTTTCAGATATTTTAATATGTGATTTGATTTTTGTCATTTTTTTAAAACAAATTTTCGTTTAAGGCCAGTGTGATTTACCATTTGTTGATGGCTCGTGAACACCAACAGTAGTTATTTTCACTCGTGGCTGCGCCACTCGTGAAAATATCACTTTTGGTGCCCACTCGGTGAAATTATAACGTGATCTTACACCGAAACCAACAATTATCCTCTATTATCTTCTAAAGAATGAACATTTTGTTTGCTTTTTATCAGTTAGTTCTTCAAGTATAGTGTGACTGTGTGAAAGATTTTTGTTCCTTCATAAACAATTAAAGCGTGTTTCAACCAGAAGGCAGGCCTTTAATTCTCATGTTTGATATTTTGTATATCGATACGCTTTATCAAATAATCTTTCATGTATACACTGACCGATGAAACAGTAATATATGTTTAGCAACATTTCTTTTAGTGTACACGATATCAAGCAACATTGCCAGAGAGCAGACAACTTGAAGTCTGTGAAGCTTCTTAAAAACTTGTTTAAAAAATACACGTTTGTATGGCGAATGGTAGTAATTAGTTCCCTTGATCACATTCATGTTGAATAATCGACCTAAAATGACTTCTGCACAATAAAGCAACAACGGTAGTAATTTATTTCAACAAAAAAACGTCAGAAAACTTCAGTAGCAGCTCGTACGTCACGCCAATATTGTATTTATGTTAACGTTTCTCAGCATGTTTTTCCCACTTCAAAAACGTTTCAGTGGCATAAAAAATAAGACGGTGACCCCTTTTTTCTATTTGACAAAAAAGCAAATTGGTTTTAGATTCCATAGCGCTACAGGGCTCCTTCCGGACTTTTTCATATTTTTTGGCGAAAATAGATATTTTGATTTTTTTCGGATGGATAAATGATTTGAGATTGCATTTATGAAAATTAGATCGTTTCATTATCTACGTAGACATACATACATGTATATCAAAATAATACGAAAAGTGACGAATTATACACCTCTCCCCTAGGTGACGCTTTTAACGTTGTTTCCATGGAACAGTATTTTTTTTCTAAAAAACTCCAAGCGAAATACTGAAATGTTCAACTCTAAGGGATATACTGAAATGTTTACTCCAAGACATGAAATGTGAACACAAGTCCAATGTCAAGAAGGGTAGCGGTGGTGAAGAGGTTAAGGTCTGCCGCTCATCCCAGAGGTTGCGAGTTCGAGCCCCACTGGGGGTCACGACCGTACCTCCTCAAATGACATCAGTACTGGGTTTTCCAGGAAGTGAACTCGAGAGTGACCCGATAAGCTACTAGTTTTCTTCACAATCGAGCTAAAATAAATTTGTATCAACTAAACTAAAATGAAAACTGATTTGCAATTCTCGCAAACTTGTGAATGAACTTGCATGAATTTAGTTAACAATCATATTGTGATTGCAATAACACAGCGTAAGATGCGTTCAAAATGTGGCACTAAACAGCTAGCCTAATTAATTTGGCGTTTCAGTGTGACCCCTTTCACAGATCTGACATTTTATAACTGTCACAAGGCGGACAGCTGTAAAATGTCAACCTGTAAAATCGGTTTGCCTTCGAAGTGGAAATAGTGAGACTACTAAAGAGCTAGAGCTTAGTTTGAAGAAACTAGTGTCAGTCAGAATTAGATCAGCCGTTCTATTCACGTGCACATATGGTACACAAACTCTAGACGAGTATGCTAACTCATAAAACGTAGACTTTGTAGTTGTTTTAGATGTGCTGATGTTAATTTCAAACCGGAAATGGTTATTGCATACAGAAAGTAACTTCAGTTCGGATAATGAAACTGTACAGACAGGAACACGTCATAATGTCATATTTTAGACTGTTTCGTCTGGTACTAACCAGCTACCAATAACTGGTATAGCTTGGGTTGATGTATGCATCAGGATTGTTTTAGGTATTTAGAAAAAAATGCTATATATTTTTTTACGACTTAGACGAAAATCGTATCCTGCGCCAAGCGCATGCGCAGATCTCCCGAGTTGTGCACTAACTTTTAGGGAAAACAGGTTGTTAGCAAATTTCCAAAAATACTCAGCTTCGAAAGCAAAATTCAATCTGTTACAGTATTTTAAACGCAACCTAACAAATCAAATGTGCAGAGTTTACCTGCATCTAATCATTACATAAATGATATAAATTATTCTACAAAATGCGGTCCGTAACAATTAGCTAATGTCTCAAATCGCATTCATGGATATACAGTACTGATACTATTAAATACATATACTGCCAGATCATCCTAATATACAGCAAAACTGACGATCTGTAAGAACTGCAAGCCTGTCGAACGCAACTAAACATATGAGTCAATACAATTGGTGGTGCGATGGTCAAGTGGTTAACGCTCTCAACTACCAATCCGGATGTTTCCGGTTCGAATCCCGGCCGGGGTACTGGAAATTTTAGAAACCCTTTCCAGTGTTTCCCACCAATCTAGAGATGGACTGGTTTGAAACCCACGGGTTTTCTCACGTGTATCGGTGCTATACACCGGGCATGTAAAAGAACCAAGGGGTCTATTCGTAAAAGAGCTAGGGTCTGGTAGCGGATTCCATTGTATCTGCATCTGTTTCTCTTCAACTTGCGCATGTCAGGAGTCTTGGCAAGTTCACCCAGGGAGAAGCCCCATGATCGGTCGGGACTAATAAACAATCAAAGACTCAATACAATGTCCAGTGTTGTATTTACGCACTTTTGGTGTATCGCATGTCAACTAGTAGAACATACTTGTACCACTACGTATACTTCACGTCAAGTCAGAATACCTTTATTTTACTTATTTGTGACTGTGACTTGGAAAGCATTATTAATATTGCGCAAATGTAAAAAGCCAAATAATCAATTTTCACCAAATTTCGACCAGACGTAAACATTAAAAAAATAATGTTTGTTGGAAATAGCATTCATAAATATGCGTGAAAATGATTATATCAAGTCTTTATCATAACACATATTACCATACACATGTAACAATCACTTACTAGTATTCTTTCACATTCGCAAGAGTGAAAATTAGGGTACAGTCAATAAAAATGAGGATTAATTGAGAAGCTTAGAAATGACAACAAAATGGAAACAAGCATAATACTTGATGACAAATCATGTGTTATCAGGCGAAGTTTCAAGAAAAAATACCTTCATATAAATGTGTAACATCGTAATCTACACATTCGAACTACCATTTTAGAAATTCTTTCATTAACGTGTTCCTTTTAACAATTCTTCAATTAAAAGTCAAATTATTTTCTGACTTGCCTTTCCCTTTACGGTTACGAGGGATAAAGAATTTAACCAAAATATAAAAAAGACGTTTTCTTTCCCATATATGTATACTTAAGATACTACATCATCTCAACATTCGCCTTGTTAAAATTCGCACATTAAAATAGACAGCGCACCGGCCACTGTCTGATCGCCTGGTTTTGGGGCACTCATGAGGACTTCAGTTGTCAACCGATTAGTGCGATACGGTTAATTGAGTGTGTGTTCATATGGTATGCCAGTTACTATAACAAAAATACCAAAATGGGTTAAAAACAAAAACAAAAGACGGATCCATGAAAAATAACGAACATGAAAAATAATTGAAAATGTTCGAAAAGGAAGTTGGTACATTGATACATGTCGTGAAAATTGTGTGACAGTTCTTGTAATATCCATAATGCCTCACTCCATAAACTCAATGTCTACTGAACTGATCTGCTGCACGTATGCATTGAGTTTATGGAGTGAGGCATTATGGTACTGTTACGGCAGCAGAAAAGTATGTCATAAATATCTCAGAATTTGCTCAAGACGTCACTTAAATATTTGGACTACTGCCGCTACAAGCTACGCACCTTTCACATTTGTTTAATTAAAAGCTATATAGCTACTTACCATGAATTGCCTGTTGAAGTCGCATCTGATATTTAATCCATTATTTTGCTTTTAATTTCCATTTATTTATAACGTACAGTTTCAGTTATTTCAATCCGAGTCCAACACGTGGGAATTTACATCTCGGGCACCAGCAAACACGACATGGCAAAATCAATGCGGGGGTATTCAGTAATAATACTGGAATCACGCTTTACAATGACCCATGAACTCCAACGCAATTATGTCCGGTTACTAGAGATGTACACACAGTGACTGATGTGAAGATGGATAACGGATAAGCGATAAGCATTGGGGAGTTCTCAAAGTTGTTACAGTTATGCAGATACATTATTGTTTACATTAAAGCCCAATGGCACAATAAGACCATGTTTTTACAATGACATACATGTATAATGTCATACAGAGCTCACTCAGTTGCCCTATTGTATGCTCAGTGGATAACCTTTACTTTCTATGGAATGCCTTGTTTCTTAAAAACTTCTGCCTTTCATATTAATGTTTCTTACAGTATGTAGCAGTACTGTAAGGAATGTTTGTCCGCTGGCTTAATAGATACCAGTTTTCAGCTTTAGCAATTTGGCGGCGCATTAACCAGAAGGATTTTGCATTTTGCTGGTGACCAAGAATACCTGCTTCAGAATAAATTGCTTTGTGTCTTATGTGTGAAGGCAGTGACAATATCCGTGACCGGATTAAAATTCGGGGTAGCAGTTGGCATGTATATTTGATGGCTTATTCCAGCACAAACAGCAATGCATTTCCTGCCATACATGGATACCTGCTCACAATATGTATATAGAAATTGCATAACCAATTACGTGATAAGAACTCTTCATTTATGTTTGCCGATTTGCATGTAAAAAGTTGGCAGATACTGTTATAGTCTAGTCTAGTTTGACGAGTTGATGCCATACGCAAAAATGTTAACTTTTTATGCGTTCAATATATTTTTTAAAGGCCAGACGGAATTTTGCGTTCAAATTTTTAAAAACTCTTAAACATCATCATTAGACGAGACTTACAGCATTGGGTACTTTGGTCGTATGTGCGGTGATAAAAGGTTACACTCCGTAATCATAAGCCATAAAATGGAACAAATAAACTGTTGAAATACCTACGACACGATTCTCTCAAGCAAAATGGAATAGTTTGGGAGTATAGGGAGTCGCCCCCAGCTGATAAAAAAATATTTTTTGTTGTTATGGCCACCAGCTTTTGTTTTGGTATTAAAAATGCCTTTCTTAAAATGAGTAGGTTTAGATACTTTCTAAACATTATCAAAGATATATAAACCAGTAAAAACATCAAAAATAAATCAGCTAAACTCGGTTGTTTCCTCAAAAGTAGCATTACGAATGATTTTCGTGCAAAGTCGCCTTTTTTAGACGCTATTCAGATGTCCATCTTCACATCAGGTCATCGCGTGTACATCTCTACTAAGACCCTTTAAGTATCATCTACAGTAAACTCCGTTTATAACGATCCCATTGGGACCATTTTAATTTGTTCATTATATCCGGAGTTTGTTATATCCGTATATCATTTTATATAAAATAAACAAAGAAAAAAATCTCAGGCAGAAAAAATTGTTTCTTATATCCGGAATTTCGCTATATCCAGAGTCGTTATATCCGGAGTTTACTGTAATAGCTACGAATATATTTAAAAGTGTATGTTACAGTTTGTATTTCCTTCTAGTAAATGTGTCACTACAAGTCACTGTGATGCTGATTTATCCTTTTATGATATATATGCCCGGTTGCACGAAGCGTTTAGCTCTTACTTATATCCTTGGTTTGAATAATCCGATTGCACGAAAGAGAATTATCCGTGCCACGCGAACCTAGTATAAGTTAGAGTTTATTAAGTCAAATTTTAACATTCTTAATTGTTAAAATTTGACTTAATAAACTCTAACTTACTTAGTGTTTGCATAGCCACCGACGTGAATTGTGGGCGGAGCTAAAGTGCTTTCTATTACGAGCGAACTCTTAATAAATTAAGTGATTTCAGTTGTTAGTTTTAATAAAAAAGAAAGACGTTTATTTGAAAATCTGAGCGATTCGATTGGTGGGCAAATGGGGTCAAACACTAAATTGGGTTTTAACTTTTACCGCTTTATTTTGTTGCAACGGTTTTGATAGGAAATTCTTATACAATCAATCCGTTTGCACGAACATTTTTGTCATGGTTATGATTTGAGTTATGTCCGGGTTATCCAACCCTGGTAGGGACCAGGTTCATGAATCGAGTTGAACATTTAAATATGCAAAATGGAATTATATTAACGGAAAAGAGCACTTACAAAACGTTTACGTTACAGAAAGTTCCTATACAATATCTTAAGAGACATATTAAACATGAATGGTTAGCTATATACTTATTAAATGAAAAAAACAAAACCTCTTAAAGGTTGTGACACAAATGCTGGTTGCATTAAAGATTCATGTAGTAGGATTTAAGTTTGTTTGAATTTCATATCGATTAATTTACAATATCAACCTGGCCCGCGAAAATGCATTTAAATATTATAACTGGTGCATGCATCTGCATTTTACCGGATTTATTTCCCGACATATCACAAGTGTTTTTCCTCTATTTTTTTTCTATTTTTTGTATAAACAGTAAAACCCGTGAACAAAGACCACTGACCGGAAGTAGTATGACTATTAGTTTCTTTCATGAGCACGAGGTTCAGATCGAAATATCCGTCACTGAGGGTAACTGTTTTGGTGGGAACGAGGCTCTGTGGAGTTCGCGAAACAGTTACCCGAAGTGACAGATATTTCCATCTGAACCAAGTATCTCATGGCAGAAACTTTTTCTTGCATACCGTCTTGCACTTTGAAATAGATATTTAAATACAAACTTTTCGAAATTATGCATTTTAATATAAAAACAAACGTAAACGTCTTGCGAATAATAACAGATACATGTTGCGATCCTCTTCAAGACAAAATGTTGTACAAATCTCATTTAATACTCATTATATGAAACAGTCTTTTCAATACTTCAGCATGCGGGTGTGGAACTCTATTCCTGATACGATACGTAAAGCAAAATCCCTGAATGTTTTCAAATATAATTATAAAAAACATCTTCTATCACTACAGTCAAATTTATAAATATTGAATGTCTCTTACTTACAACATTGTTTTGCTAGATACATGAACTTGATGTTTGTTAATTATACTGCACACATTAGTTAATTAATTAATTTTCACTAGTATATTTGATGTTTAGTGCATATAGTAGTTGCTTTACAATTTAATACATATTCTCTAGTTTGATATGCATGTATGTGTGACTGAGCAAGTTGATCAGTATAGTCAGTCGATGCTTGAGTTCGTATCCCAGCAGGAAAACAATAAGTTTGTATCATCACTGCAAGTTACGCCTACGCACAATTCCGGACCTAGTATCAGAGATAGTATAGCCGTTGATCTTACGACCACAAACGACTTATGGCCCTGGGGGAGCTGCCCTGAATAGTTCTTGTATTAATAATGCCCAGAGTAACTTTAAAACTATCAACTTAAATGTAGGTTCTTAAATGTTTGTGGCCTGAAAAGGCGATTAAATTACCCAGAATTCATTGATACTGTTAACCAATACGACTTATTCCTAGTTGCTTAAACCAAACTTGATATCTATGACCATATTAATACAGATGGTAATATTTTCGTGAATAATCCAAGAAAATAAGTCATTGCGAAAATCTGGCGGTCTTGGAGCGTTTATCAAAAATGATATATTTCCTTGTAGTCAGGAAATTCGCTCAACGTTCTCATTTTCTCACCGATAATTGAATTGTTGAATTGTAAAACTGTTGCATTTTTTCGACAAAACAAAACAAATGCAAATGTTAGGGACGCTTAAAAACCATTCTATGACGAGCCCTGGTGCCAAAACACGACCGCCTAAGGCTAGTTGACATGCACCTTATTACATGCGATGGGATTGGACTCAATGAAAGGAGCGCTTTGAAAAGGAAAAAAACGTCTGCAAACGTCCATTTTAAAAATTAAATACAACAATATACTGCAAATTGACTAGTGCAGATTATTAATGAAAAATGCAAAATTCATAAATAACTACAAAGATTACTGGCTTGGCACTACTATGTAGAATTAATAGAGCGTGTTCAGATATATATACATTTAATGTATTTATGTACATCGAAGCCGTTATTTTCAAATGTGACTGTACTGTCAATTTGACTGGAAGACGTTTCGTACCCCTGTGGTTTTGTGCAAGTGATACTTGTTAAGATCGTGCATTTCGTGCAGATCAAGCATAAAATATCACAAATTGTTACTCTATAGTGAACTAAGTAAACCACATTTACACCGTATGAATAGAATATAGAACGTTGTACTTATAGTAGTATTGATGGTTCCCAGGAACGACGGATGTTAGGTTAACTGCCCCCCCCCCCCCCCCCCCCACACAAACCCATAAAAATTGCCTATATATTGTTGCAACGGGAATTAAGCTCATACAACAACAACAACAGCTTCATTAGGGTAACAGATTGACGGTGTGATGTGCTGCAGTAATTTTTATTTGCGTTCTTTTCATTACGACCGTCAATACAATCAAAATTAAAAACCGCGAAAAAAAAATTAATTAGTAATACAGTTAATCTATGATGTTTTAAATTGGTACTTGTGTTGTTTGAGAAATCCCTAAGTTTATTTCCGAAGTACGTATTACATTTACGTATTACGTTTAAGATAGAAAGGTCTAATACCAAGACAAAACAAGGACATATTCACTTCCGGTGAATGAACTAATCGATGAAGACCCATACGTATACCTGAACAAAAGACTCAAGCAGAATAAAAAATTCAGGTTACCGTATGTACAGAAGGTCCAACAGTTATTAGCAGCATTTGAAATAGAAACTTTAAATATACAACCCCATCATACGATTTACTCATTCATGTACATCCTTTAGACATTACTTTGGATCTTGCTGAAAAATTAATAAAGCAGACGACAAAAAATAAACATTGCAATAGCGAATAGAATCATTGATTCGAACTTCACAGGCTTTACGCAGATATACACAGACGGCAGCAAAAATCCGGACAAAAAAAAGCTCGGGCGCAGGAATGGTAGTTTTTTTTTCTTCTTTAATTTTAATATTACATGAAAAAGCGTTCACATGTGAGCTAATAGCTTTACAAAAAGCTCTGCTTTATATAGACAAAAAAAGCTTACCACACACGTAAGGTTAGAGGTCTTCAAATATATCCGAAACATAAGGTACGAAGACAGAATCCAATAACTAAAACATACAATTGGAATGCCTCAGACACTTTGTGTAAAAAAAAACAAAAAAAAAAACGAAGGCATGGGTAACCTAAATCAGTCGGTACAGGAATGTTTTGCTAGAAAGCTGACCCTAGGATCAACTCCGCCGATGTTACTCTTCGCCAGGCGGGGGCTCGGGTTCGTACTGCTGTGGCTCAGTCTAGCAAACTTCGGAACCTCTTTTTAGACTCTCGATTTCTGGCTAAAGGAGGGCGATATTGACTTATGTAAGCACAGGGTATAAATATGGGCCGGGTTCGGATGTCGGCAATGCTTGAAACACTGTGATGCGGGCACGGCCGGCAACCAGGGTCGCTACATCCAAATACTTTGAGGTCCCGGATGGCGAAGAGGATGCGGAAGTGTACTTGCTGATCCAGGTTATTTACCTGATTAAGGGAATCTCGCTCTAACGAAAAATTGTAGTAACTCACCTGGCTCTGGCTAGTGCGCGGATACATTATGTACTTAACTATACTTTAAAAAACAAACCATGCATTCGCCGTGGTTGGCATAGGACTGTCCGGCGTTCGCTAAAAGAGTAATATAAAGTCCGACGATATCCAATATGAGTATGTGCCATGAAAGGATCAGACTAGGGTCCAGCGCTCCCCTGCATAGGGGAATCAGCGCGGCGCCAAGGGTTAGGAAGGTGTAAATGCCAAAGTCTGTCATACAAATGATTACATGCAGTCAGCATCAATTCTAAAATATCTCGCATTAAATGTATACCGCCTGTGCATGCTGAAAGATCCAGTGATTCACCTTTTATAACATTAGAAACAAAGCTGGTTCGACCAGGGTGTGCAGATACGGTACAGACGCTACACCGCACTATGAAACTGGTAACTAGGGTATTCGGCTACCATCGGATATGAATACACATCAAGTCGATCAGAGCAGGGATCAGAAGCAGGACTAAGGATTAGACACGGACCACAGCGCGGGCCGGTACATTATGTGCGCTTTTATTACATGATTTATTTCCTTTATTTGTATAACACATATTTGTCAGGATAACTGTTTTAAAATTAGTGGTTCTCTGTATTGATATCAATGTATTATCAAATTCAAGTACACAAGGGAACAAATACACAGGGGAACAAATCAAAACATCTCCGTAAGTTGCACAACGTTTGGCATTGTTGAACTCTATTAAAAAACCACCATGTATCTAGAGACGAAAACAGGCTTTTAAACATATTTATTATATACTTAAGGACGAAAGTTCTGCACGGTTCGAAATTGTTTAATTACATTTTAATTGTAGGTTATGTCTAATTTTTTAAGTCAAGCCAACCATGGTTCAGTAGAGTTGAACTGGTTCGCGATTAGAGTTGAACTGGTTCGTGATGTTTCTGCATCAAAGAACACTTAATACGTTATTTGAAAACCCTGGCTTGTCCAAGTTCTCCTGTCACTTTTGTTGCGTGACGCTTTCTAACGCGTCTGTTCTTGACGCTTTGCTTTTTCAGACAATACTATTTTAATATTTTTACATACATTACTAATTGAAGAAATAAATAATTTTCTAAACACAATGATAAAAAATGCGTTTAGTTGGGTAGTGTGCATATTACATCTACAGAATATTTCTTGTCGCTGTCTTCTGAGTTTTCTTGTCGCTTGCATTATTGCCCAGTCGTACTTTCCTTCGTTCAACTTTTAAAATAACTCAATTTATCCACCGATAAAACTGTCTTCCACTTGATGAAATGAACTGTGAAGTTATTGTAATGACCTCTTAGACTTTATACGGACAAGATTGCGTCTTTCAACAGCTTTACTCATCAGTATAAGGGAAGTAACTCTATAGAGATTGTTGGTATTTGCTGGTTAGAGTAAATGAGCATGTATGTTACTTTAAAGGGGCACTCCCTATATCTAGAAGATATAAATAATGTGTACAATGAACGTAAAATGATAAATAAATACAATTTTGAAGAACAACATATATCGAAAAATGCTTCATTTTAGCAAAACTAATTAACATAAAGGCCTTTTGTAATAAATCGATATCCACTCTGATTGTACAACAACTTTACATAGATTATTGAATGTTTTACGGTACTGCAACACATTTTAAAACGCTGCTTTTACAGATAATGACTGGAATGTATAGCTTAAACTGTTAGGTTAAGTAATAATACTTGTAAATATTCTATTTGCCATACTTTTAAAGTTATTTAGTTCGACACCAGTTATAGGGAGTGTCTCATTAACTCAAACTTTATCCTTATATAATATTAACACTTTATTCCGTTAGTCATAACAATAACATTAAAGTACAAAGAAAAGAGAGCAAAAATGTTCATATTGTATATCCAGCTAAACTCATCGTAAAGAAAACGATTGTTCGCAAGAGTTTTCACAATGGCGCAATGTCACGAAACAATCAAAACATGTTGATCGGACAGCAGTTAGCTCAAAACTGGAAACTGAGTCGAAACAAAATGGTACATCGCAGCGTCCAGTGAAAGTAAACCCCGTGCCAACGCAAAATCGCTAGGGTGTCCTGGCACAATCGCAATCAGACGACAATTCCGGAAGTGACTCCGAGATGCACGTGTCGAGTGATTCATCGTCTGAGCAAGTTGATCAGTATAGTCAGTCAATGCTTGAGTTCGTATCCCAGCAGGAAAACATTAGTTTGTATCATCACTGCAAGTTACGCCTACGCACAATTCCGTGTCTAGTATCAGAGATAGTGCAGCCGTAGATCTTACGACCACAAACAACTTATGGCGCTGGGGGAGATGCCCTGAACAGTCATTGTTTTAATAATACCTAGAGAAAATATATTTTATTACAATTCTAAAAGTGCATTCTTTGAACGTTTGTAGCCTTAAAAGGCGATTAAATTACCCAGAATTCATAGATACTGTAAACCTATACGACTTATTCCTAGTTACTGAAACCAAACTTGATATTAATATAGATGGTTATTTTTTCGTGAACAATCCAATAAAACAAAAGTCATTGCGACCATCTGGTGGTCTTGGAGCGTTTATCAAAAATGACACATTTCCTTTTATAGAAGTTATAAACTGTAAGTGTGATCATATATTTTAGTTAAAATTTAGCTATCCATATACAGGTCTTAAAGATGATTTGATATTTGGTACAGTTTATGTTCCACCTATACAGTCTCGGTTTTATAATAACGACGAATTTGAAATATTTGAAAATGAAATATCTGACATGTGTAACACATTTACTTGGTGACTACAATGCACAGATCGCAGTAATGCCAGAGTGTACAGTATGGGGTGATTTCTGTTTTAAATATTTAACATTTTGCTTCTCTGCTGTATTTTTCAGATAATATTATGTACTTTCTAGATAGTATACGCCCGGCACACATTTGCGTTTGTCATTTAAGTTACCTAAAGATATTGACGTCTTAGTTTAGCTCAAAAGTAGTTGCATTGTTATATTCACACCGACAATGTTGTTCGAATTATTACTGCTTTATGTATATTTCTTTATTTAATAAGTGTTTAAAGACATCGCCATAGACTATCAATATAATATTGTTCATGATTCTAGTTGCTACGACTGTACAATCATGTCTGGCTTGTCATCAGATTTTATCTCCTAAACACTCTCAGAAACCCTTAACAGTTTCGCAACCGCTCATACTTTTAACATATTACCTTTATTGTCTATATCCAAGTATACTCCGTCATACCCGTTAAATCCATTCTTTTTCTGACACAATTTCATTTAAAAAGTATATATATCAACAACTGTTAACCCAGTTATGTACTTATCACAATTGTTATAAGTCCAACCACGCGCGACAGACTAATAAGTTACACAGACGATCACGTGTAATCCGCGACCCTCCCACGCACCTACCAATACATATAATCTGTTTCAAAGTTTGTGCGCATAGTTTACCCAGTACTACTTCTAGGTCATTTACCCCCTCTCGCCTCCGAACTAATCCATTCTGCATTAGATTAGCAGTAATATATACTGATAGTACCATTTGAGCATTTTAGTGACAACAAACAATTATGCACCACGTCATGTGATATATATTTTGTTTAAATTTTCTATGAAATGTATACTCTTGTGTTGCTGTAACATATAACCAGAGTTCTCTGGCAAATTCGATGAGCTCATTGTACATAATATTCAAGTTTTGGTGACTCAGAAATTGAGGTGCCATCGTTGAATAAATTGATCTCTTAGACGCTTCTTTAGAATTGGAAACAGCTTCTTATTTACATTCTGCGATTGCCAAAGATTACTATACCTTAGCTCGTCCGAAAGAAAAGTCAAAATTGAAAAGAAAATTTGAAGTGTTATTTAGTATCTGTTGTGACAACAATTATATTAAATATGGCTTATCCGTGTGGTGTGCGTGGTAAAAACTGCATACGATAGTGCATTGCATGCGAGGAATGAGAAAGATGGTTTCATGTCAATGGACAAATTCTAACCAAAAAAACAATATCAAATTTTAACCGAAAGTTTTGCTTGTGGGTATTTTTTGCTTGGTATGTTGCAACACAGACGGCTTGTTTGGTTACAAGCAATCTTTGGCTAGACTACGGAGATATTCGGATTTACGCATGTTACAGGAAGGGATTCAAATTGAAAAAATACGGAACTTTTAGATAAGTTCGTTACATTTAGTAAAAAATAAAGGTTCAGTTTGTATCATTAGTTTGTAACATCATCTGATGGACAAACAACAATTGCCAGTAAACCAGGTCAGAATCGTAGAAACAACCAGAGCACATAATAATAAGCGGGTGAGGGGCAAGGACGGGATAAAAGTAGTCACACATTTCTACATAAAAACACTAAATTTGAAGGTCGAGGGTTCAAATGCCGGCAGCGGAGCTTGACTGCGACTTCTAGAATACGGCACAACTTTGATAACTAGAAGTCGTTGGGGGCCGAGTGAAAGGCCCGAGTAACAAACTACGAAACATATTAAAATACTATGTATATGTAATCTGTGGTTGGAGGTCGCATGTTTGAATACCGGCAGCGGTATTGAACTGAGATCGCCACCATAGTTATATTCATAATCGTCCCCAAAAACATATGCACACTCAATGACTGGAGGTTGTGGGTTTGAATATAGGCGGCGAAATTTTGGCAGCGACCTCCAAACAATGTGTAAATAAATGGAAAGAAGTCATTGGATGTCAACTAAATTTGACTGCGATCGTCATTATATCTTGTTCCTTTCTACTGAGCGAAATATATGTACTTGGAGGTTATAGGTTCGTTTACCGGCAGCGGAGTTTGACCTTGACCTCCTTGTCCCTATTTTTAAAACGATATTGATTATAAGTAAATAAAGCTCACGAGACTTACTCCCACCTTCACGTTGTTCGTGGGCTTACGAACTCGCTGGAGAAAATTCCAACTTAGACAAACCAAAAGGAGTCTTTTTGGTTTATTTGATAGAATTAATTAGAAACAAAACAAAGTTACGAAGCATCTAGACAAAGCGTCACGAATTGTGTCTTTCACCTACACGAATGATTGATTAATGAATTATTAACTTTAACGGGACATCTACGACATGAAGGCGTCGTCAAGAACTGCAGTATGAGCCGTGACAGTGTAATATCAATATGCAAATTGTTTGGATCAATATGAGCCTCATATTATTGTATTGTGTATGTAACCGCATCTATTCATGTTTACAATGTAACATGAAATGAGTGTTATAAAGATATTTGACTTGACTTGACCTGATTCATCACATTTGCTCGTCAAAACTAGTAATTTTATAATCCAAAATTATCAGTCTTTGTCAAGAAGTTCTTGCACATGTCTCAAACTGTCAAAATGTTTCCCCTTTTTAATGACATGAGTTGGAAAAATGCTCTGAAGTATCGTTTATCCAAAATTAGGTACACTTTTTTGTAATAGCTGATTTTCAAGTCTCATACGTTAGACTTTCCAGTTTGACTCGTTAAAGAGTGGATTTGGATACCCTTTTGTTATTTTTTATAAACTATTTTGCAAATAGTGTTTTTTTTACGGCTTTTAATATAATGCTGACTATCACTACATAGTGTTCTCATCTTACTTATTTTGCGGATTTTTGGCTACAAATTGTCTGTAGACCGTGGAACAAGGTTTATTCATTAAAATAAATAGAAAAAAATCGGCTTTGACAGTAACTGAACAATAGCAGAAGAAGCGGCGATCACAAATGACAAAAGAAAAAAGCAATGGCTAGATACCATATTTTAAACGAAGTTACGTAGGAGCATTCTTGAATGCATGAGAGTTTCTCTAATACAATAATAATTTCGAGCCATATGCTTTGAAGTTTGTCCAAAAACAAAGTTTAAATCTATCAATTTGAAATATATACTTTGTTAAGCTTTCATAAAACGTCAATTTATGTATTCGGAATATAATGTTTGTATCACGTGACCTACCATATAACTTCGTTAAAACTATTTTCTTCCGGATTTCTCCACTTCTAATTTTGAATAAAAATGAATAGCATACATATATGACAAAGCTAAAACAAGTCTTGAACCCCATATATCGTAGTTGTAAGTCAGAATTGGGAATACAGTTTGATCAAATAACTTTTGTTGTAAATCTACTGGCAAGTCGAGATTAAAAATCCTTATGCAAAGAGCATGCCTTGCTTTTTTCAGCTTGGTCAGCAAGTGCATTCGTGATTAGATTACTACGCATCAAAACTCCACACATTGATATAATTACCAGTATATCACTCAAAAGTAAAATATATTTCTTAATTATAAGCCGTACATTTTAAATTATGATGATGATGATACTTTTCGGCATTCTCCGTAATTATTTATCCGGAAACTACCGAGTAAGACAGATACATGTAGATGTTAACTCTAACAGCGTCTACTACACAGTCACATGTTTGGAACACCCAAAATCCATTTTTGTAAAACCGTCCAGACCGACTATCAATTACAATATATACTATGCTTGATAGTCGGTCCGGGAAGTTTACAAAAATGTTTTTTGGGGTCCAAACTTCATGTGACTGTGCTACCGAGGTGCAATATGTTGTCAGTTCTAGACGAGATCAGTTCTAGACGAGATTGGTCTTGGGACCGTTTTTAATCTACGAAACTGTGTGACGAGGAACTTATGGCTCTTGGAATCGAGATAATCAGAGATAGAATCCGACGAAGTTATAACATAACGAGCTTAAAACACAGACCATGATGATATTGCTAGTAAACCTACAAATATTTAAACATTTTTTTGCACTGCATGTTATTAAATAACCACCATTTATAACGGAAAAGGCACTACAAATCATGAAAAATGTACCATGTCAAATGAAATACATTGTATGTACCTCGTATACATAAAAATGAACTGCGTATAGTGCATGTGTTCTTTGAATTTTTAAACTTTAATCATACTGTCATTTGTATAATAGAACATCAGTACATGGCGATGCGAAGCCGGAGAGAAGACACCACAACATAGCACTCGGGTCGTTTGCGGCTGAGGATCAGTTATTACGCCACGGACCCGCTCATGGTTCATAACGTCTAAAATGTATGTGCCCTTGCAAACGGAAAATCGAAGAATTTGTAGTGTTATAGAATAAGCTTAATGTGTCTATATTAGAACTCGGTAAACCGATGGAAATAAATTATCATTGTTTTGCCATGGAAACAGGGATTGAAAACCTACCAAATATTATGAAACCCTCTCTTGTTTTACGAAATTAAACGATGAAAAGGAATATCTAATTATCTATTAACATATCTACTACTGAGCTACTGCTACTGTTTAGCTTCTGCTACTGCTACGCTACTGCTACTGCTTAGCTACAACTATTGTTAAGCTACTGCTTCTGCTAAGCTACAGCTACATCTGTGCCACTGCGACTGCTGTGCTACTGCTACTGCTGAGCTACTGCTACTGTTAAGCTACTACTTATGCTGTGCTACTGCTAAACTACTGCTACGGCTGAGCTACTGCTACTGTTATGATACTGCTAATACTGTGCTACTGCTAAGCAACAGCTACTGATACTGCTTTGCTATTGCTACTGCTGAGTAACTGCAACTGTTAAGCTACTGCTACTGATAAGCTACTGTGACTGTTAGGCTACTACTTCTGCTAAGCTACTGCGACTGCTATGGGACTGCTACCGTTAAGCTACTGCTACTGCTAAGCTACTGCGATTGCTGCTGCTAAGCTACTGCTACTGTTAAGCTACTGCGACTGCTACTGCGACTGTTAAGCTACTGCTACTGCTAAGCTACTGCGACTGCATCTGCCAAGCTACTGCTACTGTTAAGCTACTGCTACTGCTAAGCTACTGCGACTGTTAAGCTTCTGCTACTGCTAAGCTACTGCTTCTACTAAGCTACTGCGACTGATAAGTTACTGCTCCTGCTAAGCTACTGCTACTGCTACTGTTAAGCTACTATTACTGTTAAGCTACTGCTACTGTTAAACTACTGCGACCGTTAAGCTACTGCTACTGTTAACCTACTGCGACTGCTAAGCTGCTGCTACTGCTAAGCTACTGCTACTGTTAAGCTACTGTGACTGTTTAGCTACTGCTACTGTTAAGCTACTGCGACTGTTATGCTACTGCTACTGCTAAGCTACTGCGACTGCTAAGCTACTGCGACTGTTTTAGCTACTGCTACTGTTAAGCTACTGCGACTGCTAAGCTACTGCGACTGTTTTATCTACTGCTACTGTTAAGCTACTGCGACTGCTAAGCTACTGCGACTGTTTTAGCTACTGCTACTGTTAAGTTACTGCGACTGTTAAGCTACTGCTACTGATAAGCTACTGCGACTGCTACGCTTCTGCTACTTCTAAGCTACTGCGACTATCAAGCTACTGCTACTGCTAAGGTACTGCTTCTGTTAACTAAGCTACTGCAACTGTTTTAGCTACTACTACTGTTAAGTTACTGCGACTGTTAAGCTACTGCTACTGCTAAGCTACTGCGACTGCTACGCTTCTGCTACTTCTAAGCTACTGCGACTATCCAGCTACTGCTACTGCTAAGGTACTGCTTCTGTTAACCTGCTGCTTCTGATAAGCTACAACTACTACTGTGCTACTGTTAAGCTACTGCTATTGTTATGCTACTGTTAATGTTATGATACTGTTACTGCTGAACTACTGCTAAGTTACACCTACTGCTGTGATATTGCTACTGTTGAGCTACTGCTTCTGCTAAGCTACTGTTACTGCTGAGCTACTACGACTGTTAAGCTACTGCTACTGCTGAGCTACTGCGACTATCAAGCTACTGCTGCTACTAAGGTACTGCTACTGTTAACCTGCTGCCTCTGATAAGCTACAACTACTGCTGTGCTACTGTTAAGCTACTGCTACTGTTATGCTACTGCTAATGTTATAATACTGTTACTGCTGAGCTACTGCTAAGCTACACCTACTGCTGTGATATTGCTACTGTTGAGCTACTGCTTCTGCTAAGCTACTGTTACTGCTGAGCTACTACGACTGTTAAGCTACTGCTACTGCTGAGCTACTGCGACTATCAAGCTACTGCTGCTGCTAAGGTACTGCTACTGTTAACCTGCTGCTTCTGATAAGCTACAACTACTGCTGTGCTACTGTTAAGCTACTGCTACTGTTATGCTACTGCTAATGTTATAATACTGTTACTGCTGAGCTACTGCTAAGCTACTGCTACTGCTGAGCTACTACGACTGTTAAGCTACTTCTACTGTTAAGCTTCTGCTACAGTTAAGCTACTGCTACTGCTGTACTACTATTGAGCTACAGCTCCTGTTGAGCTACTGCTTATGTTTTGCTAGTGCTACTTTTGAGCTACAGCTATTGTTAAATTACTGCTACTGCTAATGCTGTGCTACTAGTTCTGATAAGCGACTGCTAAGCTTCCGACACTGTTGAGCTTCTGCTACTGTTTAGCTACTGCTACCGTTGAGCTACTGCTTATGTTTTGCTATTGCTAAGCTTCCGACACTGTTGAGCTTCTACTACTGTTTAGCTACTGCTACTGTTGAGCTACTGCTTATGTTTTGCTACTGCTACTTTTGAGCTACAGCTATTGTTAAATTACTGCTACTGCTAATGCTGTGCTACTAATTCTGATAAGCGACTGCTAAGCTTCCGACACTGTTGAGCTTCTGCTACTGTTGAGCAACTGCTACTGTTTAGTTACTGCTAATGCTTTGCTACTGCTACTACAGAGCTACTACTACTGTTAAATTACTGTTACTGTTAATGCTGAGCTACTGCTACTACTGAGCTATGTCTACTGTTGAGCTACTGCTTCTATTGAGCTTCTGCTTCTATTGAGCTACTGCTTCTGTTGAGCTACTGCTGCTGTTCAGCTTCTGCTTCTATTGCGCTTCTGCTTCTATTAAGCTACTGTTACTGTTGAGCCTTTGCTTCTATTGAGCTTTTGCTTCTATTAAGCTACTGTTACTGTTGAGCTTCTGCTTCTATTGAGCTTCTGCTTCTATTGAGCTACTGTTACTGTTGAGCCTTTGCTACTATTGAGCTTCTGCTTCTATTAAGCTACTGTTACTGTTGAGCTTCTGCTTCTATTGAGCTTCTGCTTCTATTGAGCTACTGCTACTGTTGAGTATTTGCTTTTATTGAGCTTCTGCTTCTATTGCGCTACTGCTACTTTTGAGCTACTGCTACTGTTGAGCTTCTGCTACTGTTGAGCTACTGCTACTGTTGAGCTCCTGCTTCTATTGAGCTACTGCTACTGTTGAGCTACTGATACTATTGAGCTACTGCTACTGTTGAGCTTCTGCTTCTATTGAGCTACTGCTACTATTGAGCTATTGCTACTATTGAGCTACTGCTACTGTTGAGCGACTGCCACTGTTGAGCTTCTGCCATTGGTTGAGCTACTGCTACTGTTGAGCTTCTGCTTCTATTGAGCTACTGCTACTATTGAGCTACTGCTACTTTGAGCTATTGCTACTGTTGAGCTACTGCTACTATTGAGCTACTGCTACTGTTGAGCTACTGCTACTGTTGAGCTACTGCTACTGTTGAGCTACTGCAACTGTTGAGCTACTGCTACTGTTGAGCTACTGCTACTATTGAGCTACTGCTACTATTGAGCTACTGCTACTGTTGAGCTACTGTTACTGTTGAGCTTCTGCTTCTATTGAGTTACTGCTACTGTTGAGCTACTGCTACTATTGAGCTATTGCTACTATTGAGCTACTGCTACTGTTGAGCTACTGCCACTGTTGAGCTAGTGCTTCTGTTGAGCTACTGCTACTGTTGAGCTTCTGCTTCTCTTGAGCTACTGCTACTATTGAGAGACTGCTACTGTTGAGCTACTGCTACTGTTGACTTTCTGCTTCTATTGAGCTACTGCTACTATTGAGCTACTGTTACTATTGAGCTACTGCTACTGTTGAGCTACTGCTACTGTTGAGCTACTGCTTCTTTTGAGCTGCTGCTTCTATTGAACTTCTGTTCTATTGAGCTAGATCTACTGTTGAGCTACTGCTACTATTGAGCTATTGCTACTGTTGAGCTACTGCTACTGTTGAGCTATTGCTTCTATTGAGCTTCTGCTTCTATTGAGCTACTGTTAATATTGAGCTGCTGCTACTATTGAGCTACTGCTACTGTTGAGCTGCTGCTACGTTTGAGCTACTGCTACTGTTGAGCTACTGCTACTATTGAGCTACTGCTACTATTGAGCTACTGCTACTGTAGAGCTACTGCTTTTGTCGAGCTTCTGCTTCTGTTGAGCTTCTACTTTTGAGCAACTG
Source organism: Saxidomus purpurata (assembly GCA_022818135.1). NCBI lineage: Eukaryota > Metazoa > Mollusca > Bivalvia > Venerida > Veneridae > Saxidomus > Saxidomus purpurata. Next base: position 11,218,859 of record JAFMSR010000004.1, read on the forward strand.
CTACTGTTGAGCTTCTCCTATTGAGCTACTGCTACTGTTGAGCTACTGCTACTGTTGAGCTGCTGCTACTATTGCGCTACTGCTACTGTTGAGCTGCTGCTACGTTTGAGCTACTGCTACTGTTGAGCTACTGCTACTATTGAGCTACTGCTACTATTGAGCTACTGCTACTGTTGAGCTACTGCTTTTGTCGAGCTTCTGCTTCTGTTGAGCTTCTACTTTTGAGCAACTGCTACTGTTGAGCTTCTACTATTGAGCTACTGCTACTGTTGAGCTACTGCTCCTATTGAGCTACTGCTACTGTTGAGCTACTGCTTCTATTGAGCTTCTGCTTCTATTGAGCTTCTGCTTCTATTGACATTCTGCTTCTTTTGAGCTACTGCTACTTTTGAGCTTCTGCCACTGTTGAGCTACTGCTACTGTTGAGCTACTGCTACTGTTGAGCTACTGCTACTGTTGAGTATTTGCTTCTATTGAGCTTCTGCTTCTATTGCGCTACTTCTACTATTGAGCTACTGCTACTGTTGAGCTTCTGCTACTGTTGAGCTACTGCTACTGTTGAGCTCCTGCTTCTATTGAGCTACTGCTACTATTGAGCTACTGATACTATTGAGCTACTGCTTCTGTTGAGCTTCTGCTTCTATTGAGCTACTGCTACTATTGAGCTATTGCTACTATTGAGCTACTGCTACTGTTGAGGTACTGCCACTGTTGAGCTTCTGCCATTGGTTGAGCTACTGCGACTGTTGAGCTACTGCTACTGTTGAGCTTCTGCTTCTATTGAGCTACTGCTACTATTGAGCTACTGGTACTGTTGAGCTACTGCTACTATTGAGCTACTGCTACTGTTGAGCTACTGCTACTGTTGAGCTACTGCTACTATTGAGCTACTGCTACTGTTGAGCTACTGCTACTGTTGAGCTACTGCTACTGTTGAGCTCCTGCTTCTGTTGAGCTACTGCAACTGTTGAGCTGCTGCTACGTTTGAGCTACTGCTACTGTTGAGCTACTGCTACTATTGAGCTACTGCTACTATTGAGCTACTGCTACTGTTGAGCTACTGCTTTTGTCGAGCTTCTGCTTCTGTTGAGCTTCTACTTTTGAGCAACTGCTACTGTTGAGCTTCTACTATTGAGCTACTGCTACTATTGAGCTACTGCTACTGTTGAACTACTGCTACTATTGAGCTACTGCTACTATTGAGCTACTGCTACTGTTGAGCTACTGCTTGTATTGAGCTTCTGCTTCTATTGAGCTTCTGCTTCTATTGACATTCTGCTTCTTTTGAGCTACTGCTACTTTTGAGCTTCTGCCACTGTTGAGCTACTGCTACTGTTGAGCTACTGCTACTGTTGAGCTACTGCTTCTATTGAGCTTCTGCTTCTATTGAGCTACTGCTACTATTGAGCTTCTGCTACTGTTGAGCTACTGCTACTGTTAAGCTTCTGCTTCTATTGAGCTACTGCTACTGTTCAGCTACTGCTCCTATTGAGCTACTGCTACTGTTCAGCTACTGCTACTTTTGAGCTACTGCTACTGTTGAGCTACTGCTTCTATTGAGCTACTGCTACTATTGAGCTACTGCTACTGTTGAGCTTCTGCTTCTATAGAGCTACTGCTACTATTGAGCTTCTGCTACTGTTGAGCTACTGCTACTGTTGAGCTTCTGCTATTGTTGAGCTACTGCTACTGTTTAGCTACTGCTCATGTTGAGCTACTGTTCTGTTGAGCTTCTGCTTCTATTGAGCTACTGCTACCATTGAGCTTTGTTACCATTGAGCTACTGCTACTGTTGAGCTACTGCTACTGTTGAGCTACTGCTACTGTTGAGCTACTGCTAATGTTGAGCTACTGCTTCTGTTGAGCTTCTGCTACTGTTGAGCCTCTGCTACTGTTGAGCTACTGCTATTGTTGAGCTACTGCTACTGTTGAGCTACTGCTAATGTTGAGCTACTGCTTCTGTTGAGCTTCTGCTTCTTTTGAGCTACTGCTACATTTGAGCTTCTGCTACTGTTGAGCTACTGCTACTGTTGAGCTACTGCTACTGTTGAGCTACTGCTACTGTTGAGCTACTGCTACTGTTGAGCTACTGCTAATGTTGAGCTACTGCTACTGTTGAGCTACTGCTAATGTTTTGCTTCTGCTACTACTGAGCTGCTGCTACTGTCAAATTATGCTACTGCTTATGTTGAGCTACTGCTACTGTCAAATTACAGCTACTGCTAATGCTGTGCTACTGCACTGCTAAGCTTTTGCTACTGCCAACTCCATGTTCTATAATTATGCTACTGTTCATTGCTACTGTTAACTTCCTACCGATCTTGGTACTCTTTTAGTACATATGTATCTCATTTTATATTTCTACATATCTATGCATCGAAAATATAACATGAAAATAACGTTTGAATTAAATAACTCTCCCTATTTGTAGAAACTATAATACATTCAAAGATACTTCAAGTTTCGAGACATATCTCACTATTTTGCCATACAACCATCGGATTCTACTTTACCACTTTCGTATAAGCAATAAATGGTTGCCAATCGAAACTGTGAGGTGGAGACATTCTTATACAGTGTGACGTAACGTCAAATGTTCCGACTCAAAACTGCAACATTAAAACGACGTTAAAATTGTAACCGTTGTTATGGTGATATGTTTTCTGTTATCGTTTTACTGTTATATTTTTAAAAAGTGGAAACATAATTATGTTTATGGCATGAGTCAGTGTAAGTTTAGCTCGATTAAGACGAAAGCTCATTGAATCGCCCTCGAACATTCGTTTGTGATACAATGTATAAGCAATATCGTGAAAGTGAGGCAATGCGTTTTTCGTCGCTATTAGGAAAGGCATCAGTGTTATTTACACACAATACACAGGTGTTCCGACAGGGATTCGAACACAGTACCTTCTGAATTATAATCACCGAGTTATTGCTGAACATATTAAAATAGTTTTTCCAGAATGGAAGTTGACGGCAAATCATTATCAATACATTCTCGAGATGACCGTCATTTTATTGTTCTAAATTCATCGAAGTCTTTTTTATTATAATATAATTAGATTTTCCCTTTGCATAGAGAGACTGATTAAATGGCTTTCCTGGAAAATGGACAGAAGGTATTACGGACTCACATACACACGGACAAAACGACAGACGTACGGTTACTACTATACCCGCTGTCGAGCGAATGGAAAAGACAAATGTAGGTCCACGGTCTACAATTTCTCTGCAAGTCAAAGGCTCTAAGCTCACTGCATATTTCATGCGCCAAAAGGTTCAGACAAAGCAGTAGAAGCTTTCTGTAGTAAATGTTTGGTTTAGAAATGTTGTTTGTGCTTCATACAGCACATCCTTTGAGCACCAAGCGTTATTAAATATGTAGAAAACATCAAACTTCTGTATTTAAAATATCATTTGCAGAAAGGTATATAGCTTACGCAGCATTACACATTTTTTTCTGTTTTAGAAATTAATGCGCTGTTAGCTGATTACGGAAGATAATCATATGCATATCATGGAAAAGTACGGATATTTACGGAAATTTACGGAAACGTACGGAGCTCGATATAAGAGTTTGTAGTTTGATTTTCAAATTTCCGATGTTATTTCATTGACAACTTTGTTATTTACGAACGATTACATATATAAAAATTAATTTCTCTAAAAAAAAGATATAATTTACGTACACTCGGGAATGAACTCACGTGATCAAAATCACCCGCCATTTATCGAGGACGCTGCATGTCAAGGCCCAGTGAACGGTTTCACCGATTACAACTACAAGGTAACCCAGAATCATTTTTGGTTTTCTCTGTTATACACATTGTACAGTACTGTATTTATATTTCATTGCTGGTATTGCTTTGTTTATTTCTGTTTCAAGGTCTTGTCCTTGGTACACAATAATTTTCGATCCACATCATCAGATCATATCGCTTGAGGTTGTACAAAGCGCAGATCGAATTATTTTTATTGGTTTAAACAATTTATAATTATTTTTCATTTAACGTACGTTTTATAATAAAACAAACTTCCCTGCCTCCCATATATTTGTGGATCTTTCATTCTGTGTAATATATTGAATTTCGTCTTCTGCACATTTCAACCCGCGCTTAAGGTAAGGTTCAGCGCAAAACACGTTGGTCAAACGTTGTTTTTTCGGGGAGTAAACCTATAGCCCCCAGGCCCTCAGCGCTCACAGCGCTTTGATTCTAAATGTATTATCATCAAGCGTGCAATATCGAGTAAATTCTACACCGATACATGTGCTAGTCGACATACAACCATATATCCGTGTCTTTTTTTATTATTACCCAGTTTCTGATAATGCCGAAGCTAAATGGTGAAGAGAGAGCCAGGGTTTTGGCAATGCTTGAATGTGGGCGAACGCAAGAACAAGTCGCTAGACGTTTTAACGTCTCTTGTTCGACAATATTACATCTCATTTGACGTGTCAGAGACACGGGAACGTTTGCCGGTAGGCCACGTTCAGGCAGACCCCGTGTAACGTCAGTATGATTACGTACGTCAACGCCATTTACGTGACAGATTTCTGACAGCTGAATCAACGTCACGCGTAGTAGTAGGTAACCATGGACGCCCTGTTAGTCGACATACGGTGAGAAATCGACTAGGAGAACGGAGGATTAGATGCCGCAGGCCGTACCGTGGTCTAGTGCTTACGCGACGTCATCGTCAACAACGTGTTATTTGGGCCCGCAACCATCGCGGTTAGCGCTGGCAAAATGTAGTGTCATTTTGAGTTTTTCACGTATTTTAACAGACATTGTTTGTTTCAATTTCACTACTCTGCTTTATACAGATTAGATCTTAAGTACAAAGTAAGTGATGCACTGGGAGCAAAAACATTTATAAACCAAATATTTCCTGTAGAACACTTAAACTGCCTTTTCTGAACAATTTGGTATATGAAATAAGATACTAAATTTTTTGTATTTTGTTTTAATTATAAACTTTGACTTAGCCAGCTAATCTGATGTTTCTCAGGTCCAATATAAAATCTAAAACCAAGGTACACAACTTCTCATCCCAATAAAATTTGTCTGAAGTTTTGTGACTCTAGGTCAATTAGTAAAGGAGCAGTGAGGGTCACAAGAATATAGGGACCAACGTGCATACATGTACGTATAGACGGACAAATGCCAATCTATACGCCCTCCAAGTGGGGACATAAAAAGCAAAATATCTTACTTTTCCCTTCATAGACGTCTAACGCCTTCCGTCATGTAACCGTCTGAATTCATGTTGCGAATTGACTTGACAATTTACAGCGTTTTAGGCATGAAAAGCTCGCACTTCTCGTGCGTTATAAATTTGCATATATCGATAATTACATTTACAGCGGCGTAGAAAGTAGCAAATTTTAATAGTTCAATATATACGGAAAATTTGAGCAAATTTTCTTCTTTCATTCATTTATTTTCATTGAAATTTATTGCTACAAATACAGTTTATGACTGAAAAACAAAATGAACAATTGAAAACAAAGCAGCATGTAGGTTATTCAGTTCTCATTCTCGGAAGAGATCTGCATGGCGTTTATAGACCTGAGAGGAGATTTGAAAACCTCGCTCGCTACGCTCGCTCGGTTCACAAATCCCCTCACAGGTCTATAAACACTATGCAGACCTCTTCCTCGAACAGAAACTAATACAATGTATTCACTGATAGTGTTGTAAATGTTACGTAATTTGCCGCGCTGCGCATATGTATCGTGTTACGTTAATGACGTCAACGTCATATTGTTGTTATTGTTATTGTTGTTTATGTACGTCAGTATTATTACGGAAGTAAAAGGACGAACCTGTACACAACGCTTAGTATTTGCAACCCACGTTTACGAAATTGGTGCCGTGATAAAGAAGAATGAATCTTCAGAAATTACAAACGCAGAGAGATGGTCACCGACGTTTTGTTGAAAATATACCTGGAGAAAATCGAGCAAGCAAAAGAAAATGGATCCATGTTGGAGTTTGACGCTATTCTAGAGTCTATCGAAGCCAAGATGAAAATTATAGAGACACTGAATGAGAAAATCTTGCCTCAAACGGAAGAAGACGGAACAGAAGAGGAAATTTGGCAAGCAGACGACTATTCATTGTAATTGGAGATCAAGCTGCGTCACTTACGAGAGTTCCGTGGTCACAAAGAGAAGAAATCCGAGTCCAACTCAACCCCAGATGACCAAAGAAATTCAAGTGATCGGCAACGCAACAACAATGGTTTGAATAGGGAAGCTCCTCCGTTCCATCACGGCAGAATTGTAAGTAACACTTCTCATTATTCTGTAAATTCGGCACAATTTTACAGATTACCTAAGATTTCGTTACCAATTTTTAACGGCGATATACTACACTGACAGTCCTTTTGGGATTCTTACGAGTCAACTATACATACAAACATAAATCTCGAAGGCAACGCTGCACGAGTAATTGAAGGGTTCGCCATGACAAATGCTAACTACATACGGACAATTGATCTACTTAAGGAAATGTTTGGTCAGCAACATAAGATCACGCACGCCGCAATGCAAGCTTTGTTGAAATTACCTGCACCGTCGGGTAAAATATCGAGTCTTAGAAACTTTCATGATAAAATGGAGACATATATTCGCAGTTTGGAGGCTATGGGACAATGTCAAGAAACCTACGGAAATTTGCTAGAGCCAATTGTATTAGATAAAATCTCCGAGGTCTTAAACTCGCCCATCCAGTAACAGGAGACTGTACGTTTACTATTAAAATGCTGATCGGTGCAGATTTTTATTGGGACATCATAGAAAACCATATAGTACGTGGCAACGGTCCTACAGCCATGAAGTCAAAGATCGGTTACCTGTTATCCGGACCAGTCAACGCACATAATTCACAAGCTATATATCACGTGTTCAACGTAATGTCGTCACACATGCCGACAGACGTATTAGAACGTTTTTGGAACCTAGAAAGCATGGGAATTACAATGAGTACCGATGAAAACGACAAGACAGACTACTTATGAGATTATCAACAGACGTCCATAGAGTTCAAGAACGCAAGTTACTCAGCCAAGTTACCTTGGAAACTAGAACATCCGCCAATCCCTAGCAACTACGAAATATCCAAGAAAATAACAGAAAGTATGATAAGAAGACTACACAAAGAGCCACACTTAATTAAAAAATACGATGAAATTATAACAGAACAGGAACGCAGGGGATGCATAGAGAAATTTGACAGTGATACCCCACCTACCGGACAAGTCCATTACATACCCCACCACCCAGTTAAAAAAGACTCAGCGACCACGCCTATTCAGATAGTTTACGACTGCAGCTGTCGGAAATCACCCAACTTACCAAGCTTGAATGATTGCCTAGAGTCGACCCCGCCAATACTGAATGATCTTACCAACATATTAGTGAGATTCCGTATCCATAGTTACGCTACCACCACAGATATAGAGAAAGCCTTTCTTCACGTCGGTTTAGATGAAAAAGACAGAGATGTGACACGTTTCCCATGGTCAAGTGACATTAGAAATCCTTACAGTCCCTTATGTACCTACCGCTTCAAGTCCGTATTATTCTGAGCTACCTGCTCGCCTTTCATGCTTAGCGCCACCATTTTAAAACACCAAGAACTCAACAAACACTTACAAGCAGTTGATGTCATTGAGAGAGATATATATGTCGACAATGTCCTTTCAAGTTTCGAGAAAGAGTCGGATTTACTCACCTAATTCACAGAGTCCAGAAGTCTGATGTCCAGCGCAGGTATGAATCTCCGATCTTGGACTTCAAACAGTGAGGCACTTCGATCCCGTGCGGCAGCAGATTGAGTACTGGATAGCGACAAAGATGTTAAGATACTTGGAATGCGCTGGGACCCAATTACAGATGAGACGTCTTTTGCAGAGAGAAAAATCCCGATTTTAGACGTTGTTACAAAGAGAACGATACTAAAGTATTCATCACATCTACGACCCCATAGGCCTACTTAGTCCCGTTACTGTTAGTGCCAAGATCCTACTGCAAGAATTATGGAAAGATAAATACGACTGGGACACACCATTACCTGAACATATACAAGAGACCTGGAATCACCTAGCAAGTTCCATGAACAGAGTTACAGATTTGAAGTTCACAAGGCAACTCTTATCTTCAGTGAACAACAACAGTGGAACCAGTCTTCACATATTTGTAGACTCAAGCGTCAAGTCGTACAGAGCAGCTGCATACATTTGTGGTCAATCACGAGCTAGACTGGTTATGGCGAAGAATAGAGTAGCACCATTAAAGACCTTAACCCTACCCCAGCTAGAACTAATGGCGGCATTGGTTGGTGCACGACTCGCTTCCCATCTACAAGATACCATAGTTACATCAAATGTGACATTTTGGTCAGATAGTCAAATCGTACTTCACTGGCTAACAACATCAAAACCCCTAAAACGCTTTGTGAGAAATCGTGTAGAAGAGATACACCAGCTTACAGACATATCACCATGGAGATACTGCCCAACAAATGACAATCCCGGCGACTTGCTCACACGTGGCATATCAGCAGATACCTACCTTGAGAATCCACTATGGAACGTCGGACCGACATGGTTACCGAATCGAGAACAGTAGCCTATCTGGGAATTCAACCAAATCAACTTTGCAGACGACACTTGAAGAACCAGGTGACAGTGCGAAGCAGACGATAAACGTTAAAAGTGCATGATAGTTGTGCTTATTATTTACAGATGTTGCCAAATTTTATTCATGGTCTTCGTGCAACCGTATTATACAAATTATTAGATATTACATAATAAAATATTCTGAAAATTGTTAAAAAGAATGACTTTGTCAAGAACGCAAATTCATCTGAATACTGTGATAGTTAAACTGTACTTTTGTGAATAAACTGTTTTGACTAGAATTATTTCAAATGTGTTCGAATTATAACAAAATCTTATTTAATTTTTTGCCTTTTGTTCCTCATGTTTCCCATGTTAACTGATACAAATAAAAACAATCTCATTTATAATTTCTGAATTGCTAAGCGTACACATCTAACAATCGAAACAATAAACTGATCATATACCGTTTGATTCTACCCGTTTATTGACAATTCCTTATCGGCGCCTCGAAAGGGGCGGAGCTGTGAACGGTTATTGACACACAGAGCGCGACGCTGTTGGAATACGTACCGATCAAATTTAACGGTTCATAAAGCACATTTTAAATATGTTTTCATCACCTTTGATTTCGCTAATATGTAGAAGTTCAATTGAACATATATTGATGCATAAAAACGGAAATTTGCGATTATGAAGCAAATTAGCGTCGATAGCTACCTTAAAGTGATTTCATACATTGCTTTGTAATTACGTTGAGCATTTACAGTGAGCTAACACTTATTACATAATAAAGTTATTCTCTAAGAGTTTCATCATAACAGAGAAAACAGATTTGTGTAAGCATATCCCACATTTATTTGGTTAAATTCATATAAGTTTTCGCGGCCCCCAGAATGTTGTAAATGTAACGTAATTTACCGCGCCGCGCAAATGTATCATGTAACGTTAATGACGTCGACGTCATATTGTTGTTATTTTTATTGTTGTACGTCAGTATTATTACGGAAGTAAAAGGACGAACCTGTACACAGCGCTTAGTATTTGCAACCCACGTTTACGAAAGATAGAGAAAGTATGATTACTAAGGTTCGACTCCTAGTCTGGCCGCACATATGTCTTACCATGTGTCATTTGTTGCCCTCTTACTTCATAAAGATAAAACTTGACAGGATTTGTTCTATTAAATTTAGCTACCCATCTCTTTCCTATACAAAAAATTGCACGGAACATCTTTTTAATGAAAGTTCTTGTTTTAAATGAGCCAGGTTTTGTGACGTTTTAGCCTTTGGTTTACTTACTTTAGTGACTATAAGGCTTAGATCTTATAAACGCAGTAAAGTAAAGTATGTGTTTCAAGCAAGATTAAAACATGTTGTATTGGGTTATGCTTAGGTCTCACTCTTGTTTTATGCACACGGTAATTCACCAAGTCTGCTTAATTATATCTATTTTAGAACTTGACAAAAAATTATAGGCAAATTCTATTTGAATAACTCACTTTGTACAATGCTAGTATTGAATTTCGCTATTTTGCGACAATAACACGTAATTAGAAACGACTTTTTGTACGTAAATAAAATACGTGTACTATAAAACAATACTAGTGGGAACATTTTATAATCTAAATGCTGCTGGATAACGATACAATTCTGACAGAGTGACTGTACACCATACCCGACTACCATTCCGGATGAGTTGATATTAAAGTTATATTACCCTTGAAAATGGCTACCGGCATATTGAAGCATGCAAAAATTAAAGCTTAAAACACTGTTGATGCTTTTAAAATACATAAGAAGTGCGAATATTCAGAAACAGCTTGATACCAGGCCATAATCAGTTTAACCACATTACTTCACAAACTGTTTCAGAACAGTTTGAAAATGTTCGATTAGAGATGAAGAACACTTTGATCACACTATCTCAAAATCTGTATGAGACAGTTCTTGAACGATAAATGGGAGAAAGTTCATTAAACGTTATTCAGCTGCGAATGAACTGTGTTTGAATTGGTAAAGAACAGATCGTACAACAACCTATTGAACAGTTCCAAAATATTTTTCAAGAATAAACATTTGCTCAGTAAAATGTAACTTCTTTTGTTCTGCATCAATGAACTCTGTTTAATGTTTCGAGAATGTTTCTTGAACATATCCAGAGTAGTGCTTGAGAAAAAGTACAATAATTGTTATTGGAAATTTTGTTAGACCCAATGCTGCATACTATCATTATTATTAGTACATGTACATTGTATCAATCGCAATCAACTAGGATATGATTATGCACTTACTGTTAATTATCGTTTCCTCATTTTCATCCAAACACAGTTTACTAGCCTCTGTACCCAGTTTTTCCAAAGCTTCTGATTTGCATTTCCTAATAGCGTCGACAGCAAATAATAGTTTTTCCTCTATCTGAGAGTAAACATGTGTCTCTTTATCTTGAAACAAAGCTTCTATTTCTTTCTTTGATGCTTCGATAAGTTTCTGATGCTCATCATTCTGTTGTCTTTTACTCTCGTCTAATTCTTTTTTTATTTTTTCTTTAATTAATTCAGCTGACTCATCTAGTACTTTCCTTATATAAACTTCACCTAACGGCAACTTGTCATTCTTTAGCTACAAATGTGAAAATATGTTTCAGTAAGCTTAAAATTCAATGCCTGCAACAAAACATGAAGTGTTGTAATCTGAAATATGTCATCTTATTCTTGAAACCCTCTTCAATAAACATACATGTTTTTTAATGTTTATACAACTTAAGATAAATATATTCGTAAACAAAAAAGCCTAATACAGACTGTCATTTACAAACACGTCTATAGAGTCAATTTCATTTCCTGAAGTATTAGAACGAGAAATTAAAGATAGAGAAATGATATATAACTGAGGTGTTGTCAATATTTCACTAACATTGCTAAACATGCATTGATTCAGAAAATGCTAAATTTGGCAGCTTGTAATGGCATTGTCCTCAAGCACTGAAAGGTTAATAAGCTGGATTATATATTTTCTCTGTTTTTTTTTAGTTCACCTGAGCACGTGGCCATTCAATTTCCTTGACCTTGGCTGATATTGACCTTGGCCTAGATAGATAACATTTGGACAGTTTGTTCAGTTTTTGGAATTTATTTCCACAATTCTTGTGACCGACCTTGATAATGACCGTTTGACCTTCTTTCTATGATTAAAGAGAAATGATACTCAGGTGAGCGATGTGGGATCTTCATGGCCCTCTTGTATAAAAGATGAAGGCTTCTGAAGCTCTATTTGAACATATATTTTCTCGAAATATTTTGCTGAACTTGTATGAAAGAATCTATTATTTCTTCAACAGGTTTTTTTCCATTATTAGTATCTTCAACCAGTTTAAAGACTTCTTGAGTTTTCTCATATGTTTTAGTTCAAATGCCATGAATGGCGTGTCTTTACAATGCCTAGAAACGTCGTGAAATTTGCGAACTTTATTTTGTTTCCATACCTGCAGTAGTTTTTGTTGTGCTTCCTGGGCGTTTATGTCGTTTGCCAAATAACCAGGATCAGATAAAAGTGTGTTTAGATCAGTGAAGTACTGTTGGAGCTTTGTATCGTCAATTTCTAGATCAGGAGAATGGCGGATATCCTTACAAATCTCTCTTGCCTTATAAAAGGAAAGCAAAAAAATAAATTGGCATTCACACAGTGTATCTCTCACGACCGTTAGTTTTAATGCATGTACGAACACATTATAAATCTAACTTAAGTACTGTAAAATAATAATAAAAAATAAGAAATTTCTTAATCACAAAATGCATGTCATGGAGCTTTCATTATAAAATGGTGTGTAACTAAATAAAAATGACTTCATACCTTTTCAAAAACATTTTTATCTTTGATCTTCGCCTGAAAGCCAGTGTAATTGATAATGATATTGATGATTCCATTAAAGTCGGTCTCCGCTGGACTTGTTACCCCTTTGTAACCATCTGGTGGCATGAAACATTTGGCAACTTCCCACGGATTACTGCACCACTGTGTTGCATCAGTATTCTTATAGGATGGGCCTTTACGACAATGAGATTGTTGAATTTTACTTTTGAAATAATGACATATCATGCTAGGACAGCCACCACTGTTGTACTGTGTGGCAGCGTCCCGATGGAAGCTGCAGTTCCCTTGTTTAATATTGCAAATTTTGTTTTTTCCACAGGTAACAACATTTTCTGTGCAGCAACTGGAACACGTAACACCACTAATAAGCCTATTGTCGTAGCATATGTCATCCAAACACTTCAATTGGAACTCATGTAACTCTTTATACACAAAGGGCTCGATACCCTCCTTGGTCAAGAGCATGGCAAGAGTTGCTTTGATCCAGTTGTGACACTTGGGCTTCGACAGTTTGTGACTATATAAAGCCATACTTAGTTTATTTAGTTAAATCTGTATACACCGTTATTCTTATCCGTAACACGTTTTACATAGTTTCACATCGTACCTGAAAAAGAAATAAAAACACTTGTATATAAATTTAATGTAGATTGCTTAAAGTTTGTAATGATTCCATTTGTTTAAATAAAACCAAACAAAAATATATTGAAATACTATATGGCGCTTTGAATCTGCGGTATTGGCGTTTTTTGAAGTGGTTTGAATTGACGGTGTCTAAAATTGTCGTAAATCAAATCAGCCGACATATTAAAACCTTGATATGTGAAACACTTAATCAATGGCATATACTCTTACATAACTCCAACTTAAAACTGTACGATACGATTATTTTCGTATAAATGTCCAGTTACTTGGCTTAAACTACAGTTTAATGTTTAACACTGGTGATTAATACCATTAAAGACTTATTGGACAAGCAGATTCACATTATATAATGATTGGCGATTGCTTATAACTGCGGTTCTTTATAACTAAGGTGGTCAGATTTGGAGAAACCAATGGTGACCGTCAATATAGCCAAAATAAAAAAAAAACAACGCCAAAATAATATGTTAGGGGCGGATCAGTGGTCTAGTGGTAATCCAGTGATCACAGGTCGCGATGCCCCGCTCCTCCACTAACACAAGTTTTGATCTATCGGATGAGACCTAAAAGCGAGGTCCTAAAACCTAAAATAATTACATTTTGTAAACTCTTCTTGAGGCATTGGTCATATGGACAATAAAACTCTAAAATATATACATACATACGTACTTATACAGTACATAACATGACGAATAAGACGCTACAGATACGAAGCTATCGTATACGATTCTTATCTATGTGATAAACAAATATCTGTTAATTGTCTGTATATAACTCTCTAACATTATGTAGAGTTTTGATAAACAAATGCCATGTTTTTTTGCTGTATGTAACTCTCATATGAGTCAATTTCAAGCTTCATCGGGTTTTTCTGTCCTTGCATGATATGTAAAAACGTATTATTAAAGCTTCTATTGAGTTAATATCATTGAATGTAATATCAGTGTTGCAGTTCAATATTAAAACTTATCCTTTAAATGAATGCAATTTTTAGTACCTTTACATTAGAAATGTCATTAAATAAAGTATTGAAATTTTTTTCTAAATGAAAATTCTATTTTTTTGTCTTGTCAAATGTGGCGTAACGAAGCAACTAAGGTACCACATACGATAATGCAAGTCGAAAAATACACTAACTTGTACTTTCGTTTTGCAGAGTTCTACTTCATGCAAAATGTGAAATAGATTGATGACAAACTCTTGTCAGGGGTTTTCAACCTTTTAGGTTGGTACAAGCACATGACATGGCAACCGTTTCAATGTATACAAACCCTGCATATAAGACCATCGTTTATTTACATTTTTCTCCGATAAAAGCTTGAAATGTCTGTGATGTAAAGTTCCATGGTGTAACGAACACCACAGACACAGTCGATAATTTGTAAACAAAATTCTTAGCGGAAAATGTTTGGATGTAAATCTTATTTCTTTAAATTTTCAACAATGAATATGTATAAAACTTGCATGGACGCAATTATTTCAGAGTAAATCTCTCTTTTCAAAATGGGCGTTACACCGTAAACCAAACAATGATACACAGAAGACAAAGACCTGTCCTGTAACACAAAAGTCTATGGAGAACACACATATTAAAAAGTGTAGATAATTATGTTTCCACTGTTCAAATTCGATCTATCCGTCCATTTCATCAATTGAGTACATGCACCTCAAAACGACTACACGGTATTTCGGAATTATCTGCAGAACCTAACTCGTAAGTACACAATGTACAGGGATATATACGAGACACTAAACGCCTTGATGATAATCAGTGTCTCAAGTTGTTTTATTGAACCTCATAACAGAGACAAGACTCTCTCTCTCTCTCTTTCTTCTTTTACCCCTCTCTTTCAATAGTACTAATATTAAATTGTTATGTATTTTTTTCTTTTGTTTATTATTTTCTCTCTCTTTTCACCATGTTAAAAGTAAAATATTATCGATTTTGCGTTACATGTAGCAGCATCCAATATAATGTAAATAAAAGATGTGCGTGAAGTTAGCTGCCAGTTGCCAGTTGCCGGTTGCCAATTCAATGCCAATTCAATTGGCAACTGGCAACTGGCAGCCAACTTCACACTCTTGTTGCCAATTAGTCTTAACTTGCAAATATTAACTAAAAACAAAATTGTTAAACCACGCGAATTGGCAACTGGCACCCAGATGCCAATTCGATTTTTATGTAAAAATCTTAATAAAAAATGAATTGGCAACTGGCAACTGGCAACCGACTTCATATTCCAGATGCCAATTCATCTTTCACTTGCAAATAGCCAATTCGTTCAACCTCACGAATTGGCAACTGGCAACTGGCAGCCAGATGCCAATTCGACTTCTGTCAGTAATTGTGAATAAAAAGCGAATTGGCAACTGGCAACTGGCAGCCAGATGCCAATTCCATTTTTAAGTAAAAATCTTAATAAAAGTTGCATTGGCAACTGGCAACCAACTTCATATTCCAGATGCCAATTCATCTTTCACTTGCAAATAGCCAATTCGTTCAACCTAACGAATTGACAACTAGCAAATGGCAGCCAGATGCCAATTCGATGTTTATGTAAAAATCTTAATAAAAGATGAATTGGCAACTGGCAACTGGCAACCAGATGCCAATTCGTTCAACATCGCGAATTGGCAACTGGCAACTGGCAGTCAGATGCCAATTCGATTTTGATGTAAAAATCTTAATAAAAAATGAATTGGCAACTGGCAACTGGCAACCAACTTCATATTCCAGATGCCAATTCAACTTTCACTTGCCAATAACAAATTCGTTCAAACTCACGAATTGGCAACTGGCAACTGGCAGCCAGATGCCAATTCGACTTCTGTCAGTAATTGTGAATAAAAAGCGAATTGGCAACTGGCAATTGGCAGCCAGATGCCAATTCGTTCAACCTCGCGAATTGGCAACTGGCAACTGGCAGCCAGATGCCAATTCCATTTTTATGTAAAAATCTTAATAGAAAATGAATTGGCAACTGGCAACTGGCAACCAACTTCATATTCCAGATGCCAATTCATCTTTCACTTGCAAATAGCCAATTCGTTCAACCTAACGAATTGACCACTGGCAAATGGCAGCCAGATGCCAATTCAATTTTTATGTAAAAATCTTAATAAAAGATGAATTGGCAACTGGCAACTGGCAACCAGATGCTAATTCGTTCAACATCGCGAATTGGCAACTGGCAGCCAGATGCCAATTCAATTTTGATGTAAAAATCTTAATAAAAAATGAATTGGCAACTGGCAACTGGCAACCAACTTCATATTCCAGATGCCAATTCAACTTTCACTTGCCAATAACAAATTCGTTCAAACTCACGAATTGGCAACTGGCAACTGGCAGTCAGATGCCAATTCGATTTAGATGAAAAATCTTAATTAAAGTTGAATTGGCAACTGGCAACTGGCACCCAGATGCCAATTCGATTTTTATGTAAAAATAAAATCTTAATAAAAGTTGAATTGGCAACTGGCAACTGGCAACCAACTTCATATTCCAGATGCCAATTCAACTTTCACTTGCAAATAGCCAATTCGTTCAACCTCACGAATTGGCAAATGGCAACTGGCAGCCAGATGCCAATTCGACTTCTGTCAGTAATTGTGAATAAAAAGCGAATTGGCAACTGGCAACTGGCAGCCAGATGCCAATTCGATTTTTATGTAAAAATCTTAATAAAAGTTGAATTGGCAACTGGCAACCAACTTCATATTCCAGATGCCAATTCAACTTTCACTTGCAAATAGCCAATTCGTTCAACCTAACGAATTGGCAACTAGCAACTGGCAATCAGATGCCAATTCGATTTTATTAAGATTTTTACATAAAAATCGAATTGGCAACTGGTTGCCAGTTGCCAGTTGCCAATTCAACTTTTATTAAGATTTTTACATCTAAATCGAATTGGCATCTGACTGCCAGTTGCCAGTTGCCAATTCGTGAGTTTGAACGAATTGGCTTATTTGCAAGTGAAAGTTGAATTGGCATCTGGAATATGAAGTTGGTTGCCAGTTGCCAGTTGCCAATTCAACTTTTATTAAGATTTTTACATAAAAATCGAATTGGCATCTGGCTGCCAATTGCCAGTTGCCAATTCGTTAGGTTGAACGAATTGTCTATTTGCAAGTGAAAGTTGAATTGGCATCTGGAATATGAAGTTGGTTGCCAGTTGCCAGTTGCCAATTCAACTTTTATTAAGATTTTTACATAAAAATGGAATTGGCATCTGGCTGCCAATTGCCAGTTGCCAATTCGCTTTTTATTCACAATTACTGACAGAAGTCGAATTGGCATCTGGCTGCCAGTTGCCATTTGCCAATTCGTGAGGTTGAACGAATTGGCTATTTACAAGTGAAAGTTGAATTGGCATCTGGAATATGAAGTTGGTTGCCAGTTGCCAATTCAACTTTTATTAAGATTTTTACATAAAAATCGAATTGGCATCTGGCTGCCAGTTGCCAGTTGCCAATTCGCGAGGTTGAACGAATTGGCATCTGGCTGCCAATTGCCAGTTGCCAATTCCCTTTTTATTCACAATTACTAACAGAAGTCGAATTGGCATCTGGCTGCCAGTTGCCAGTTGCCAATTCGCGATGTTGAACGAATTGGCATCTGGTTGCCAGTTGCCAATTCAACTTTTATTAAGATTTTTACATAAAAATCGAATTGGCATCTGGCTGCCAATTGCCAGTTGTCAATTCGTTAGGTTGAACGAATTGGCTATTTGCAAGTGAAAGTTGAATTGGCATCTGGAATATGAAGTTGGTTGCCAGTTGCCAGTTGCCAATTCAACTTTTATTAAGATTTTTACATAAAAATGGAATTGGCATCTGGCTGCCAGTTGCCAGTTGCCAATTCGCTTTTTATTCACAATTACTGACAGAAGTCGAATTGGCATCTGGCTGCCAGTTGCCAGTTGCCAATAAGTGAGGTTGAACGAATTGGCTATTTGCAAGTGAAAGTTGAATTGGCATCTGGAATATGTAGACGGTTGCCAGTTGCCAGATGCCAATTCAATTTTTATTAAGATTTTTACATAAAAATCGAATTGGCATCTGGGTGCCAGTTGCCAGTTGCCAATTCGCGTGGTTTAACAATTTTGTTTTTAGTTAATATTTGCAAGTTAAGACGAATTGGCAACAAGAGTGTGAAGTTGGCTGCCAGTTGCCAGTTGCCAATTGAATTGGCATTGAATTGGCAACCGGCAACTGGCAACTGGCAGCTAACTTCACGCACATAAATAAAAGCCACTTTCGCCGTGTTTAATTATGTAATTTTAACAGGAACGACACCTAATAATGTAGGTAAAACTTATCGTCCAACCCTTTTACTTTATTTGTATTTACAAAATTGTCAGTTTGATATTGTATATATTGCAATAAGATATGGTTCAACTTATCTTTAAAGGTAAATTCAATGTCTTCTGATCAAAATTTACGTTGTTACGTTTATGAATCGCAAATTCTGCAGAACACCCCTATTTTAAGAGATAGACGTGTCCAAATTGGAAGTCAATGGATTACATTGTAAAATCTAGATATAAATGGGTTATGAGATATTTAGGGTCATTCTTTTGTAAATCATGTTTATATTATTACATACATTTGTGTACTTCCACTTGAAAAACTTGCCGACCACAAAAGAGAGTTACGATTTCTAAAGTTGCAGATGTTTAGTTTATTTTTACTGGGCGCATACAAAGGGTATAATTGGCGTTCAAACATTTGAATAGACCGAAGTTTTATCTCCAGGTTCCGCCAGAACAAACGCTTAAACTATTCTTACGTCTCATTAGATCAACGATATTAGATATCTGTAACCAACGAAGGGTTTGAAATGGATCACCTACCATAATATTGAAGTGTTTCTTTGCTATTCAAACGTAATAACCCTATGGTTATAAAATTAAATATTGACTAAAATTAAGGTCAGTCGATTTTTCATTTTGTATAATCTTAAATAATTTTTTTTTGCCATAAATTAAAATACATTTCGGCCGAAATTTGTTACATTGTTATTGTTACTGAAAGAAGTTTGAATAAGATATATACTGTAAATGAGATAAAGATAAATCGATATCATTGTAAACTCGGTAGTTTTTGCGTTGCTGAATTGTTTCAAGGTTGTCACTGTATGAATTACTTACTAGTCGGCATCTTGCATATTCGGTAATTTCAATTACTGGTTGGTGGAACTTAGCTTCCCCATAATTTGCGATGGCATTATAAAAATCAAAGCGCTGTGAGCGCTGAAGGCCTGGGGGCTATAGGTTAACTCCCCGAAAAACAACTTTTCACCTACGTGTTCTGCGTTGAATCTTACCTAAAGCGCGGGTCGAAATGTGCAGAGGACGAAATTCAATATATGACACAGAATGAATGATTCACAAATATATGGGTGACAGGGAAGTTTGTTTTATTATGAAATGTACCTTAAATGAAAAATAATCACATAGTCAACATTATAAAATGTTTAAGCCAGTACAAATAATTCGATCTGCGCTTTGTACAACTTCAAGCGATATGATCTGATGATGTGGATCGAAAATTATTGTGTACCAATGACAAGACCTTGAAACAGAAATAAACAAAGCAATACCAGCAATGAAATATAAATACAGTACTGTACAATGTGTATAACAGAGAAAACCAAAAATGATTCTGGGTTACCTTGTAGTTGTAATCAGTGAAACCGTTCACTGGGCCTCGACATGCAGCGTCCTCGATAAATGACAGGTGAATTTGATCACGTTAGTTCCTTCTCGGGAATGTACGTAAATTATATCTTTTTTTAGAGACATTTATTTTTAGGTAAATATATATGTTATCGTTCGTAAATAACAAAGTTGTCAATGAAATAACATCGGAAATTTGAAAATCAAACTACAAACTCTTATATCGAGCTTCGTACGTTTTCGTAAATTTCCGTAAATATCCGTACTTTTCCGTGATATGCATATGATTATCTTCCGTAATCAGCTAACAGCGCATTAATTTCTAAAACAGAAAAAAATGTGTAATGCAGCCCGTAAGCTATATACCTTCCTGCAGTCGTTTGAAGTTTTATGTACTATTTTTATTTGTAACATGTTCTTATCATATGCGGCATTCAAACAGAAGATTGATCTGGTCTGTCTTGCACTACTTTCGCATAGCGCATGTTTACAGTTGTTATTCGCACATAGCACGGCTAAAATTCTTGCAAGGTTTGAAATGTGGTATACTAACTTAGGCCTTGGGTACTTTTAGTCCCCAGGCCAAAAATGATCATAATCATATCATACTAATTATATTGTTAAAACTATAATGTCGTTTTCAATTTATTTATATATATTTATATGTAAAATCATTCGACATATGTGAAAACAGACAGGGTATTAAAGGATCTCCGACTGTGAAAACGTTACTCTCCTGAGCATTTATCTCTGTGACGTACAGATAATTTGGGGTAGTTTTAATTGCGGGTGTTTTATTTGCTAAAATATAATGGTATGCCTTTGTAGTGGTAAAAAGGAGGAGAGAGAATATCATCGGTAGAACCAATCTTGTTTTGTTTTTTGTTTCATATAATCCTAAATATTGAATTTAACTTTTTTTTATAATTTTAGCATTTAAAAATTAAAATTTCAATATAACAACAGTTGTTTGATATTTCTATTTACAGCATTGCAAATCATTGTATACATACATGTGAAAGTTTTTGCGGGTTTTTATTCGAATTGCAAAAACTATCTTTACCTTTCTGATTCCCTTATTACTTACATGTACTTTTAATTACTGATAATGAAGGACGATTAATTCCTTACACAGAGTAGTCATATCGATGTAATTTAGCTATGGTTAAATACTTCGGTACAGTACAAAGTCACTTCCCATGTAACATCGTACACAGCATATTCGTTTGTTAGTTTATGTTCCAAAGATGGCAATGCAAAAACTGCTTTACATGAATAAAACGATATTACAACAAAATTATCATAACCATAAATTGCATATATTTACCAATTTCTGATCCTCGGATTTACTGTATAGTACTCAGTATATGTTAGTGTTTAATTGACGGGAGCATACTTTCTACTTTTCATGGAACAAGTATGGATAAACACTAACATGCTTTGTTGAAAGCTTTATACGTTATCCAATGAAAACGCCTTATTTTACTGTCTTACCAGACGCGCGCATTCTATCTTAAATATTGAAGTACTATGAACTGATTTAAAAAAAAGAAATGTTTTAATACGATAAAATTTATAACGGAAGAAACAAACAACAATACCGGGATTTTATTGGATGGCAAATAGACTGGCCCAGTAACATAGGAATTTATCTGTTGCTAGTCATTCAAAATTATGATGTATATGGAATTATTATTTACACACTGGATCATCTATTTCGTAAGACTATGAAGCAGTTAAGGCATAGAGGTTTCATTATCAGTATTCTTAAACGTTTTTAATAATTAGATACTGTCTAATAAAATAGTAGATTTGCAAGACACAATTTAAGTGTGTATCCATCAAAGCAGTGTTGTTTGTTTTTTGCAGCGCATTGTTCACATATTGATCCAACAATAACTTTTTCCTTTGACATACCACCACAGCCAACTTTAACTATTACATCTATGACAAAGCGCCATTGCGGGGACAATGATAGCGCTATTTCTGTTCCACATTGTGGTTTACAAAGTTGCTTTTTGTATTGTATAACAATTTTATGCCTTCTCATATTTTTTAATACAATAATACCAATGCTATCAAATCTTATTCTTAAATAGGTTCAGTTCACGATGTTAATAATCACAGAAGGTTTGCGTGTTTACTGTTTATTATCGGGTTTTATGTTCACGAAACTGTAATTATCGAATAATTGTGTTTGTCTGATTTTAATGTAAACTCTTTTAATATGGATTATGGTACATGTAGAACTATTTATCTCATCTGTTACCACTTTATATTCTGCTCACAGTTATGCTATACCGTACTGGGCATCAGCATTTCGTAATGGGAGTATTTATATTATATTTAAATGTAATTTCATAAAGCAAACGTCAGCTGCTGTATAAAAGGCAACCAATTCCTAACAGCGACACCGACGAGTCCCGGCGGCACAGCTACAACACCACAACCAACCAGTTCTGACAGCAGCGGGTGATTATAGTTACTTTTAGCTTATAATTGGAGAATCGTTTTCAAAATTCCAACATGTTCTTTTAATTAACAAGATGCTCATGATGGCACTGTATCGGCCACTAGAGTACCATTGCTCTAAAGGACAAAGCATACGTCCAAATGTCAGAAAAAGGTCATTCCAAATAAATAGTGTAATTATTTTGCAAAACTGTATACATGGTCCAACATTACATCTCAAAAACAAGAAAGAAGAATAAAATGTCATGGTTAAGTTCATCCAAAGTTAGTAATAAAGTTATACATGTGAGTCAATAGGTCATGGAAAAGGTTACAGGGTTTGGATAAGTGTGTCCAACTTCAACCAAAGGGAGTTGGTCTTAATAAAACTGGTTATGGACCGGTATACATTGTACACTATAATATGCAAGTCTAAGGAAAATAACGTACCACCTTTGCGTGGCTAATTACAACCCCGGGGGATGATGATCTGAACAATCTTGGTAAAGAGTCACTAGAAAATGTCCGAATCTAAGCTCTGGACCTTGCTGTATAAGACAAGACGATTAATCGAATTGATGTGTACAATCTTAGTTGGGGTACACTAGATTATATTAAAAAAATAAATATCTAAGCTCTAAGCCTTGTGATTTTAGATATCAAGATTTTTAAAGTTTTTCCTATATTAATCTATGAAAAACATGTGATCCCAAGGGCGGGATCAGTTTTGACCCCAAGGCTTAATTTGAACAATCTTGATTCAGTAGACACTGTCAAACATTAAATATCTAAGCTCTGTGCCTTGCAGTTATGGGCTTTTTCCTTTCTGCTGCCATAGCAACTAGAGCTCTGCATGGAAAGAAATTTGTGTTGTTCTAATGGAAACTATCCACAGGCTATTATTGTGAAATTTGATTGAAACTGACCGAGTGGTTTAGGAGGAGATGTCGTTTTAATAATTTGATGACGAAGTACTCAGATAAACTAGCAAAGAGAAGCACATGCCTACTGTGTCTGACACCACGTTAGATGACCCCAATCCCACTTATGTATATAATAATGGCCCACGAATACCTACTGAAACTATGGACAAGTATAAAATGTCCATTCTCTGGGTGACAAATTCAAACTTGAAAATATTAAAATGGTCAATATGAGTACTTAGAAGCAATGTATTTTGCTACATTTTAAATCCTTCTCTCCAGTCAAGAACAGTAGAAATATATGCATGGAGTAATTGTCGGTTGCGTTTAAACCTTGGTCTTATAATTGAAACTGCGTTACAGTTAATATCATACTGGACATAATCCTTTTTTGACGTTGCGTTAAATTTAATTATATGAGACGCTCCCAAAAAGTAGACTGCATTTTATAACAAAAATGAAAAAAAACCAATTGAATGCTGAATTACAATGTTTAATTTTCTGACTTAGCGATTTCGAGGAATACAGTATTCAATGCTAGTACTTAACATAACTACGCGCTGCGTACACGTAAAGCGCCACTGGTTCCTTATTAATGCCGAGTGCCAAGTTAACTAAGAATGTTTGTGTAAAGGTAGCCAATGGGCAAGATGATTTTTGTCACCCTACATGTTTACAATTCCATTGTTAATTTTCATTCGTATTTCTTCCAAAGCTGTTTTATATTATCTCTTTATTAAATATTTGAAAACAGCAATTATCATCTCTGCTTGGTATTAAGAGGAGCCGACAAAAGTATACATATTACATAAGTAAATAAAAGCTAATAATCTGCTTTATATTGGTCCATAATTTCAAATCGTACATTGTGGTTAAAAAGGCTAAATATCATGAAATGAAGGACCAAAAAATGTCAAAGAGTAAATATGAAAACGTTTCCACGTAAGATTTATTTACATGCTTTGAAAGAGTTTAGTTCTCTGAAAGGGTCGAACTCTTTTTCAAGCACATTCATCCCCAAAACTTTCCGTAAATGCAGTTACAGTTGATTTGATTTAAATACGATATCCAAAAGATTGGCCGCTCGATGTAACCACGGAACAACTGTGTGTGAAGCCTGTACAGTGAAAAAAAGAACGGCGTGTTAAACGCGTTCATAAAGTGATAGCTGTTTTTCTTAACAAATAGCAAAGGAGTCACAGTATGTGAATTGATTCCTATATAAAGAGTATTATTGGTTTTAATGAATACTATAGGGCTACTACCACCAGAAATGTTGAACTACAGTAGGGAAAAGATCTCTTTCAGTTTGTTTTAATTTACTTAAGCTCGTTCACGAAAGAAGCTTTAAGCTTATCGAGTCACTTGTGTCATATGAGGAGATACAGTCGTGACCCCAGTGGGGCTCGAACCCACAACCTCATGGACATGTTTTTATGAAGCAATCGTTCAGACAATTTATGTAGTTCTTGGTGTTATTATTTTGCTCATCAAAGCAATTTTGCCGCGTCTTTGATGCATCAATACTTTCTTGTAGCATTAGGAAGAGTCTAGAGTCGGTGACAGAGTAATACTTGCTTTCATCCAGTCCGTTTTGCTGATATCAATGTGAGGTATTGCTGGTTGGTCACGAACTTAAACTGTTTATCATGCCACAGGTTTGATATGTTTATAATATACATGTATAACCATGATTATCTCTGCTCGTTGAAAACAGAGATAGAAATCAGGTTAGAAGGGCGGCGTTTCCAAGTGAATTCTTTTTCATTCGCTCCACATTTTAGTATTTTCTATTATCTCATTTCATCATGCTCTGTATTTTTTATTTGTATTTCCTTCTTTCATTCTACTGCGAGTGGCTGTCATTTTGCCTTTTGCAGACCTTTTCAGGCAATATAAGACATGTTGATACATGTAAAACAAATTAACAAATATTCAGATTTATTATTTGTAAACCAATTCTAAATTATTCGATTTTATTATTTGAATAACCTGCCGACCACAAAAAGAAAGATCTGATTTTCTTTACATACATTAGTGTCGGTGTATTGAAATTATGACAGGATGCATACAAATGATATAATTGGAGTATAATCCAATAAAACTATTTTGGCATAAATTCAAATACATTTAGGGCCAAATATATACCGTTGATTTTTCAGAAAGAATATTGAAGACGATATACTAGTATGCGAAAAAGATATATAACTAGTATTGTACCAGTAAATTTGGTAGTTTTGGCGTCGCTGATTATTTTCAAGATTACCACTATATGAATAACTTTATGAATAACTAGCGCTTTCAGAAATTCTCGAGTTATTGGCATCCTGAATTATCAGGCGTTTCCGTAATTATTTGGTAAAACTCAGCTTCCAAACAAAATTATGCAGTGACCATTAAAACGTAATGGTAATGACTATAATAAATTTTTATTATAATACATATAATTATAATTTAAAAATGGTTAACAATGAAATAACTTTGCAAAATCACGGTGTAAATCCGAAAAGGATACCTAGCAGTGCATCTTACCGTGCACAGTACATTTGATCTACTCTGTGATAAGTTATTTAGATCGTTTCAATAGAAACCGGTATATTGAATATTGAATGTCGCCTCAATTTGATTGCCAAGAGATTAGTTTATTCAGTACACACAAACACGTTATAAACTTTTCAGTAGGACAATTAAATCAATGTTTTACGCTAGCCCGTTACTGAAGTATCTTCTTATGTTTGTTATATTTCATACTTGGAAGATTGTTGCGTATATTATTTAAAGATATAATTTACCAGTTGTATTTGCTAGTTGATGATAAGGACACGAATACAATGGAAATTTGTATTCCACATAATTACTACCTAAACAGAATTTTTATAGAAACAAATAGAAAATTTGAAAACACGGTTTCGCTGCATATACATAGTAGTGCCTATGACTTATAGTTACAAGGCCTTAGTCAAGACTGATTACTGGGAACGGGAATGACTTGACTTTGTTCCTAGAACTGGTCTTTATTTATACCGTATGGCAGAAGAGTCAATTCATGTATAAGTTGTATAGTAAACTCCGTTTATAACGAGCTCCTTGGGACCATTTAAATGTGTTCCTCATATCAAGAGTTTGTTATATCCATATACCATTTCCATGTAAAATAAAGAAAGAAAAAACTCGGACAGAGAAAATTGGTTCCTTATATCCGGAGTCGTTATATACGGAGTTAGCTGTATTATTTTACTACAAAAGTGGTAAATGCAATGTTAAAATGTATTGATATATAGCTGCATATTAAATGAGTATACTACCCATAGGATTTACCACCAGGAGCGACGCACAATTTCAGAGTCAACACTTGAAGGCAGCTTTAAGGTGCAACATTTTATAGGTAATTCGTAATAGCTTAAAGGACTCCTGTGCCAATGGAAATATTGATATCTTCGACAACTACGCTTTATTCGTGTCAAACATCTCACAATTCTGAATGATCATGTCAGAGTGTTCATGGTACGAGTTTTGCCAGTATTTGGACAATACACAGAGCTACCTTTTCTACAATTATAATCAAACAATTTTTTTGCCCAACATTTTTAAAAAAAACATCTTCTTGGAAATTTGTTTTCAATTCTGAACGATACTGTGAGCTTCAATGTAGTAATGCATATCTTAAAAACGGCATATATGTGTTGACATTTCTGTGATGATCATTAGGAATCATACGTACGTCTTTTTACCATTATTTATAACCGTTCTTTCTGTTGCCTTAATCGATTACATTTGTTTGAGTTGTGAATCTTTCGTTTCATTTGCCAAAGTAACATGCGCTGCGGACTGAAGCTGTGAAAATAAAGTTTAGTTATTGCTCATTAGCTTTGCTGTGAAAATGTGAAGCGTGACAATATGAAATTAGACCAGTGTTTAGGGTCCATATATTAATTGTTTTTCTATGTTAAGCTCTAGCGGTCCTTTTGTACAGCCGAGCGTTAACACTTTTACAGATTTTGTAAGGCGCCATCCGACAAACAATCCTGTGAAATTTGGTTGAAATTGGCTCAGGGCTACAGAAGAACATGACGTTTGAATATTTTTCTATCTTGAGCTCTTGTGGACTTTTTATAAAGTGCAATTCTGTAATTTTAATCCTGTAAAGTTTATTCGAATTTGGATCAATGATTAAAGAGACGTTTTAAAAATGTTATTTTCTATTTTAAGCTCCGACGGCCATTTTGTGCAGTAGAGCGGAGAGTAATCGTTTTGGCAGCTTACTAAGTAGAGGACCAATTCACAAACGACCTTCTAAATTGGCAAAAATTGGGCAAGTGGTAACGAAGGAGTTGTCATTTAAATGTTTTTTTTTCTATTTTTACCTCTGGTGGCCATTGTGTGTGTCAGAGCAAAACGGTTTGAGCAATGTTGCTATAGTCATTCAATTCGTCGTACAAATAGAACGTATCGAATTTGATAGCTGTGTCTGCACAGATAGGAAATAATTCAACTATTCGTAAATGTTGAAAAATCGAAACAACGAAGACATTAAGTTACAAAGTCGAAAGAACGATGTTGAAATGTCGAAACTACGAAACAACGCTGACGAAAAAAAAAATATGCCAGTACAAGTAATACCGACTTCTCAATATCGTTGGCTCGCTGCAATTCGTGCCCTCGTTGTTTCAATTTAAATTTATGCGACGACTGCCACAGCGGGACACTGTACTAAGGCAAGTAAAATCCAGTTTTCATTTGTTACAGAGATACACCCCTACACACTTGACAACCGATCAACATGCGCAGACACGTATCCGTCGTATATCGTGATGTAAATGTTTAAATAAAAGTGCAGTCACGGCTCAATGCATAAAATCTAACTATACTGCATAATGTTGATCCTTAACTTGATCTGAGGGAGGAGGTGTTCTCGCTGAAGGTGTTAATATGATATTCAAAATGTTACATTTAGATCAAATTTTTCTGTATGGCAATAGATACGCTCAACTTACTTTTGATTGAGATGACTTCTTTCGATAGAATAAATCAACTAAGTTATATTAGATAGCACAGTATAATGTCCGTATTTAGAGTCTTGTTTTATATATCGACACATAATAAAACACTTGTTACGAGTTTAAAATGATTTTAAAATAGTCTACAAACAGAAAATCTATCAACTTGAGAAAAGTTTTCTCGATGACACTCCGATTTTTCTTTTGCTGCTTTGTGCGCATGCGCAAGATCCAAATGTAAACATAAGCGTTATTTAATATTACATCAACAGGGGTTTATTAATGTCTAAGAAGAATTCCATGTTGACAATTCAGTTTGATTTTTGTATTTATTTTCAAAGCTTTATAACATTTAGTAACATCAACCAATTTGAATATGTCCAGTCCTGGGAAAGGCGTTATGCGTTACGAGTTTCATTTTTTACTATCAGCATGCATGCATTTTGATAAATCATTGTCCCTTTTTCCAGTACTTTTTTGAAAATATATTTTATCCTTTTGCAAATCTAATTCTAATGGTTAAGTAATAAAAGCTGGACGTTTCAGTTTTGAGTTAGTGAAACATTACTAACCTGAGCTTTTACCCCTGTGAATCTCTTTTTTTTGACAAGGCAAGGTAATTTAAGATCTTTCTTTTTTATATTTCTAAACCTTATGATATGTCATTGTAGTGGTTCACGGTCTGTAGAAACACGGAGCACAGAAACTATTATTAGGTGTTGTATCATGTTTCATAGATCATGAATACTGAATAAAGTTTTTTTAAATATTTTAGCTATATATTTAAATAGAAGAGTTGATTATTTTAATATGCACCAATTTCAAATACTGCGTAATAACTTTTCGAACGCTTTTTTTCGTCATGCAAGTCTCGATTGTATTTATCTCTCTAAAGCCACTGCTTATAGCTAACATTATCCTGGTCTGCCGGCTCGTCTGTCCACTTTGCCTTGTCTCCTCTTCATCCCCAAAACCCCTTGTTGCATTTTCATTAGACTGGATGGGAAGCATCAATATTAAGTCTAGTTGTGCATATTGTAATTTTGGAACATATTGTCAAAGGTCATGGTCATATGGGCATGATAAATAAAATCGTGTCCGCTCTTCATCAGTATGATGTGTAATTGTGCATATTGCAATTTGGGGTCATACAGTCAATGTCACAGGGGCCTGAAAGTTAAAAATATTGTCCAATCCTAATTTGCTAAACCCGTTGTTGGATTTGCATCAAACCAGATTTCTGCATGGAATGAAATTCTTTGAAAACTTCGATAGTAGTTGGAAGTTCAGTTGTGTGTATTATAATTTTGGGTCATATGGTCAAAGGTCAAGGTCATAAGGACCTTAAATTGGAAGCCGTTTCCGTTAACCATTACTACAATTCAGTGTCACAAGGTCACAGATCAAACTCACAAGGGTTTATAAAATGTAGGTCATCTCATGGTACCTTCAGGCTTTTTCTTCTATAATGTCTACAAGTTAGTTAATATCTTCTTTAAGTTACAACACAGTGTACAACTGTTAAGAAGACACTTTTTCATACATTCATAAATTTACCACCTCTCTAAGTCAGTCATCTTCAATGTCATAGGCAATCAATTTTTCAGTAGCTATAACCATGTTATATATAATGCTTTAAAAATAATCCTTTATACTATATATACAATTATTTCTGTCAAATCCAAGGTCATAAAAACCAATGTTTTGTATCGTTAGAAATCATAGCTTTAAGGTTAATTAAAATTCGATTTTTTCCTCAAAATATCACCAGCGTTCAATCATTATTTCTAAACTGCTATTGGCTATAGTGATCGTTCAATGTATGTGCGTGTGTATGTGTTCTGTCCGAGCTTGTTTGGCTTTTAACACTGTCACACTTTGGGAGAATTGAAAAACGTTTGCACAAAAAACTTTTGTTTTAATCATCTTTATGCTTCCATGATCAATCCCCTTAACTCTGACTTGCATTTGGTAGAAAAAAGATATCTTACCTTTTTTGAAATTTGAAAATGCAGACAAAATATTCTGCATGCAAATTGCTACGACTTGCTTATAATGCGTGGTAACGGTTCTAAGTTCTAAGTAACGATATTAAATGAACATCCTTCGTAGTTAAACTAAGTGATTGTTCTATCAATATAAATGTATAAATATATATATAATGTATATATATATATATATATATATATATATACATATATATATATATATATATATATATATATATATATATGTAACTTGAAAATAACAGCAGGCAATTGTGTTTCTACCAACATTTTTTTCGTTTCAGAAATACGTATTCATTTATTCTCGATTGACTGTTTATCGTGCACATTTTGATCCGTTCGAATATCTGCCTGTGCTTCTTTAATTGCTATGAATATATGAATTTATCTTTACATGGACAGTTGGCGACAGCGCGTGAAGGTTGTCCCATACTTTTCTGCAGACGTTTAATATGTCGAGTGTGACTGGGGATCAATTCATTTAATGCGCTAACGGAAGTATTGATATTTAAGCTCATAGTTAGCTCCAACAACTACAAAATAATAGTCAAACTATTCGAATAGCAACAATATTGATATACATAAATCAGTCAATAAGTAACACAGTGACTTCCCCATGAAATGCCTATTTACAATTGTCAAATGACTGCTTATATTAATCCCATAAGTAAATATGAAAAGAGAAAAGGAAAAACTATTTGTTAAAATTAAATCATCCCAGTTTGTTAGAGTTGGTATAGTCTTATTACCTCGTTTAAGAACATTAGTAAATCTGTAACAAAGTACGCATCGTATTTAAGATAAATTCGTGTGTATTTAGTACCAAGCTACTTATTATAATCATATCAAATGTCTTAAAGTCTAAAGAATAAGATATCTTTTGGCAAACACGTTACATTGTTTGAAAAGAATCACGATGTATGAAATTACATTTATAGACAGTCGTCTATACTCGTGAAATCAAGAAAGGAAGGTGACTAACTTATGACAGCAAAGAATGTAAACAATTGCACACAACAAAAGAAAAATATATCATGTCATCTAAAAATAGGTTTCGACATTTATGATAGTTTAAAGCTAAAACTGTCTATTTAGAGATATGAAAACCACATATACAAGTGTTCTTACATGTATAATGTAGAAGTAAATGTAGGGTTAACTGTCTTTGATTTGATTCGCGACTGTAAATGCGGTTTTTACATGTAATGGTCGCAAATAAGTTAAACGGCGACGGTGTATCTTTTGAAATATGTTTAAGGCCTAAAAAAATTATGTTGTTTCATGTCCCAAAAAAATAGGGTAGGTAGGTAGGGAATTTTTTTTTTTTATTCATAAACTAACCAAATTCAACATAAATTTGAATATATTTATGCTAACAAATTTTAAAATGCATAAAAAGTTCTAGGGTCGGGGCAAAACAATAGGGTAGGTCGGGAAACCTGAACCAAACATTATTTTTTTAAGCCTAATGTGCTGACTTTGCACGCGCGTAGAGTTTATGCTTTAAACATTGAAGTAGAACTTGGAATACATTAACAGGCCTGGTTAGGTTTTAAAATTGTTTATGCACACAGTACACTGTAAAGCTGAGGTAAATATCGGTTTCACAGAAAAATGAAAATTAACAGATTATCAGATATGTATTTGCGTTATACTTTTTACCAAGGGACTGCCCTTTTCTTTTTCAAGATTAACGGAAAACAAATGCCCATGTTATGGAATACACCAATACAGCACCCATTTGTATAAACAATGAAACAATGGTACAATATACCCTGGTCAAGGTCGGTTAGTTAAACTGCGGCTTACGTCTGGTTAAAATTTACTAGCGATTTTTATACAATTGCTTACCACGTTTTAACCATGAATTCAACCAGTGGTTAATTTTAACCATGTGTTAAATTGTTTATACAAAGGGGTGCAGCTGATGTCTATATATTTCATGGCTAAACCGTTTCGTTTTTGCGTAGAAACAACGCCTACAATCGTACGCTTAAATATTTTGAACATTATTTTCACCTTTTTTCTGTTCTTACCTAAATAAAATGTTCAACTGAAGGCAAAATGATAAAACTTTAGCTAAGCGACAATTATGAACCTCGGACACAGGAAAGGTCTCGGCATCAAACAATTAAAACGCCAAATCACGTGTATAAATATCGATTAATGCATATGAGTATGTGTAATTTATGGGGGTGGGTGTCGGAGGGTTCTCGCAGCTAGTCCTATGGGGAAAGTCTCAGTGTAGTTATATTATAATTCTATTTTAACTGTTGGATCTCTTTCGATTAATTTCGTTTACACAACTTAAGTAAATACAATAGCATTTCTTGAAATTCTGTCATATTTAATAAGCAAGCTTTAATACAAGCATTCGCAACTGATCTGTCAGCCTCATCATCATCATCATAAAACAAGTAATTTAATAAACTGGTGATTCCATCATTTGTATCAATAGTTTTACGGGCATTTCAATCCGCCATATAGCCCTTTAATGAAATACGACACTTTTATGTCTTTTACTACAGAACAATAGTTGTCATTTGCCTTTTGAAGAGTAAGCATTTCGAAGAGTAATCAGATACGAAATCTTTAGAAGATTTATCTACTTTATGCTACTTATGAACACGAGATATTTCAAAATGATATCTTTGAGGCATGGACAAAAAGTACACCACCGCGTTTATGTACTGGCATGTTCAGTGATATGCTTGATGTGATAAATGTTATGTGACGTGACTATAGACTTATACAATTGAAGGCGTTATAAAGGTATAAGTTCTTTCAATATGTTGTACTTTTTGCATGAGTGGAAAATTTTTTATCGTAAGATATAAAGGTAATTGAGCTGAAAAGACACAATATAAAACACAATATAAAATTTAGCTAAATTTCTTCTGCCGACACGCACAGCCAACGTAACTAATCCGCTAACAAAATTACCATCTGAAAGAAATTAAATATGTCACTAAATAGCTTCTCTGGCATAATCCATTTATCAAAAGCACTCCATGCCTCTTAGGCCAAAGGTATGTGTACTCCAAGTCCCCCGACTATTCTTAACTTTTACTGCCGTCCTTAAACTTTTTTTTACGAAATTGATCAAAAAGACCAATTTTCAGTGTTTTAAGGCATAAAAAGGCAAAATACGAAAAATAAAAGTAACCTGCTAAGTTGCTAACCGACCAACCTAATACTTTTTGGCAGGAAACCCGAAACACGCTTTTTTCTGGGCCTTAAAATCACCACCAAAACCCTGCCAGTTGTGTCTTAGTTTTGCTTTTCACCCACTATTGTTTTAAATAAAGGGTAAACATCGTTTTCTGTTGTTTTGCAAATATTGCAAAACAGTGCCTAATTCTTACACGTACAATGTCTTAGACACTGGAAAATGAATACTTTAGACAAACATAAACAATTTCTTTTCACTGCTGACCTCTGTTGAACATAAGTTTCCAAATACAAATTCGAAATTTACATAAAACTATTGCATACTGTTTATTTTTTTTAACCAAATGGTATATCTGCGTGCATAATATAAAATGAAAATTAATTTCGAAAAAGGAAAATGCCGCCGGTTGGTCATTATTTCTTCCAAAGAGTATACCCTCTACTGGCTTTCTAGCTTCAACCTTGCATGTTTACTAATCTTTTCGCATGTTTATTTGAATATCGAACGTTACAGAAAAGCATCAAATTTCAGACGCTAATAACATGCATTTACTAGTACAAAACGCACATTTCGGGTTAATGTCAAGACTTTGACGTTAGAATGAAAAACCATTGCACGATGTCAGAACAACATTAAACTTTAGGCGTGAATATCGTGCATTTACTAGTATAAACGCGCATCTCGGGATACTGTTAAGACATTAAAGTCACAATGAGATATATGTTAGAACGAAAAATATTTACTTCCGATGAAACTAGAAGTAGACGTTCGCAATATCGGACAAGATGTACATGTACATCACTTATCTATTTATTTTCGTTTCATTTACACGAATCTACGTGATAATTATATGATTGTTTATATTATGGCGTCTTTACGTTGACAGTAATATTTTAATTAAGATGTACCTAGTATTTTAAAAATTAATATATCAACTTTGGTTTCTAATCTGTGTCTATTATTTCCTGTGTCTACTTAATGAATATATTTCAGATTGTAGCGATTCTTTGGCATTATCAAGAGAGTGTTTGAGCTAGATGTCAGAAATCTCACAGGTTGTGTGAAAATGGTTCCAAACATACTTTAATATAATCGCAAATGGTGGTCTTTCTACTAAGTTTTTTATCCTTACTTTATAGATACAGACAATGCTTACCTCGGGAATGGGGAGGCTTACTTGGGGTTGGTGCAGTAGGGGTTTCCACTGCCGACGAAAAAAGTTGAACTGTGTCTATGAAGTGGTGCAATTTCAAGCATATTTCAACTACTTTGAAGCACCTGACTTGCAACTCGCAAAGGGTTTAGTCAAATAATGTCAAATACACAAGACATACAAGTAAATGTTTGCAGTCCCCCTCCCGACGAAAATAAGTCGATGAAATGGTGCAATTTCAAGCATATTGTAACTACTCTGAACACCTAACGTGGAAGTGTTTAAGAGGCAGCAAAAACAATGTCAACACACAATTGTTATTACAAAACATACATGTAAACGTTTGCTAACCTACAACATTAAGAGACACATGGGATTTGGACAACTTATGCCACACTTCTTATCAACGCATAGTACCGACACATGTGACCTTGGTTCTAATCAGCCTGATCAGTCTACCCAAGCTGATGATATACAAATCTAGACATTGTACTGAGCACTCACGTGTGGTCTGGTTGAAATGCAAAGAGCGATTTATGAGCAATAGCACATACATCGTAAAATTAGACATATTAAGGGCAATAAATCCGCTCTAAATAACTGAAAATGCAACAAATTTTTCAACTAGATTTTGGGACTGATCACCCATGTGAAATCTACCCGGCGGTGTAAATGGAGTTGCGCAGAAAACATTTGTGACATCCATGAAAACAAACATCAAGGCAGACAGGAAAATATCAAAACGCCTGCACTCCCCAGTACTTGGGTGGAGACATAATTTATTCTGACTCTTTTAATCTTGATTATGGTGGAAATACTTACACAATATTTTACCAGTTTACAGTACAGCACAGGCGAAACCCCACGCATATGCGTCCATGCGGCATGTAAATAAGAGTCTGAAAGCATGGAGATGCGGCGGGAAATCAAACGCGTGACGCGACATCGCAAAATGTATGCGGCATTCAATTGCCACATCTGAAAGACAAAATAGCAATCAAGCGCATTCAAGCGCGACAACGAGTTCCGCCGCGTGATGCCGCGTGTCGCGACGTTATGCGGCATGTCATTTTCGATACAGGTAAAAGCGATGAAATAAAAAATAAGTGCTATATTGTTTTGTACACATGTATCAAACTGTGTTTTTCAATAATGGTGTACAATGTATTCCATATTGTAACCAATAAAATTTCTGTCTTAAATGTTTTTAGTAATTACATGTGTATACCAGTAAGTTTTAGTAACCATAAAAACATGTATGTAGAAACGTGTTTTAGAACTGTGAGATGAAAAAGAAATACCTCAACCCATACGATTATTTTAAATGAATTATCTTAATGCAGAGATCGACAAATACTACATTGAATGACAGAGTACGACCAAGAAGACAAATGTTAAGAATAATATTAAAGCATCATGATCACTTTAAATGTTAATAATTGAAAAAAAGATGCTTAAAAGAATCACGACAGAACTAAGTATTTACTGTAATTTAACGCTGAAATACATGAGAATGGGATTTCCTTATCCACTACTTAATGGACATGGTAGATTTATTTTCACGCAAGTAAGCAGAAATAAGTGTAAATACAGAATGGGGATGAACAAATTAATAATCAGCTTTTTCTCGAATTCTACTTCAAAACTGCTATAATATAAATGGATAGAAAATGATCTAACTAAGACAAAGAATACCCACAACCCTATGTTTATTTTTTAAATAGTTTTACAGTCATTTTTTCGTATGTATGTGATGTGCTTGCTGCTTTAAATTTACGTAAAAATAGCCCGGCAGCGACGAGAGATCATTGCAGCAGTTAAGTATCAGGTTATCTATCACCGGTATTTGGTGGAAATTTGTATTTTGTAGATGAAAACGTAGAACCGGTATACAGTAAATTCTGCTTATAATGAACTCTCCAGGATCTATCAAATGTGTTCCTAATATCCTTGAGTTCCTTATATCCATATATCGACGATCCTTATATATATCGAACTAAAATACATATCGAACAAGTATTTTTATAGTCAAATCCCAACCATCAACTTACAGTTGCTTTTTATTTTTCTACAACCTTTTATCTATAACTGTTATCCTTTTCTACATTCGTATGTAAAATAATTGCAAAGATTTATAAAGCATAAAAAAGACGGTTCATGTTTTCATTGGCAATACTGAAACAAAATAATTTTGTATTTGATACAATTGAATGAAGCCGATTTTCGCTCAATAGCCAAAACTTGAATATTTAACATGTTTTTTTTTTCTTCCAAAATGGGATTTCACCCGGTCTGCATGCTTAGAAACGCTCATAATTGTTTAATAAAAAAATATTATCACTTGAACATCGTACTTAGCAATTGTGTTGGTACTCTCTTTTAACTAGTTTATCAAAAGGTTATACATGTGAAATGTAGAAGACTATATCCAAAGTTTCCTTATAAACGGAGTACGATGTAACCGCATCTTTTTACATTTAACAAAAAAAAGGAAAAATCGGGCCCAAAAGAACTGTTCGTTATAGCCGAAGTTATCCGGAGTCGCTCTATACGGATTTTACTGTAATAAGGTAAACTGCCCGTCTGTTAGAACGACCAAAATACGGCTGGAACGGATGTACTTTCCTTCTTGAATTGTAATTCAGTTCAAATCAAATTTAACTGTTTTGAAATCAAACCTTAGCACGAGGTGTTTATGTTACATGACTGTGTGTATCACAATGTTTGATGTTACGTCAGTAAATTTTACTTTCAACAGTGCGATCTTTTAAAAAAAACATCTTTATTATTTTCATAAAACATCAAACACCTATACGTACAAAAGCCGGTTGTGATCCCGGTTCATAGCTCTTAGGTAGTTGGTAAAATGTTGGTGTCTAACTCCGAGTGTAGGAATCGATATGCATGTACGTACAGAAACCGGTTGTGCACCCGGTTCGAGCTCTCACAATGTAGGTGGGTGGTTGATAAGTGGACGTACAATATTTAGGCTGTTACTTGTATTTTTGTGAAGTTTAGTTCTTACATTTATCTACTGATGATGCAGTCAGCGCTGGGAGTCACCTGGCTACGCCAGGGTGAGCTTTTCTGATCGATGATTGTCCGTCGTCCGTCGTCCGTCAACATTTTGATTCAAATGACATCTCCTCTGAAACCTCTAGGCCAATGTTGATAAAACTATGCAGGAATGTTCCTTGGATGAAGCTCTACCAAAAGTGTTCAAAGAATTCCATTCCATGCCGAACTCTGGTTGCTAGGGCAAAAAATGGGAAAATTTTTAAAAATCTTCTCTTCTGAAACCACAAGGCCTAGAGCTTAGATATTTGGCATGTAGCATTGTCTAGTAGACCTCTACCAAGATTGTTCAAATTATGACCCCCGGATCAAAATTGACCCCGCGCGCGTGGGCCCTTAGTTTTTGCATAGGCATATATAGGAAAAACTTTAAAAATCTTCTTCTCTGAAACCACAAGGCCTAGAGCTAAGATATTTGGCATCTAGCATTTTCTAGTAAACCTCTACCAAGATTGTTCAAATTATGACCCCCGGGTCAAAATTGACCCTGCGGGGGTGGTCACTTAATTTTGCATATGCTTGTATAGGAAAAACTTTAAAAATCTTCTTCTCTGAAACCACAAGGCCTAGAGCTTAGATATTTAGCATGTAGCATTTGCTAGTGGACCTCTACCAAGATTGTTCAAATTATGACCCCCGGATCAAAATTGACCTCGCACAGGAGGTCACTTAGTTTTGCATAGGCATATATGGGAAAAAAATAAAAAAAATTCTTCTCTGAAACCACAAGGCCTAGAGCTTAGATATTTGGCATGTAGCATTGTCTAGTAGACCTCTACCAAGATTGTTCAAATTATGACCCTCGGATCAAAATTGATCCCGCACAGGGGGTCACTTAGTTTTACATAGGCTTATATAGGAAAAACTTTAAAAATATTCTTTTCTGAAACCACAAGGCCTAGAGCTTAGATATTTGGCATGTAGCATTGGCTAGTGGACCTCTACCAAGATTGTTCAAATTATTACCCCCGGGTTAAAATTGACCCCGCACCGGGGGTCACTTAGTTTAACATAGGCTTATATAGGAAAAACTTTAAAAATATTCTTCTCTGAAACCACAAGGCCTAGAGCTTAGATATTTGGCATGTAGCATTGCCTAGTACACCTCTTCAAAGTTGGTTCAAATTATGCCCCTGGAGTTAAAATTGACCTTGCCCGGGGCGGGGGGGTCACTTGTTTTACAAAGGCGTATATAGGAAAACCTATTTGTTATATAACATTATCTAGTGATCTTCCACCAGGCAAGTGGACTTGTACCAAGGTGAGCGATATAGGGCCATCTTGGCCCTCTTGTTTTGATAAAGTAACAATTTTCATGCTAGCAGCAATTGTTCTGCATGAATTTTCAATCAGTGCAGATCATGACCAGTTCTGCACCGTACGAAATTCACCAAATTGAAAGCTGAAAATGTCTACTTTAGAAACGTAATGTAGTACCGTACATTTAAAAGAGTTGATGCCGATTTGTTGTACATTCAGACGGCAAACAATTGTCTGTTCTTATATTTATAACAAACATATTGTTTTTGTCGCAACGTATGACGAAAAAAAGGAACATACGTATATATTGTAATAGTTAATTCGAATGCAGTAAATCGACAGTTTGCGGTTATCATCTGTTTCAGTATTTATTTAAGATTATTGTGTCTTTCTAGCTCAAATCAGAGTCCAAAAACGATTAACTTATTTAGTTTACCTCGATCAGTTTCTACAATAAACTTATTAATAAAGAGTTTTAAATACTTGACACTAAAATAATCCTGTCTTAACTACTTCGACAGTAAATTGCCAATGATATCTGTTTTAGCCGATTATCTTACTTTATGGTTCTATAAAATGAAAAACATGCTGGCAGTACTGTAGACAATGGCAATCATCACCCTTTGTTAATATCAGCAATAAGTGTCTACTAAATTAAGATGTGACACTAATTATTGTAGAAACTGATCGAGATAAATACTGAAACAGATGATAACCGCAAACTGTCGATTTACTGCATTTGAATGAATTATTACCATGTATACGTATGTTCCTTTTTTTTCGTCATAAGTTGCGACAAAAACAATATGTTTGTTATAAATATAAGAACTGACAATTATTTGCCGTCTGAATGTACAACAAATCGGCATGAACTCTTTTAAATGTACGGTAAAGTAGGCATTTCCAGCTTTCAATTTGGTGAATTTCGTACGGTACAGAACTGGTCATGATCTGCACTGATTGAAAATTCATGCAGAACAATTGCTGCTAGCATGAAAATTGTTATTAAAACAACAATCTCTCAGCGCTGACTGCATCCACATAATCAGTAGATAAATGTAAGAACTAAACCACATTGTGAGAGCTCGAGCCGGGGGCACAACCGGTTTCTGTACATACATGCATATCGATTCCTACACTCGGAGTTAGACACCAACATTTTAC
The DNA here is from genome assembly GCA_022818135.1 of Saxidomus purpurata. Lineage (NCBI taxonomy): Eukaryota > Metazoa > Mollusca > Bivalvia > Venerida > Veneridae > Saxidomus > Saxidomus purpurata. The sequence goes on from JAFMSR010000004.1 coordinate 11,258,888, forward strand.
CAACTACCTAAGAGCTATGAACCGGGATCACAACCGGCTTTTGTACGTATAGGTGTTTGATGTTTTATGAAAATAATAAAGATGTTTTTTTTTAAAAGATCGCGCTGTTGAAAGTAAAATTTACTGACGTAACATCAAACATTGTGATACACACATGTAACATAAACACCTCGTGCTAAGGTTTGATTTTAAAACAGTTACATTTGATTTGAACTGAATTACAATTCAAGAAGGAAAGTTCATCCGTTCCAACCGTATTTTGGTCGTTCTAACAGACGGGCAGTTTACCTTATTACAGTTAAATCCGTATATAGCGACTCCGGATATAACGTAACTTCGGTTATAACGAACAGTTCTTTTGGGCCCGATTTTTCCTTTTTTTTAAATGTAAAAAAATGCGGTTACATCGTACTCCGTTTATAAGGAAACTTCGGATATAGTCCTCTACATTTCACATGTATAACCTTTTGATAAACTAGTTAAAAGAGAATACCAACACAATTGCTAAGTACGATGTTCAAGTTCTCAATTTTGGGAGAAAAAAACAAAACATGTTGAATATTCAAGTTTTGGCTATTGAGCGAAAATCGGCTTCATTCAATTGTATCAAATACAAAATTATTTTGTTTCAGTATTGCCAATGAAAACATGAACCGTCTTTTTTAATCTTTATTAATCTTTGCAATTATTTTACATAAGGATATAGAAAAGGATAACAGTTATAGACAGGTGGTAGAAAAATAAAAAGCAACTGTAAGTTGATGGTTGGGATTTGACTATAAAAATACTTGTTCGATATGTATTTTAGTTCGATATATATAAGGAACGTCGATATATGGATATAAGGAACTCAAGGATATTAGGAACACATTTGATATATCTCGGAGAGTTCGTTATAAGCAGAATTTACTGTATACCGGTACTACGCTTTCATCTACGAGATACAAATTTCCACCCAATACCGGTGATAGATAACCTTATACTTAACTGCTGCAATGATCTCTCATCGCTGCCGGGCAATTTTTACGTCAATTAAAAACAGCAAGCACATCACATACATACGAAAAAATGACTGTAAAATTATTAAAAAAAATAAACATAGGGTTGTGGGTATTCTTTTTCTTAGTTAGATCATTTTCTATCCATTTATAGCAGTTTTGAAGTAGAATTCGAGAAAAAGCTGATTATTAATATTTTTATCCCCATTCTGTATTTACACTTATTTCTGCATACTTGCTTGAAAATAATCTACCATGTCCATTAAGTAGTGGATAAGGAAATCCCATTCTCATGTATTTCAGCGTTAATTTACAGTAAATACTTAATTCTGTCGTGATTCTTTTAAGCATCTTTTTTTCAATTATCAACATTTAAAGTGATCACGATGCTTTAATATTATTCTTAACATTTGTTGTATTGGTCGTACTCTGTCATTCAATGTTGTATTTGTCGATCTCTGCATTAAGATAATTCATTTAAAATAATCGTATGGGTTGAGGTATTTCTTTTTCATCTCACAGTTCTAAAACACGTTTCTACATACATGTTTTTATGGTTACTAAAACTTACTGGTATACACATGTAATTACTAAAAACATTTAAGACTGAAATTTTATTGGTTACAATATGGAATACATTGTACATCATTATTGAAAAACACAGTTTTATACATGTATACAATACAATATAGTACATATTTTTTATTTCATCGCTTTTACCTGTATAGAAAATGACATGCCGCATAACGTCGCGACACGCGGCATCACGCGTCAGGACTCGTTGTCGCGCTTGAATGCGCTTGATTGCTATTTTGTCTTTCAGATGCGGCAATTGAATGCCGCATACAATTTGCGATGTCGCGTCACGCGTTTGATTTCCCGCCGCATCTCCATGCTTTCAGACTCTTATTTACATGCCGCATGGACGCATATGCGTGGGGTTTCGCCTGTGCTGTACTGTACATCAAAGCGACGACAAATTATTGATAAGCAATAATATTATAATTCTTGCGACAAACAACGATATCTGTAATAAAAAGTTTAGAATAAAAGAACAAAGTCATGAAAATGTTGCAACTTTTAATTATATACAATAATTATTTTTTTAAACATACTCGAAAGATAGTAAACTGCAGTAACTCATGCAAAAATTCTATAACATTATATCTTATAAAACCTCTTATAGAATTACATGTACATTTTGTACATTGTGCAAAAGGCATTAATAAGGAAAAATTAATCCTTTACGCCGTGTCATGCGGCATGGTACTTGTCGCATATCGCAAATGACACGCGGCATATAGATGCCGCATATACAATCATATGCCGCGTGATGCGACATGGTTTTATTGCTCCCGCGTTGTAAAACCTCCCGCGCTATAGCGCGGCAAAAACGGAATCCGCCTGTGCTGTACTGTATATCTGCTCTTCTACCATTGTCTTGTTATTTGTTTCCACAATTTAAATCTACAACTTTTATGTCATTTCGCTACAGATGAATAAGTTTCGGCTTACTTTCAGTCGTACTTATTATAATTTCAATTCCTTACTACAATCACGACTATATCCAACTGTAAAATGTGTTTCCTTATTTATTTTTTTTTAGCAATACATGTATGTATCATACAGGGCATCAACATATTGTAGTGGGACTATTTATACTATTTTTAAATTGGATTTCATCAAAGCATACGTCAACTGTTAGTGACAAGTAACCAACGCGACACCGACCAGTCCCGATAGCACTGCTACAACACCACAACCAACCAGGTCTGGTAGCAGCGGGGAATTCTGGTTACTTTGACCATTAAAGGGGGATTTTTTTTTAATTCAACATTCTTTTTACAAACATAAAGTAGCACATGCCTGCAGTTTAAGACATCGCGTAAGGTGAACGCAATCACATTCATCTATATACTAGTAATAACCCACTTATACCTACTGAAAATGTAAGCATGCGTAAAATGTCAAGTATGTGACAAATACTGACTTATTAATATTAAAATGGCCAATATGAGTACTTAGAGGCATAACATTTTGCTACATTTCAATTCAATCCTCCTCCCCACTCCAGACATATACTAAACTAGGTCAATCACATCTTAGGTCTCATTTGTCGCCGTGGCTAACTTCGTTTTAGCAACCATTCAAATATTTTGGCAAATACTGACTTGAAATTGAAGTCAGGTAAATTTCTCCCTCACTTTGCAGGCTTCCAAAATCAATGCCTCTTCCGATATATAAAGTCTACAAGCTACCGTTGAATTTCATTTGACAGGTTTTTTGCATATCTTAGTCTAAATTTAGATTAAATAAAATATGTAAAGAAAATCCTTGCAGTGATTTTATGGTGTCGAAGTCCTGAGTAAATATCGTCGGTTAATATCTATTACTTTCCATTATGCGATGGTCTTCTCGGTACGAAAATTTCTACAAATTGATCTACACTGTGAACAATTGTTGAGACAGTAACTGGTATATTGAAAATTGAATGTCGTCTCGATCTGATTGCAAGGATCAGTTTATTCAGTACACACAAACACGTTATGTTCAAAAAAATATTATATGTTCAGCATGACAAATACTTTTTTTCGCATTAAAGCTATTTAGCTGGGTATTTTTCTTATTTTATATACAAAAATGTATATCTATAATAACATTTGGACGATTCTGGCGCTTATTACTTAGAGGTATATTTTTCAAGTGGTACACTTACATGTACTAGATGGTAAGGACACAAACGAATACCTAAACAGATTGTGTATATAAAATAGAAAATTTGAAAACACGATTACGCTGCATATACATAGTTAGTAGGATTCAACACATGAAACAACGAGAACTTACACGGCCTAAGTCAAGATCGACGACCGGGGTTAGGAGTAACTTGTCTTTTATTCTGGTATTGGAGTGCAGCTGAGAATGCTCATTTATGTATACCGTATGGCAGAATGGTATCCTTATCTATGTATCAGTTGTACTATTTTAGTGCAAAATTTAATAATACAACGTACATATATATTGATACACATGTTTAGCTACACATTTGAAAAAGTATAATCAATATAAAAACTAGTGAATTTGAAATATGATAATCAGTCTAATATCAGCATGAGGCATAGAAAAAACTGATGGGGGCTAAATTGATATTCTTTGTTGATCTACAAGCACTGTTATAGAGTATAAAAATTTATAATCTATTGATGTATATCCAATCTAAAAAAACGGTATTACAGCTATTCTAGCGGCACGTCTGTACCATACTAACCGTACGGGTTACCTCCGGGAGCGACGCAGAATCACATTGTCAATACTTAAAAATATCCGATGCCGAACAGTTAAAGTAACTCGCAGCAGTGCTCTAAAGGAAATATTGTTGCCTTCAACACCTACGCTTTATTTGCGTCAAATGGATCAAATTTCTGAACGATAATGTTCGAGTGTAGATGACACGAACTTTGTCAACGTTTGAAAAGTACAAATGTATACAGAGCTTCCTTTTCTTCAATTCACATACTTAAAATGTCATGATGGCAATTTGTTCTCACTACTTAAATGTAACGATACTGTGAGTTTCAATGTAGCAAATGAATATCTTAAAACCGGACATGGTAAATGCACTGCAGGGAATCCTTTTCTGCTTGACACGTTGAAAATAGAAGTTTTACTCTGTTGCTGACAGAAAGAGAGAGTTGCCCAGTGGTTAAGGAGGATATGCCATTTAATCAATTTTTCTATGTTAAGTTCTAGTGGTCATTTTGTATAGCGGAGCGGAACAGTTTTTACAATTTCGATAAGATTCAATCATAAGAACAATTCTGTGAAGTTTGTTTGGAAGTGGCTAGGTGTTAAAGAATGAGATTTCGTTATGTGTTTTTTTTCCTTTTATATTTGTTTGCTCTGACAGAGCAGAATGGTTTGAGCAAATTGGGGAGATGACTATCCAAGGTACATCCACAATCCAAGGTATTATCTCTGGCGGCCATATTTCACAGAAAAACAAACAAAGTTTAAGTAGTTTGGGAAACAATCCCGTGAAATTTGGGTTGAAATTGGCTCTGTTGTTAAGGAGACGTTGGTAAGGTTTTTCTGTTTACAGCTCTGGTGGCCATTTTGTGCATCAGAGCCGAGCGGAACCGTTTAAGCAGTTTCAGTAAAGGACAAACCAAAGAACAAATCTCGTAATGTTTGGCAAAATTCGACCAAATGATAACGGAGATGTCGTTTAGTGATTTATTTTTTAGCTCTGGGGGCCATTATATGCAGACGAGCAAAATGGTTTGTACACTGTTGGTACAGGACCATCCGACAAACAATCTTGTGAAGTTTCTTTGACATCGACCCAGTGGTTAAAGAGGAGACGTTGTTTAAACGTTTTTTTTCTATTTTATCTCTGGAGGCAATTGTATGCAGCGGACCGGAAAGGTTTGAACAATTTTGTTAGATGATCAATTTGGTGAAGTTTGGTTGAAATAGGCTAAGTAGTTTCACTGGCGCTGTCATTTGAAGCAATTGGACGACGGGCATCAAGCGACGGACGACGGGCATCAAGCAGTCACTATAGATCACCATGCATGAGCACTTTATGCTCGGGGAGCTAAACATATCGCCGTTTTTCAATTCAGTTATTTATGTTCAAGTATTTCGTCGGAACAAACAGTCATGATTTATTGACTTTGTACATGTAAGTAATCTAGTTTTATATAAGTTTTATATAACTGGATACAGTACGGTTGTAGTTACAGACAACCAAATACAAAGATACATGCCTAGACACTAGACATCCGATCAACCGTTTAATAGTGTCATACTATAATATGAAAATTTTCTACCGTTTTCAAATAAAAAACTTCCTCTTAAATAATTACATTACGACCACTTTACAATATATGGTCCTTGTGCTTTACTTCTAATCTATTCTGATTGCTTATAAAGTCATTAAGCAGAGGGGGTGTTTTCCACTGATATTTCAGAAACAACATTCAGAGGAAATGTATCGGGCATAGCAAAAACCTGCACTTACTTTTGTCTGAGATTGCTTAAATCCACTAAATTACATGAATAACACAATATACTGTCTGTATTTAAAGTATTGTTCTAAATATTGGCACATAGTAAAGCACATGTTGAGAGTTTATAATAATGCATATGTTTAACAAAAAAACTACACACAGCAAATCTAGCAAGCTCCGATTTTATTTGCCTAATTTGTGCGCATGTGCAAGATCACATTACAAACATTAGCGTCAATTCATAATATATCCACAGGGGTTTTTTTATGTTAAAAAGGATTCTTATGAAAACCATTGAAACATTATATAATTACGGCCTGAAACATTTTATGTTTTAGCATAAAACATCCTTAGTAACATCAATCATTTTATATTGTCAGTGCTTGGAAAGGCGTTACATGTTACCAGTTTCGTGCGTGTGTCAACTTGTCTTACTATTCGGTGTACATGTTATGTAAAAAAACTAGCATGCATTTGATACATCATTGTTCATTATTTAAAAAAAAAGATTTTTGTTTTGTTTTTCATCCTTTTGCAATGTTAACATAGTTGTAAACTAATACAAAGGGACGTGCTATCTGAGTGAAATATTACTGACCTTAACCTATACCAATGTGAATCGCTTTTACGCAACCGAATCACAACCGAAACTATTCGTTTCGGTTTCGGTTTGTGCTTCCACATATACACCGAATTTTGACCTGAATCTCTGATTAAAACTGTGTAGTTTTTCGCTGTTATATAGGGAAATTTAATTTAGCATATAGAATACATGTATACGTATATTTAAAAGCTGCTTATCCGGGTATTCTTTAGATTTTAGTATTCGGTTCTAAGCTGTCTTTTTCAACACATGTTCTTTATAATATTTCGAAGCTTTGTCTATGTGAACGGATTTTCCTGAATTAACTTAATAATGATTTCCATTAGACAAACCTTTAACTCGTGTCAAAACTAGGGCTTAAATAGCAAAATTCGGTTACCGAATCGTAAAAAAGAAAATAAATCGAATTCGTCACTGTTTTGGTTCGGATTCGCTGTCAGTGTAAATGTGAATGACCCCATTTGTTGTAAAGTATTCTGATATTTTCGATTCTGATTCTGTCCGGTTTCGGTTCGATGTTGTTGTGCAATGACAAAATATAGATGTAATTTGAGATTTCTTTAGTTCTAGGCACTTGCCAAAGCTTTTGGGGTGGTTCACGGTCTGTAGAATGATGGAGCACATAAAATATTACAGGTAGAAACAATTTGTTTCATAAATCAGAAAAATATTGAAGCTGTTTTTCATTTTTTACAAACGTTCTCAATTTATATTTGGCCGTTAATTCTTGAACTTATACTTTCATGAGTCGTTACAGTCCTTTAAGACAGTGCAAGCAATATTCTTTTCAATTATTCGATAGCATTTTCATAAAATGTTCTCTCTCTGACTCTTTTGATTACAAAAAAATTCCAAATTCTGTCCACCTCAATAATTGCCATGAAACAAGTAATTATTGAAGATGTCTCTATGACACATGATTCAAGAAAGACCACTCTGGCCCCAATAAAATGTTTGATAACACATCTTAGAACGCTAAAGGTCTCCCATCAAAAATAGATTTTCAAATTTGAAGATAAAGCTAACCAGAACTATATATAGGTATTCAATTATTGCATTATTATATTAAATATGTTATTATATAGATTTTATTTTGCTGACTTCGAAAACTTGTTAATAAGGTAAATGTATGTGTTCGAGATGTATAATATAAAGGAACCGTTTGCATATGGTTTATCAAACCTACTCATTAACGATATATATGCAACTGCAAATTATAATCTTAGTTCCAAAGACAATCAAAGAACTGAAAGTGCTGGAGGAGCGATTGTCTCTGAACAACACAGTCTCCACACATACATGTGCAAATATCAGGACAACACAGATTGTACACATACATGTGTAAATATCAGGACACCCCTTGCACGAGTAAAGTTATAAACTGGAGACACAACTGTCCACAAATTTTGACCTTTAACCATTGGTGTAAACTTTACTTTTGAGATAGGAACTCGTGTGCTTACATTTTGCATTCAGTGACTATGTTCAACTTCCCTATGGAGTACTAAGCTGTGAATGGAAACTGAGAAATGCATTTTGACAAAACTGAACTGAAAATTCATAGTTTGAACAACTTTTAATGTCATTCAAAATGTATGGGATATGCCCATAGGGTTGATTGTATTGTGCCAATTGATTAATTCGGATTTACCGTCGCACTCAACAGCTAAGGTCATATTGCAACGTCCAGCTTTCATGGAGGAGGAAGACCTTGCGTGCCAATTCTGGCAGTATTTCAGTCACGAGCAGACACCTGGGTAGAACCTAGATAGCTCCCAGACATAAAAACAATTAGACCCAAGTAGGGCACAAATCTACATCGGTGAGGGACAAGTAAACATCAGTCAGTGGCCTTAACCACTCGGCCACAGATGCCATTGTATGATGCCAAGCAATTGTCCGAAGTTTCAAGGCTTAATGGTTACCGAGAAAGTGAATTTTAAGAAAGCTTAACCAGATTCAAGACAACAGTGCCGATTGACGTCAAGAAGGTTATAACAATGGCTCTTCTGATTTTCAAAAAATAGCTAAAAATTGATAAATCAATCTTTTCTTATAAAGTGATTCAGTATATACATATTTTAATACAAGTATTTGCAGCTTACATTAACTATCCCCGTGAGTGCTTCCAAAATACTGCGGTCTATTGAGCACCCCTAGTTATTACCAGCCTTTCTACCATACTGTTTAAATTTTCATGAGTTGTCCAAATCAATAACTGAATGTTTTGTTAGCAGGCTATTATCTTTCATATTTAACATATACTAGACTCTAGTAGTATTTCGTAACAAGTAATAAAGATGGTGATGATGATTATGATGATGATGATGATGATGATGATGATGATGATGATAATAATTATGATACTATATATTTAATGTATGTATGGATGTACCCACTAACATTTATTGTAGCAAAAGAATCATGGTAAAGTTTGAAAGTTTTTGTTACAATACAATAAATTCGATTTGTATTTATAATGAGTTAATATCTGTTCTTTGTAAATGACAGCATGATCAAGAGAAATGAATTTGATTTTCCCTTTAGATTATTGCATGTTTGTTTACATTTAAAAATCATATTGAAGACATGAAGATATGAGTGATTTCTTACAGTAATTCGTACCCAGGTACGAATCGACTTCCGCAAAATGCGGACATTTTCGTACCATTTTCGAACCACGCATTTACATAAAATACAACAATTACAACATCTTTAAAGCATCAAATTTGTTGTCATATTTCAAAAAGACATCTGCAAGTGCCTCTTTAAAGTTAATTTGCTGATAAGTTTCAGTTTTATACCTAAACGCATAAAGGCCTATTTTAGACTAGTGTTTCGGCATATCTTTAAAGACACTAAATGACAACTAGTCAGGCCGAGCACTTTTGTTGATAGAGGTGTGGCAAGTTACAAAAAATCGTTGTTTTTTTATGTTGAATTCCGAGTTTTGTAATTTAAAATTCAAGAGTACCTAGTGGTTCCATAACGTATTACGATGTTCCGATAGTTTATGAACACGAACTCAATATCAGATAAAAGACATAACATTATTCGGCATGACTAGTTGTCTTCTAGTGTCTCCGGTCTAACTAGAAAGCTGTTGTGATAGACTAGTTTTGCTTTGACCCCTCGTTATACAAATACTCTGTGAAAATTCAATCGATCCAAAAACGATATTCCTCATCAATTATACAAATCGCGTTATACAAAATACTTTTATAGTTTTTACTTTTAGTTACTAGTAATGCTGCTATGGTTGTCTGGAATGCAATCCCGGTTTAAATCCGTACCTGTGATAAATGTTACACGTTTCGCAAACACTACAAAAAACTATCTTCTTGGAAAACAGCTATGATTATAAAAAGGAATGGTTATATGAAGTAATCAAGACAACTCACTCATTGCGTTCATTCTTCCTTAAAAAGTGGATATGTACATAGTATATACCTTTGTTTAAATGTGTTTTGTGTAAATGTATTCCTTAAATTTATTGTTTACGGCCACAGAAAAGGTGAAATAAATGATGATATAATTGAGGACTCAGTCATGGCCAGTATAGGTAACAATAAACGGATATCGAAGTGCCTTTACTAGAATAATGTTCATCGATATGCAAGCTCTTCAGTGAGATTTTTACAGAGCAGGATGCAGTGTCACAATCGAGTTTTGATAAATGAGTGCCGTCAATGTATACAAATTGCTCTTCTGGTGATATATTGGGCATACTCAATGAATCAGTTTCCGTTTCTGACGAAAAAAAACTGCAATTCAACTGTTAATTCGATTTCAAATTTGTTCTGCAAATTGCTTGTATGCAATGTATGTAACGCCTTGTTCTGTGAAAAAAGTTAGTGCTGGGTATAGATGGCGTCAAATATTCAGAATGTGTATGTTATGCCCTAAATAGAGTTTGCCCCAATGTCGTCTCCACCATAATAAATTACGATGTCAGATCCTGCCTTAAATTGTACAAGACCTGCGTATGTCTTAAACTTTTATTCGTACAACTTAGATAAATCGCTCTCGTGACTCATTCCAGATCAGATCAATCGGAGAGAGAGAGAGAGAGAGAGAGAGAGAGAGAGAGAGAGTGTACATATTTTTCTCTTGCTTAGGGACACAACCAATATGTCACAGATGGAGATCGTACCCAGGACTCTTCGATCTTAACTAGCTTTAACGGGACATATATGCATGTTATAATTACGTGAAACTTTGGGATGTCATACCCCTGTGCGTTGAATTTTAGAGAGGGCGGTCCCACTTACGTACATTTTTTTCTGCGGGATAAACGCATGCATGGTAATTTTATTGATGCATTAACTATGGAGAAAAGCTTAGGGTTGATAAGGGGGCTTTCACCCTGCTACATTATTCAGCGTCTGCATACTCTACATATCGCAGCGTAGTTGTTGAGCTAGGTCAAATTTAAAAAAAGATTTCAATAAAAATAATCCTTCACATGACTTTAACGTTATAAAAAGAATGCATTTATACTAAAACTTAGAACAGATCTCCTTGTCATATGATACTATCCTTGAAATATATCTTAAACTAGACATTGTTCATTATAATTTCAATGGAGATGTTATCTACAAACTAGATCAGCTAGATAGTATTTCGTTTTGTCAAAAATGAATTTAGTTATAAAGGTTTTAATAATATTTACTGTCTTAAACGCACCAAACGCTAGTTTGTTGCCTGTCTTTTTATATTTATATAATGTGTGATGAAACAATGACTGTTCAAAACGTCAAATAGGACCTGAGCGATGTTTCATTCGCATTTATTTACTGGAACTTCGCTACGCGAAGACCAATGTTCTGTCTTTATTCCAGTATGGACCACTGTCATATACGTGCAACGGATTGGAGTTTTGGGGATACAACAACATGGCGGACAGTGACAAAGCCTGTTTCTTAGTGTCCTCGCAGCCCCGCGAACGAAGCCCCGTGTTCAATGCGGACCTACTGCCAACTACTGCCACTGCCAAATTCACGGTTTTGCTACTGCTACTGCCAGCTACTGCTACTGCCAACTTCACGTTTTTCATACTGCTATTGCCAGCTACTGCTACTGCCAACTTCACGTTTTTGCTTCTGCTACTGCCAACTACTGCTACTGCCAACTTCACGTTTTTGCTACTGCTACTGCCAGCTACTGCTACTGCTAACTTCACGTTTTTGCTACTGATAATGCCAGCTACTGCTACTGCCAACTTCACGTTTTTGCTACTGCTAATGCCAGCTACTGCTACTGCCAACTTCACGTTTTTGCTACTGCTACTGCCAGCTACATGTACTGCTACTGCCAACTTCACGTTTTTGCTACTGCTACTGCTAACTACGGCTACTGTCAACTTCATGTTTTTGCTACTGCTTCTGCCAGCTACTGCTACTGCCAACTTCACGTTTTTAGTACTGCTACTGCCAGCTACTGCTACTGCCAACTTTACGTTCTTGCTACTGTTACTGCAAGCTACTGCTACTGCCAACTTCACGTTTTTGCTACTGCTAATGCCAGCTGCTGCTACTGCCAACTTCACGTTTTTCCTACTGCTACTGTCAGCTACTGCTACTGCCAACTTCACGTTTTTTGCTACTGCTACTGCTAACTACTGATACTGCCATCTTCACGTTTTTGCTACTGCTACTGCCAGCTACTGCTACTGCCAACTTCACGTTTTTTGCTACTGCTACTGCCAACTACTGCTATTGCAACTTCACGTTTTTGCTACTGCTACTGCCAGCTACTGCTACTGCAAACTTCACGTTTTTGCTACTGCAACTGCCAGCTACTGCTACTGCCAACTTCACGTTTTTTCTATTGCTACTGCCAGCTACTGCTACTGCCAATTTTACGTTTTTGCTACTGCTACTGCTAACTACTGATACTGCCATCTTCACGTTTTTGCTACTGCTAATGCCAGCTACTGCTACTGCCAACTTCATTTTGTTGCTACTGCGCTAACTACGGCTACTGCCAACTTATCGTACATTATTTTCACAATATTTTCAATCAACGGAATTGACTGGAGCCCGACGTACCTTCGGTAATGTTAGTGCATAGTCAAAAAAACATAAAAAAAACAAATAGAGAAGGAAAACTCGCGGTATTTCATATCAGATACCCTTGAGTTTTCGTTCTCTATTAAAGCATGGCCTTGTATATTTAAACAAATGGGCAGCCGTATATACCACAAAGTGTCCATGTCTAAAACTTGACAAGTATGTTCTATTTTTATGTTAGTTTTAAAAACCATGCAATTTTGCAAAATTTCGTCCGAAAACCTACTCGTACGGAGCGCGTAGCGTTAATGTGACTAGGATATTACCGGTTTGCTTTCATAGCAATCAAGTATTATCAAATAATCATAGTTTGTAAATTAACCTGTTCTCAAGTTACAGGCTGTAGGAATTTAGTCTCAAGTAATCGGATGTAGCTGCTAGGATAACGTCTAAACTACTATTTAAAGTTTCCACAAATATTCTGTTTTTGACCTGTGACTCTTGAATTATTTATTTTCTCTATCATTTTCCCTACTTTGCATATTATGAAAGGAACGTTTGAAAACATTTAAGCGATAAAGTTTCATGTTCAAGTAATAAGATAAATGCGAAGTCATTTTAAAAGATGAACAATCTTTACAAAACAGGTCGGTGCGATTTTGAGAATATGAAAGAGATGGGTACAGTTGTGTAGTTATATTTCATACTAATAGTCCCTGTCAAGTTTTTTCTTTATGCAGTAAGAGGGTAAGAAGATGAAACAAGGCCAAACTATTGATATACTATATCTATACTTTTAACATACCGACATTGAATGACTATACTTTGCAAACAGTGCAGAACATGATCAGTCTACACATACGAAGACCCCTGTTTACTGCATTAATTAACTGCATTAATGAATTAATCCATTTTACCTTAATTTGTACAATAGCATATTTTAGCTTCCAACTTAAACAGGTATATTCATTTCTAAAAGCGGTGTTTTGCAAAATTGTGATCCGAAAGGTTAACGATTTAAATCATGATCAGATGTCGGCTGCTTCCAAGCCTCGCTGCTTGAAAAGTCTTATATATTTTAGTAGACACTAGGCACACACAGGTTAAGCAAGCTTTAAATATGTCAACACAGTTATTTGATCATATGTTATTTTTTTGTCATGTATTGTTCTTCATTTTCAATAAAGTTGACAACTACATTTCTCCAGCGGTAAAAATGTTCACTCACTGTTTGATAAATGTACTCAAATAAAGCATAAGAAATAAAAGTTTTGATAAGGTTGTATTATAAGTAGGAAATTCACGAAAGATGCTATCTAACATGATAAAGTTACTTAGTACTTCCTACTGGTACATGTTGTTTCTCTTTCCTCTTTACAAGTCGTGCTCTAAACAACAGTTAAGTTAGCGGTCATTTGGCATAATTTCTGTCTCTTGATAGTATCATTGTTGTTTGTACCTTTTACTTGTTGTTCGGTAAAATATTCCCATGACGTTTTATAGAACATATATACTCCATTTTCGTTTCAAATTGACTGGATCATGAAGAACGTCACGAGTCAGGCAAGGGCCTACAGTAAAGCTTGACCAACCTGTTGGAAGATATTGACTTTGCAGAAAAAAAATCGGGCTGTTGTCTCGTTCGCATCAGCAAATCCTTGTCAAGACACAGAGTCCCAGCCCGACAGGCAATTGTGTGGGTCTCGTGATCAACGTCACGAGAAACAAGAGCATACGACATAACACGACACGCTGTGCCCTTATTATTCTGGATGTTGAGTGAGTGAGTGAGTGAGTGAGTGAGTGAGTGAGTGAGTGAGTGAGTGAGTGAGTGAGTGAGTGAGTGAGTGAGTGAGTGAGTGAGTAGTGAGTGAGTGAGTGAGTGAGGCAGGGAGGGAGTGAGTGAGGGAGGCAGGGAGTGAGGGAGCCAGCGAGCCAGCAAACGAACGAACGGTATCTAATTGAATTATTACAGCTGAAGTATTGTAAAATATGCACTTACATGTCCCAAATAGCATCAAGTGTTTACCCTTTAAGGCAAAACTAAGGAAAACTCATGATGAAACGTAAAGAGAATAATCAAGTCCATCTAACAATCATTGGACCCGCATGTCACCTTTAGGCTTTATGACTTAGATTTACCTCGCACCCTTGTATTTCTAATTAAAATACGATCCTGAGTTTATCAGAAATATCATTTCGAGTACAAAATTAGTATACACTTTTCTCAAAAAAGTCCAAAAACGGGTATACGGAAGGCTCTATGTTGTCATATATGGGTATGTTTTATAATTGCACACACAGTTTCATAGAAACCAAACAAAATGAGTCAATAATATTTGGTAATTAATATCATTTGGGATCGGGTATTGCGTGGTAGTTTCATAAACCCTTTATGAATATGTGTTACTTAGAAAACCGAAAACAGCACATATATGAAATAAAACAATATTCCACCTTTTTACAGATTTTACTTCCCGCTGTTTCTAATCTGTCAGTATTAAATCAGCGGCATTTATTTATGACTATAAAACATTATAATATTTAATTGCTTTAAAGATCCGCCTATTGATGAGAGCCAATCCAAAAATGTTTCTGTGTGTCTACAGTAAAGATGTTTAATACAAGTACAAAGAAATGTATCAACAATATACGTGATCATTAAACAGTCTAAATATCTTGCAGAAAATAGTTATAATAATTTATTACGTTATTTTTATGGATGACTTAGAAGCAAAAAAGCTATTACATTATAATCAACTACCTGTAAATTTACAGCTTAAAGAATATCTGAGGCCACGTTTCATAATTTGGGATATGCAAGCTCATGTTACCGGTATGAAGTAGCACAAATGGAATGTTTGGATAAACTATTGTGCAAAAGAGGAAGATGGTGTCAAAAACAAATACATTATGATACATACGCAGTATAGAGACAGTTTCGGTTTCATGTGTCAGATATATTGTGTTGGTGTTATTTACGCGTTGGTTAAAAGACGCCATTTTTCAAGCGTGGTATAAGAAAATCATGCTGTGTGACCTTCATCTTTAACTTTCCTAAAATACAACTAATTTTGAGAATTTACAACGACTTCATTGAAAGGCTATCCTTAAATAGGTTGTTTTCATATGTTTTTTTGTTAAAACTTGAGAACAATTACATGTAATACCTATCTTTTGATCTGTTTCAATTTAAGCGTTACCTTGAACGCATTTAATTCTTAGAATTCGCATTGACTTCTGTGAAAGTTACTTTAAAAACGAGTAACTGTTGTGGTGTTAGTAAAAAGATTAAAAGCAGTAACTGTTATTTTCTATTTTTCTTAAAAACAACCAAAATACCATAAACATATTTTATCTTCCCTTATACACTTCTACGAATATGTAACATCTTCCAAGATTTTTTTAAGACTGTTTAGTAAATAAAACAGATAAAAGTGATTCTTAATCTATAATATTCAAGAAGATCAAATATGATATTTCATATGTACAATAGCATCTACAGCATTTGAAGTTACGATATACATCTCTTATTAAAATTATAGTCACATTGTTTCTAGGAGTTTGGGGGCATTTTGAGCTTATATGTTGCCACCGCTGTATTTTTAGGCATTCTGGACATACTTTGACAAAAACAGATAAAGACCATATAAATAACTGAGCAAGAACTGTTGATCATAAATTGGATAAGTCTAGAAATAAAGCTTTAGGTGGAAGAAAGGAGAGACTAATAGGTGAAATCTTACAATAGAAATATATATGTTGTGAGTTACTGAGGCCTGATTCAATAAAATTATGAACTCATACATGTTTAAGCTTTGTTTTATTTTTCTATTGTTATATATTATTACAATTGTGTTTGTTTTAACGTTCAAATTTTGTCATTCAGTAATTAAGGAAGTAACAGATTGGTTCTCATTTCGTAAACATGTATGGAGTTGTGCATAACTACAATATGTATGCATTTCAAAATATGTTCAACCAAAGAAATTGACTGGAGCCCGACTTACCCTTGGTAATGTATGTGTATAGTGGGTATATGTTACGCGAAAGTAAGCACACCGGGTTTAAACAACGGTTTGTACCATACCTTGGCATTTTTCTTAACAAAGCTGATGTGGGTAAATTGTATACACAAAGTTCATTGTATTTACTTCAATGGGGAAAGGTAGGAGAGGTACCTAATAACAAACAGCAGCTACTTTTTCTGGGGTTTACAAATTGTGGAGCAAGATGGTATATGTCTTACGGCATGTTGAGTGCATGTATCATGGCGTTTAAAACATTTGCATAAATATTAAGTGCATGCCAAGATTGTTTTACATTCGCTATTATCAAAAACAGACAGAGAAGAAAAACACGCGGTATCTGATACCCTTGAAAGTATTTACCTTGTTTATTATAACAAATCGCTGGAGTCATGAACAAATGGGCAGATCATGGTAGATAGTCGTGTCTTTGTCTGAAATCTGACTCATTTTTTCTACATTGTAGATCATGTTAGCTTAAAAAATCGTAAATGCTGGTTGCACGACACAAAGCGTCTTTAATAGTTTAAAAACAGGTACGTTTTCTGAATCTGATCAACGAATCACAAAAAAATGCAATGAGTGGCAAAAATCAGCAACCCGCGAGCCAAACACTGCTTTTCGGCTGAAAAAGCAACGTAAAACCATTATACAATTATGAGATAGTTTTTCCTCAAACTTCCTCAAACAATATTCTAGCATAAAATGTGCTGTTTTTGCCCATTTTGCCGGTGTTTTAACAGGAGAAAAAGTGTTATAACCCGTTTTCATTTATGCGCATTACAGGGCCATTGCAAACAAAAGCCATGTCTTCCAAGTCTTTCATCAATCACGGCGTCAACAGTGCCGGGCTTAAACCACTAGGACGTAAACAACACGGACGTTGTCCCGCGCTTTGTTAAGCGTCGTACCAGTTAGAGCGTTTCATTCATATTTTATGAGAATAACGTTTTTTGTGTTATAACACTCTCAGAAACCCTTGGGATATGTTGGTGTCCTTGCGCTTACAGGCTCGGGCACTAACCATCCCTTGGGATTCTGCTGATGCTATAACACGAAAAAAAAAAAAACGTTAACCCTACATTAGTAACGTGTATAACATATAAACTAAAGTAATTGTTAGCGTTTTCAAAGTGAATTGAATTCCAACGGAGAACAGAGATAGAAATACATGAATCAGAAAACGTAGAACAACAACACAACACAATCGATAGATTTCGATGCAATAAGAATAAAAAGTCCCATGGTCAAAACCATTGAAACTGTTGACACCTAAACGCGCACATATCGGGGACTTAATATTATAAACGACAATCCTTCATCACTAGTGAAACTATTTCGAAGAAATTGCTTTCTTTTTAATTACAAGATAACAATTAACAGTGCCCTGGTGCCTCTGTCCTTAATTTAGAGATGACATTTTTTTTTCTTTTAAATGTGAAGGCTATTTCAACAACGCACGTAGATTCCAACTTAAATAGCGTCTTTCCTTAAGTCTTAGGTTTTTATATTATAGAAGCTTACTAAAGGTAATTCAATGAACACCTCATTTACAGACAATTTACTATTTTCATCGAAATGTTACACCATGGTTAACATTATAAAAAACATGTTTACTAATGGTATCATAATTATATCCAACAAATAAAACCAACAAGGAAAAACTGCAGATCTGCGTAGTTTGTCATGCCTTATGCACATTTTGAATTAACGATATAAAATTTGAACCAACATGACTGAGATATATTTCTACAGTAGTTTTTTGCTTTTCATTTTGGACTTAGATAAGATACTATCTGGTTTAATATGGACACATTTAAGTTTTATTTAGATGAATATTATGTGTTTTCTTTGAAGCCGGTCCAGGTTGAATATTTATTTATTATTTATGTTTGAGACATACATATACATTATATCAAACACTAAAAAAGTACAAAGTTCTTCTAAAGTACATTTATGTTCTAAATAATGTGAAGTATGCTAGTTTTTTTAAATGAATACTAAACAGCGAAAAAACAAAAGAAAAAAAATCAATGAAGGAAATTAGGGAATTGAAAGCGGAAAGACGAGGAAAATCTGGTGTCTTTAATATATTTGTCTGAGATATCTTAAATGCTCTGTCAAAAGGAAACTAGATAAAGAAAAGACAAAGGGGGATGGAGAGGGGGGATATAGACAATAAAACTCATATCTCCATGTCAGTAGTGGTAAAGGGGGGATTAAGGATAATTGCCCTTTTGAAGAGATTTGCCCTTCAGGGTATTGACTCATGGAGGATTACTGTCATTCGGTTATGTATCCTCATTATTGATTGACTTTTTCCGAAACAACACCGGTATTTTATGCTGCAAAACTATGTACACTACCTATTTGCGTTAGCTTTATGGCAAAGCTACTTTATAAATAGTGCAGGATGTGGCTCCCAGCGTAGTATGACGGTGAACACTTAAAAAGTGATGCAAGAAGTAACCGTATTTTCCCCACAATAGGCCGCGGACTAAACGTATAGAAAAGATGAATTTTCGTAGATGTGGCCTATCTGACCCTTTTATTTTTGAAATTGGTATTTTGAGTGCACAGATTGGAAAGTGTAGGTTATATACGCTGTTTGAAAACAGTTCACCAATGCTTTCCAAACCAGATTTCCGTGAAGCTAGGTCAACAAACGACATACGACACTCAGCATTCAAAATTTTGAATGTCGTACTAGCACGACATTCGACATTCAAAATTTGAATGTCGTGCCAGCACGACATAAGACACTCTACATTCAAAATTTGAATGTCGTGCCAGCACAATATACGACATTCGACATTCAAAATTTGAATGTCGTGCCAGCACAACATACGACATTCGACATTCAAAATCTACAAAACAGCTGAAGTTTGAATGTCGTGCTACACGACATACGACATTCGACATTCAAAATTTGAATGTCGTGCCAGCTCAACATACGACATTCGACATTCAAAATTTACAAAACAGCTTAAGTTTGAATGTCGTGCTAGCGCGACATACGACATTCGACATTCAGAATTTGAATGTCGTGCCAGCGCGACATACGACATTCGACATTCAAAATCTACAAAACTGCTCAAGTTTGAATATCGTGCCAGCACGACATACGACATACGACATTCGACATTCAGGATTTGAATGTCGTGCCAGCACGACATACTACATTCGACATTCAAAATTTGAATGTCGTGCCAACGCGACATACGACATTCGACATTCAAAATCTACGAAGCTGCTCAAGTTTGAATGTAATGCTAGCGCGACATACGACATTCGACATTCATAATTTCAATGTCGTGCCAGCGCAACATACGACATTCGACATTCAAAATCTACAAATCGGCTCAAGTTTGAATGTCGTGCCAGCACGACATACGACATTCGACATTCAAAACCTACAAAATTGCTGAAGTTTGAATGTCCTGCTAGCACGACATACGACATTTGACATTCAAAATCTACAAAAAAGCTTAAGTTTGAATGTCGTGCTAGCGCGACATACGACATTCGACATTCAGAATTTGAATGTCGTGCCAGCACGACATACGACATTCGACATTCCAAATATACAAAACTGCTCAAGTTTGAATGTCGTGCCAGCACGACATTCGACATTCAGAATTTGAATGTCGTGCCATCGCGACATACGACATTCGACATTCATAATTTGAATGTCGTGCCAGCGCGACATACGACATTCGACATTTAAAATCTACAAATCTGCTCAAGTTTGAATGTTGTGCCAGCACAACATACGACATTCGACATTCAAAGTTTGAATGTCCTGCCATCGCGACATACGACATTCGACATTCATAATTTTAGCAGTTTTGTAGATTTTGAATGTCGAATGTCGTATGTCGCGCTGGCACGACATTCAAACTTAAGCTGTTTTCAAGATTTTGAATGTCGAATGTCGTATGTCGTTCTGGCACGACATTCAAACTTGAGCCGATTTGTAGATTCTGAATGTCGAATGTCGTAGGTTGCGCTGGCACGACATTCAAATCCTGAATGTCGAATGTCGTATGTCGCGCTAGCACGTCATTCAAACTTGAGCAGTTTTATAGATTTTGAATGTCGAATGTCGTATGTCGCGCTGGCACGACATTCAAATCCTGAATGTCGAATGTCGTATGTCGCGCTAGCACAACATTCAAACTTGAGCAGTTTTGTAGATTTTGAATGTCGAATGTCGTATGTCGTGTTGGCACGACATTCAAACTTAAGCTGTTTTGAAGATTTTGAATGTCGAATGTCGTATGTCGTTCTGGCACGACATTCAAACTTGAGCAGATTTGAAGATTTTGAATGTCGAATGTCGTATGTCGCGCTGGCACGACATTCAAATTTTGAATGTCGAATGTCGTATGTCGCGCTAGCACGACATTCAAACTTAAGCTGTGTTTAAGATATTGAATGTCGAATGTCGTATGTCGAGCTGGCACGACATTCAAATTTTGAATGTCGAATGTCGTATGTCGCGCTAGCACGACATTCAAACTTAGCTGTTTTGTAGATTTTGAATGTCGAATGTCGTATGTCGTGTTGGCACGACATTCAAATTCTGAATGTCGAATGTCGTATGTCGCGCTAGCACGACATTCAAACTTTAGCAGTTTTGTAGATTTTGAATGTCGAATGTCGTATGTCGTGTTGGCACGACATTCAAATTCTGAATGTCGAATGTCGTATGTCGCGCTTGCACGACATTCAAACTTAAGCTGTTTTTAAGATATTGAATGTCGAATGTCGTATGTCGAGCTGGCACGACATTCAAATTATGAATGTCGAATGTCGTATGACGCGCTAGAACGACATTCAAACTTAAGCTGTTTTGTAGATTTTGAATGTCGAATGTCGTATGTCGTGCTGGCACGACATTCAAACTTGAGCAGTTTTGTAGATTTTGAATGTCGAATGTCGTATGTCGTGCTGGCACGACATTCAAACTTGAGCAGATTTGTAGATTTTGAATGTCGAATGTCGTATGTCGAGCTGGCACGACATTCAAATTTTGAATGTCGAATGTCGTATGTCGTTTGTTGAGCTAACTTCACGGTTATCCAAACCATCTAGCCTTCATGGGTCAATTAACTACCGTATACTTCCGCATATCAGCAGATTAGCGGGAGTGATTAATTATACCTGAACTATCATGCAAAAAGGCGCGGCTCGTTTTAAACGCCTGGCTATATGCACCATATTCGGTGTATTGGTCTCGGCCAATATGCCGGAGCGGCCTATACATTCATTTTTGTTTTTAAGATCGTGAAAATATAGGAATGCGGCCAATACAATGAAGCGGTCTATTGTCCGTAAAAATTACGGTAAGCAGGTGGTAAGTTGTAAGGTATAGGTTAGCTGAATTTGAGCAAGAAATCCCAAGAGTTTGTCTTCAGTTCGCGCACTTTGTCCTTGTAGTAATTGAGTAGCTATTTAGTACTGATACCTTTCTTGCTGGTCCAGTAAGTTTGCTTGAAAGCGGGGTATGAGCCCCTAAAAATAGAGAAAAAAAGTATATACATATATATAGTCCTAAGGTTTAAAACCAGGCAATATATATATAATGAATTAAATAAAAATGACTTGATATGGCTTTAAAATAATAATTTAATTAACTAAATTAATTGTGCTACGCGTTTCATACAATTCATCAGGCACAATTGTAGTGAATCACTACAGAGAGAGAAGAGAGAGAGAGAGAGAGAGAGAGAGAGAGAGAGAGAGAGAGAGAGAGAGAGAGAGAGAGAGAGACAGGGGGGGGGGGAGAGAATAAAACACCATCCGCTGAATTATAAACCCAAACAACGTCGACAAAGGAGGACATCGAAACCGGGTAAAATCAAGAAAGATGAAACCATCGGCGCGTATTAAAAGGCAAGCAGTAAGAAATCTACAAAAAAATGATATAAACATAAAACACATACAAGCACTGAGAAATCAACAATCAGAAAGGACATCTTTTGGAAGTGAAAGGAACAAGATAAAATAGTTGAAATATATACCATATCAGTGTTTAATCCTGAGATTTTTCAGGGGGGACTTGTGTCACAACTGGCTTTGTTGGGTTTACCCAGCACACAGAATAGTGTAACGGGTGTATACTATGAAGAAATTCGACCCATCTCTAAAGTAATGGATGTGAAGGCGGCTTCAGTGATTGAAAACGTAGGACCTGTCAATCTGTTTCTTATTAAGGCCCCGTTTTCATCTACCGAAGTCACTTTACACATTATCGCTACCATTACAGCAAACTACAATTCCTAAAGAGCCTACATTCAGGACGATATGAATACATGGCAACCCACAGCTTCAGTCTCGACTTGCTTTTCTTATTGACACTGCTTGGTTTACGATGTATAGATCCTCATGGGGCGAACAAATGTCTGTTTGAAAGAGCTAAATGTATTAATACATGTAGGCCTACTGGATATTCAGGGACCACTATTTCACGACTTTTTTTCCATGTCGCGCTTCACGCTGAATCATGCCGACGTCAAAGTAAAGACTTACAGAAGTTCCCCTGAATTCTATCTGATTTCCAGGAGAGGAATCTCCCGCCTTCAAAATTGATAAATAGAATAATAACAACTTGGCTAGGAAAATACGTGTGAATCCCGCAGTCCTCTATGGTCATGCTGAAATTCTGAAAACCTAGAACGCATTTTTTCCTTTTGTTAGAGTTGAATATCGTGCTCAGAGCATACCTAGTGGAATTACTTCTTTCTACTATGAAAACATGCCTATACTCGGATGGTGTATCAGTCACACGGAATCACATAAAACCGAGCTACGACAAAGCTAGTGGTGTGACCGACGTGTGGGTCTATATAAACGCATTCAAATCGATGGGGAAACGGACAGACGACTACGAAGGGACAGTTTTCGTCTGGCACAACCCTGTTCGTCTTCCATTTGGAGCCTTACTTTTTACAGCACGGGAGTACTTAACTCGTGCAAAGACTTGCACTGTAAAACTAGATGTGTAGTTTGCAAACACTTTTGCAGGTGAGTGATATACATGTACATCAATATAATCCAATTTAATTAATACTTCTTGAACCAAAACACTGTTAAGTCAACTTATTGTGAAAATACTTTGCATTTGTATTGTAAATATTCTTATTATTCAGTTGTAGAAAAATAAAACACTTGTTTTAAAAACTTATTCAGTTTTAAAGTCTTGCTCAGTTCTAAAAAGAAAATGCTTGTTTTGAAAATTATTTAAAATGTTTGTTTTCGTAACATCCGTTGTATTTTCATATTTTGTGTCCATTTATTCAATATTTCAGACACCATTGTGTGGTGTAGAGTGAAATGCCATCATACTATCATGTGAATAAAGAGAGAGACGAGAGATAAACAAATAATGAATACATCAGAGCTTCAGTGTTGCATTAGTTGTAACCCAGTTTTGAGCGCAAATTTTCTACATGTATTTGCCGCGGATCAATTACCAATGAAACTTTCTAATATACCGACTGCGTTCATAGCTAATACAGGCGTTCATAGTCTGTAATGGAAGGAGACAATGATGTGCATTTTATTTAGACCCATTTTATTTCATTTGCCCATTCAAAATTATAAACTATACTGCTCAGCCCCGTAAAAGAAGAGATTGGAACTCTCGACATTTCAACTTTCATGGTACCCACTTTCTTTTTATTTGCTTCACTATTATAAAAATGACCGCGTCGGTTGTCTAACAACTCAAACAGATGACTATGTTCTCTCATGTACTGGTACACGTCGAATGATTCAACATACAGTATCAAACTATCGGTATCTGTAATCAACAATGTCATCTGATCACCAAAGGTGTTCTTCACGTTGTTCTAATAGTAGTAATATATGCCCATTTGCTTGAGTCTGCAACATGTAATTAAACACATATACAAAGTTCTTCACTTAAAATGTAGAGTTGTAGAACATATATTTTTATTATAAACTGAAACCATTCTTTTTAATGAGACATCATTCATGTGATTCATCAATAATAATGTTAACTCATTTTTAAACAAGTACAACCTTAAAAAAGATGGTCGGTGCAATTTGAGTATATAAAAGCGATCGTTAGCTAGATTTATAGTAAACATTAATTTGCCAAATGTCACAGGATGAGAAAAAAAAACGGCACTTTGACCGGGACGCGAACCCATGTCCCTTCGCTTACAGTGATCTTAGACCGAGTGCTCTTCCGACTGAGCTAACCGGATTGCCTATTCTGTCCCCAATAGTAATTAAATATGTACCGTGACATGTGCATCGGGAAAAGAAACTTAATTCTTTGTTTTTCTTATCAAATATGCTACTCGAATTATTGACCGTTATTCACTGACCGAGAAAGTATAAATACTCTACACTTGTAATTAATATTAGCCTGAGGTTAGCAACATATGGTGTTGATAGATATTAACAATTTACGTATTAAAATTATAAACCCATCCAAGAAAAAAAAACTGAAACACGCAAGAGTATTTTATTGACTGTTCTCATTCGGTATTATCTAATTAAAACGTGCCTTACAGCGAAAATTTCTCATTAGAAAAAAAGTTATACATTCTACTTGTCATTCCATTGAGGGTTGTAAAGTTCCCAACTTCCGGTCAAAAGCGAGCTTAATACAGCTTTGCTGAAACAAATCTAATAAACCATAAGTACCAAATATACTCATACCACTGTAAATTGGTTTGTTCACCTACACCTTGATTCGATAAAGTTCCACGGCTCTGGGGTTGTCGTTGTTTTGTAAGTTGATTTTGCACTAAGTTTCAAGAGCCGTTTCAGGTTATGTACATGTACAAGCTCAATTTTCCATTGTTTGTAAACAATATAACACACCTTCTATAAAAAAGAAAAGTTGTGTAGGCCTAGTAACGCTAATGATTGTGACGTAAACAAACTGATACGAGATTACCATTTAGGTAGAAAAGAAATGTATCGTCTGCTCGTAAATACGTAATACATGTATGTCCACATAATATACTTTACAGATCTGTATCTTTTAGATTATTAGGTCTACTGAACAGGAATGTAAACACAGCGGTTGTACAAAGTTATTTTAAAAGTGCAATCATTGATTTCTTACAAGGTTTACGCTTTCTTATAAAACATTTAAACTTCCTTTTGGAATGAAAAAAGTATATACAGTCGAACCTGTGAACAAGCTTTCTTCAAAATCGAGCTCAAATAAATTAGTAAAACTAAACTAAACTAAAGACCACTCGCGGGAAGAAGTAAAAGCGGTCTTTGTTAACATGTGGTCTATACTCAAAAGTGTCTGTACAATATTTGAATAGTGCATGGTTTTCTCCCTGGTGGTATTCATATGGAGGTGATCTTTAATACAGGCTTGACTGTTTACCTTTCTAGCACAATTGTTGTTCATCAGCTTTAAGAGGTTTTTGGCAAATACCGATTTGGCTTTCTTTCTGTTTTATGTGTTGAACACTGCGGATGGGCCGCCATCGGATATTGGCCTGAAATTGAGCATAGATAATTAGTTTTCGCGAGTAACGTGTTACTACTGGTGTATGTTAATAACAGATTTTCACTCTGATGCATATTAGTGTGTGTTTCGTTGTGCGTTTTTAGATACTGAATTGACAATCATAGCCGAATGTTTTCCCGAGATGCAACAGATATACGTTTGAATGTTGAAAATATCCAAACAAGATAGCCTGCTCGAAAAATCTCGACTGTTGGCAAATTCTCCCATTTCATTTTGAAAATCGTTTTACATGTGAATAATCTGAATTGAGCAATTCATTTACTCAAAGACAACATACTAATGTTCCAAATTTCGTCAATTGAGATGAACGTATAGCAAAGATACGGTTCCTAAAACATATCAATTACAGAACTGGGTATCGGCTAAACGTGTACTGAGTATTGACGGAATTACTGTACTGAGACTTGTTTTATACAAATTTATTTTAGTTCGATTGTGAAGATAACTCCGTAGCTTAAAGGGACATACCGTATAACTGATGTAACTAAATAACCACAAAATACGAATAATAGAATCTTTGGAAGTATTATAACTCAACCTAAAAGTTTCAGCTATGAATTCCCAGTCATTATGGATAAAATTAGCGGTTTAAAATATACTGCAGAACCGGAAACAATTCAATAATCTACGTACAGTTGCTGTTGTACAATTAATGGGTGGATGCGATTTATTACAGAAAGCCTCTATACTGATAAATTATCATGGTAAAATGAGGCATTTTTCGCCATAGGTTCTTCTTTGAAATTGTATCTATTTATCATTTTACGTTCACTGAACACATAATCAATGTAACGGTTTCGAGAATATAATCTTCTAGATGTAGGGAGTGCCCCTTCAAATGAATCGCTCTCGAACACTCATTCCAGATGTCATCACGCTCGAGAGAGAGAGGCAGCAAGTTTTTCATCACTGTTACATATTTATAGCTTGGTGGACTGAGGCACGTGTGGCATCAGTGTCTTTGCCCAAGGACACACCCTGACACATACTGAGACTTGAATCAAGAAATGAGTAAAAACAAAAATATTTGAAACGGAAATGTTTTTAAGTGTTATCAGTTGAAGATATACAATCAGGAAGTGTGTTGCTTTGAACAAATCTTATTATACGTTAATAATTTAAGTTTAATAAATTAAACATTTTTGAAAGATAAAGTTTGTATAGCAATACAATTATTTGACACAGAATAGGACAATCAGAGATGGTCACACTAAGAAATATATTGCATCATCGCGGAAGTATCCTATACAGTATACAAAACGTGTACTTGTAGAACTGTTGTTATAGAAGTTCCAACCGCGCTCGATGCATTTTGATAGGCAGGCAGTTTACCTAGCTATCGTTCCTTAAAAGAACCAGTACTAGGAATATATCCTCTGTAAGAAACTGCCAACTTTCTCACATACATAAAGAGACATGGTCGATAGCAAAGCTCTAACCCATGACCCTTAATCTATGAGAGGTTACAGTGATTTCATGTCAGCGACTCTAACCGCACGATCACGGACTGAGGCGGACGTACATGCAGAGGGTATTGGGTATAGAATGGCCCGTCTAGTAAGCTTCTATGACTGCAAGCGAACACTTGCTTTCCAAATACTTTTAATTTACTAAATATTACTAAGGAGAATTCGGTTTTCACTTCCAATACACCGTTTGTTTCAATGATGCAAGAGAACAACCACTAATAATCTAATCCTGATTAAACAGGAGCGGATAACACATTTCAACAAACAAAATAGATTAGGTCGATGCTATATTCTCGGTAGTTTCAGCACTGATTCATACGAATTAAAATTTCTAGTTATAGCTTTTTTTTCACACAAATTCTACACATCTTGCAAGAAGTGTTCCAAAAATCATGTTTTCTAAACAGATTTCGTTTACGTCACATGCATGCACTCGTATTGCTGTAAAAGTGTCCTCTTACTGCCATAAGAAATATGCTTTACACACACTTCGGCTTCGGCTCAGACAATTTGGATGCGATTTGGTATAAAGTGTACTTCTTACAGTTTTAAGAAGACAATTTTCATCAGTACTCGAGCTATTACTCATAATCCATTACTTATAATTACTATTACTTATAATCCACTCAATGATTCCGCAAATGAGGCTTGGACTTATGTTGTGGGAGGTATTCATCTTTCCTTTATTCAACCTACATACTTATTGTAATATTTAGGGTCACCTGATAACCATATAAATGCTGATGATAGATAGATAGATAGATTTATTTCAACATAAAATGTACAATCTACATGGCAACTTATAATTAAAACATACAATAAAACAATAAACAAACATGTATGAATTAATATAGCCATGCCAATCAACATTATATGTTAAGGATAACACAAAAAAGAGCTAAAACAAACTCTTATTTCCATTGTGGTCCTTAAGATATAGTATTGTATGACATAGGAAGATACAATTTATCACAGTAAAAAATCACAGCAAAATGCCTTAAGAGAAGTTTGTATAAAAACCCTGATTGAAAGACATTAAAAAAGTCAAGTTAAGCTTAAAAAATGTTCCTTAACCTTGCATTTAAATGAATACAAAGAAGTTGCATCCCTCACATTTTGTGGCAGACTGTTCCATAGACAACAACCATTGTATGCAAATGATTTTTTTCCAAAACTTTTGACCACAGGGAGAGCATATCTCTTACTATCTGACATAGAAAAACCTGTACCATCAAAGGAGGGATATGCCTTTGCTCTAAACCTTGTGGGATAATCATGAACAGTATTGATAGGGGTAAAGTGCTCACTTAAATATGAAGGGGCAACATTAGAATTAATTTTATAAACATGACAGAGAGTTATCTGATTAACTCTACTTGAAACTGGTAACCAGTTCAGACGTGAAAAATGCTCAATTCCAATATGTGACATTGGATGTAAATTCAACACAAAGCGTATAAGTTTATTTTGTGTGACCTGTAACTTGTTTTTTAATTCCTGTGTTAAACTATTAAACCAGGTAGAAGAGGCATAGTCAAAATGACATTGTATAAGTGATGTAACTAACAGTTTTTTTGTATGCAGAGTGAGAAATTCACTTTTACGGTACAGGAATTTTAACCGAGCATTGGATTTCTTAATTACAGACCTAGCCATAGACTCAAAAGACAAATTTTGATCAATGGTAGCACCAAGATATTTAACTGAAGATTTGGATTCAATGGATTGACCATTGCAATTTATTTCAAGATTTGCTTGTTTTTTTAACCTTTGCGTTGACCCAAATAAAATAGATTCTGTCTTACCAAGATGAAGAGATAGTTTATTACATATGAGCCATTGACTGACAATATTCAGGTCCTGACTTAAGAAATTTTCAATATCATACTTGTTTTTGGCAGACACAAGAATTGCTGAGTCATCAGCATAGAGAAGCAGTTTGTTTTTTACAACAGCTGACATGTCATTCACATAAATAAGAAAAAGCAGAGGACCTAATATAGATCCCTGGGGCACACCACATGT
The DNA here is from genome assembly GCA_022818135.1 of Saxidomus purpurata. Lineage (NCBI taxonomy): Eukaryota > Metazoa > Mollusca > Bivalvia > Venerida > Veneridae > Saxidomus > Saxidomus purpurata. The sequence continues at coordinate 11,288,567 of JAFMSR010000004.1, forward strand.
TATATTGGCAGATGAAGACAAAGTACATGATATGTCAACCAACTGACGTCTATCAGACAAATAGGAAGAAAACCATCTGATAGAGGATTCTGTGAGACCCTTGTGGCCTTGTGTGGGTTATATTTCGCCTTTGACTTTGGCACTAACACAGTGATTTAACATTTAACGAAAGTTTCTTAAATACCAGAATTGCACGAACTAAATATTGATGCTCGTAATTGGCATTTATTTCATGTTAACCTAATAATCTGGAACAAACAACCACATACAAATAAATCAGGGGTGTAACATAAGCTGACAGGAGTTGCATTATTTAACTCCATTTCATGTACCTATGTATTTTTGTGAAATTTTCATTAACTTGATAAAGATATTTTACGATGTTATACAACTATCGTCAACTTAAAGGATGATGAATGGGTTTGTTGACTTAACGCAGATGTTCAAGTCGGTCACAGAATATAAGGGAAATACAGATCATACTATACTTCTGATATATAAAACAAATAACGACAGAATAATTTATTTGTTTCTCCTTAATATACATTATATTAACATGATCAGATGATGATTATAATATGTCATTTCTTGATAATCATGATAAATGAGGTCTGTTAGCAGGTAGTTGCAATGTCTCTATTACGTTTTAAAAAAAATATTTAGAGAAGAGATAAAATTGACTGAGGGATTTCTCTTACTGGCCTTGTACTCTTTTTCTTTCTCTTTTTGTAAAAAATAAGTTATATGCATAAGACGGCATAGGACAAAGAAAACTTAACTTACATGCATATACAGAACATGCTCGACAGAGTTGTCTCCCCTACGACTTACCGTTACAATTTACTTCCTGTTTTATAAGGTTTTTAACGTTGAATTTCGCTCCATTTCCGCAAGGAAAACTCATTCAGAATATCAATACTGAAGTACATATTAACACAAAATATGTACCACTCTCCAATTTTGCCTTTTCGTTTGGGGAAGAATTTGGGATACGTAATAAATTGATTTCCCAATAACCTATAGTTAGTAAGAAATATGTTTGATTCAAAATGAATATGAATATATTTACGTTCCTTACATGACAGGGGAAAATGGTAATATGTTTTCATAGATCGTTTCTATATTTGCCTATAAAATGAACGAGGTTATTCTTAATTAAGGGGTCTTTAAAGGAAAGTAAGTATATATATCATATTATTGTTTTAAATTTTCAAATTATTTATTTTAAGTACTTTAATCAAAATATTACATCGAGAAAACTTTATATTTGAAAATAATATAGTATTTTTCCTTCTTTCTCATATGTTCTCACTTGTTGGAATGGATATTCTACGCCTGCGAAAGGAGAAACAAATCAATTATTCTGTTGTTATTTTTGTTTTATATCAGAAGTATAGTATGATCTGTATTTCCCTTATATTCTGTGACCGACTTGAACATCTGCGTGAGGTCAACAAACCCATTCATCATCCTTTAAGTTGATAATAGTTGTAATTGAAATAAGTTTTTGTTTTGTGATAGAAAGCAAATATATATGTTAATAAAGCCATTACATGTAGTACTAAACAGCAGGGCGCCTCTGAAACACCCTCAGTTATTTACATTAAAAACGGGAAAGGTGAAGAACAATCAGTTACGAGCACTGCATAATGATTTGCTGTTCACAAAATGTTCCATAATCTCCCAAGGGGGTCCAAAATCCGATCGCATTCCAATGTAGAAACGAAACATTTTTTTTCCGTATCCGTGTTGAGGTTGATTACGGATGCCTTATTATAATTTTTCCGACTGAAATTTTAGTGCATTGTACAAAATTCAGCAGAGAAAAATAATAAACTGAATATAATAAGGCATTTGTAAAATAGTGTTTCTTCTTTGGCGATACGTTCACTTTGATATTTATATTTAAATTACGCGCCAAACTTGAACTATCCGGATTAAGGTCACACACTTTCACTGTCAAATTCATAAAGGTTGAGCACTAAATCACCGGTGTACTTGTCTTTAATGTTTGCGCGAGCTATATTGGATTGATTTAAATCACATAAAATATCCAGTCATTTTTATATTCCACTATGCTTGGCTCTTTTTTACAAAATCACTACATTACCACATGCGGAAGTAAACAGCCTCGTTGTGTCTCGTAAGAATAACCTATTCGTGAGATTTACAAAAGGTGGCCCGTAGATGTAAACAAAACATATTTTTAAGTAAGTAAAACGTCTTTAAAACCCGAAACATGTGTCATGATTATTCAAAGATCTGATAAACGTTGCATACTTTTTTGCGATGTAAACAAACCATTTGCTAACTATGTAAAACGTCTATGATACTGATGTATGCGACTTTTTGTACTGTAAATGTAAGGGCCACCTATTGTAAATCTCGGGAATAGGACACAAATATAAAATATATGTAGTACGACTTCCGTTAACGGCTTCTCTCTAGGGAGTCACTATAAAACAATATAGTACAATTAAAAGATAAAATTAAAAGTATCTGTGGTATATACAATAAAAAGAATATATAGTACCCATAGTGTAAATGTTACTGTAAACGGTTTTTTTTTTTTTGCGAGGTTTTTATTTTCGCTATTGTTCGCACACGAAGCACATCGCGAGTTCATCAGTCTCGCTAAAAGTTCTTTCTTAAGAGTTGATGTAGTACTCATTTAGCTGAGTCTTGCTCACGAAATTAGGAAATCGCGAATAAATCGAAAATTAAAAAATCCCGAAATAAACAACTTGCAATCCTCATTCTACCGTAATGGCGCCCTAGAGTTTATTTGTATGCTTTATACAGTTAAACTTGTGTTAAAGACCACCTCCGAATAAAGACCTCCCTGCAAATAAAGACCATCATGGAGATCACAATGCACTATTCATCTACAGTATTAACATCTGTGAATAAAGACCACCTGTATACAAAGGTCACATTTGTAGCTTCCCAACAGTGGTCTTTGTTCACAGGTTTGACTGTATAGTTATATAGCCTGAGCAGTCACGTGACCATGTACTTTCAAATTGTAAACAAATGCATATCATAGTAACCTTGAGTATTTTCCTATGCTGTGCATAGCTCAACATGAAATTGAGGATAGTAATCCCTGCATCATTCAGGAGTAGACAAACTTCAGGGCCCACCCTTTCAGCCTCAATAATCTATATGTAGATTTAACTTGATTGATTTTGTGATTAATTTAATTGTATAAGCATGAGTGTTTGATCTCCTGATTGGAATATCACTCGTTTGTCATTGAATTATGACACATGTTTTGATAGCAGACAGCGGGACAGTTACCGCACATTCAAGTAATTTGATATTGTTTTATGAAAAAAATATATGTGTATATATGTATTATCCTGATGAAGGCGTAAGCCGAAAAGTCGAAATGTGATAAACTACTTTATCAACTTAATATGTAATACTTGACGTATGCATCAGAATGGCGCGTTTTCTCTTAACGTCTCACAGATAGAAGTACCGAACGGCTTACAAACTACCCTATCCCATTTGTCATGAAAGAGTTCACGGTGGTGTAACGATAAGCACGCTGGACCGGAAATCCAGGGACCCGCAGCGCGAATCCCGGCAGTGGCGGTCGATTTTTCATGACACCCTTAATGATATTAAATGTGTAATAGTTTGCAATTATCTATTTATGAATTTATGTATGAAGTACACATGTTTAGGTGAAGATATGATTTTTTAAAAACTTTCTACTCAGTTTCGATCGCTCAAATTGACGAAATAGTATCTACAATGTATAAGAATAGTTTTTGCTCGACGTATTCTTGTCTGAAGGTGTTTCATTAGTAAATGTTGCATTTTGTTGTACACTTAAAGGGAGGTAACAGCAATTTCTAACGGCACTAAGAAGAGCTTGATTTAATCATTCATATGAAAAACAAAACGAAACAGAATATATGAACATTGATTTTGTTCCAACACTTCAATCTGACGGAAATAAATATTTGACAAGGAATCTACGTAAAGAACGAAATAAACCTTAGAAAATTTGAGGCAGGTTAAGGAAGTTGATTTTGGTATATAGTGAACAGTAAGAGATAATTTACTAACTTAAAATATGTGTTTGTAAAGGGAAGTAACAAGAATATTCAGCTTAACTTTCTATCGCACGATTTATGCATCATAGTATGTATATTTTGATCTTCGTATAGATCAATAAAAAGTATGTCTTTTAATGGAAATTATTTCAGAAATAAATAAGGTTTTCGAGAAATGTTTGTCTGCTGTTTCCCGGTTCGGTACAGTCTATAGCCGTGATGTAAATATTATCTCAAAAATTGTTCTCGTTTTTGCCAATACTGGTTCCGAGTTTCATACGTTTGACTGAGAATTAAATGAATACCCCGTGCAGTTCTCACACAGCTGTTTGCATCGCCTACACATCAGTTTGAATACTGAAAGAAATGCCACGTCGTGGTTGCCGTTTACTTCAGGTCTTGCTGATATAATACGTTCATACAGAGCCATAGAATCTTGCCATCTGGTGTGGTATGTCTCAGTATATGTTTTAGTTTTTGGACCATTACACAAAGCATTTTACTTTTGCTGACACGTGTACTTACTCTGCCAAACTCCGGACCACATGCGTTTTGCGAGTGGCCTGGACCAAAAACATGTACAGTTATGTGAAATATATGTCTAAATAGACATACAGCATATAACTGTACATGTTTTTGGTCTTGGCAACTTGCCGAACAAAATTCTCAAATGCTGACCCATTGTACGAAGTGATAAATGTTAAAAAAGCAGTTCAAAACTTTGAGACAACCAGTGAGCCTGTGAACCCCAGTTTCCCGCTAGCCGAACGAAGAGAACAGCAGTGTCCCTGGTTACAAAAGGGGAGAACTTGAAAACTGATACGATAAGCAACGTTCATAATGACACGAGTAAGCTCCGCGTCAGCTTCGTAATGACAAGCGTAAGCTCCGTAATGACACGAATAAGCTCCATAATGACAGGCGTACGCTCCGTAATGGCATGCGTAAGCTCTGTGATGACACGTGTAAGCTTTATAATGACACGCGTTAGCTTCATAATGACACGCGTATACTCATTAATAACACGCGTAAGCTCCGTTATGACACATGCAAGCTCCGTAATGACACGCGTAAGCTCCTGAATGACACGTGTACGCTCTGTTATGACACGCGTAAGCTCCGTAATGGCATGCGTATGCTCCGTAATGACACGCGTAAGCTCCGCGTCAGCTATGTAATGGCATGCGTAAGCTTTATATTGACAGGCGTATGCTCCGTTATGACATGCGTTTGCTCATAAATGACACGCGTAAGCTCCGTAATGACACGCGTAAGCTCCTTAATGACACGCGTAAGCTCCGTTATGACACGCGTAAGCTCCGTAATGACACGCGTAAGCTCCGTAATGACACACGTTATCTCTATAATGAAACTTATAAGCTTCGTAATGACGCGCGTAAGCTCCTAAATGAAACGCATAAGCTCATTAATGCATTATAATTCTTCCCCGTGGTATTGGATGAAACATAGTAAGTCTAGTCCTTACTTGTAAATCACGTGTGACCATGTTTGAATCATGAAGTACCTCTGCAGTGTTCAATGTGTCTCTTCAATTGGACCTTGTGACCTACAATTTGATCCTATGTGACGTAGTTTCAAATGTAGCATATTATCCGTACATTTGCACCGTAACAATCGTTAAAATGAAATTCATTCATTGTCATTGCATATATATTATATTGACGAAATGTCTTAGAAAAATCCAGGTAAATAGACATTCTGAATCTTATTTATTTTTTGCATGTAGCATAATACGTTTTGGTTCGTATTGCAGTGCATGTGCTTAGTTTGAAATAAAGCAACAAACTTGCGCTCGACAAATGTGATATTTACGTTCATTTGTGATAAATACGATCTGCTCATTTAAAATTCAAAATACCAATATGTATTTCGCTAGATATGTGCAAATCAGCAGATCTTTAAGGATAAAGATGCAATATTTTAACCGGTTGTATCACTGACATTGCCAACATATCACAGTCCACCTGCCAAGTCAACTGAACATGCGAATCGTTAACTGACAACTGGCAGCCAGTGTCAATCTTCAAAACTCGCGAATCGACAATAACCAACTGCATGACAGTCAGATACCAGTTCGACCTGTGTCACGATTGATTACTAATAAGAAAATTGCCAGACTTAAATCGCAAACGTTAACTGGTAACTAGCTGACAGACGGTAACCCGTCAAACCTCAAGAAACCTCAATTGGCATCTCAACTGGCAACTCAGCTTGCAGCAAGGTTCCAATTTGACTTTCGTTTTCTGAACATGTCATGCTTATATTTATGCGATTCGTTTTCTTGACATGCTATGTTGGAATTTATATCATGAATTAATTGTGAGATACTTGAAGAAAAGTACCAACACAATATTACTAATGTGCTAATCGGAAAAGCATCATTGTTGAGTCAAGAACATCTGATATTTTCCAAAATACCCAAGCATTCTATTACTGTGGAAAAATAACTGTAAACTATATTTCCTGTTGAACTACTATTGGTATTACTATATTGAATGTTTTATGCCTTTCCCCCCTTAGTAATATTGAAAGTCAAGACGATGTTTCGAACTGGTACACAGGAAATAAAATATGTATTATACTAATTAAGCTTTTTGCTACATCAAGGTACATGTTTACCGCACATAGATCACGTGTGCCTTATGAGAGCAAACTGATGTCTGAAAGTCCGAAACAGGATATACCTAAACGAAATGGAAGGTTGGACTTAGACCTTTTTTGTAATATTGGCTATTGTTGTTGCTGTCGCTACGGCTGCTGCACCCACCCCTCCCCCTACCATTACTACCTTTGCTGTTTTTGGTACCACTAGCGCTACTGCTGTTGAACAAGGGCCTCAATGAAATGACATAATTTTGATAAAACTGCATCGAAATATGTCGCGATGCTTTTACATACAAGGACACATTTCTAGACAATTTTTTCTTGTCAACATTTAATCGCAATAATCCAAACACCGTATTGGGCGTAGTGTTTTATATATCTTTTTATGCTGTATTGACCACAGTGATGTAATAGTATTCATATATAATACATGTACGTGTAGATGTTTGTCATGCCTACATTTTAAGACCACATGCCCATCTGCATTGCATGGTAACATTTTAATTCACGTGACCCTCACATGACGTCATTTAACAACGCCCTCTGGCGACAGCGTACCGGAAGCATACCGTCATGTTATAATTGTTGTCATTTGTTTACCAATTCTTATTTTTCAATGTTTGCTATAATACCAGGACTGTTTTATATCAATCGGTGTCAAAACTATAACATTTTATAAAGAAAGAGATTATATTTTCGTCGAAAACTTCAGAAAGGTCATTTTTCGGCTCCATGAATTTTGGCATTTCAGAGAAAAACAAAAGAAAACTAGACGGTAAAAGTTTTTTTTTTAATTTTGACAATTTACTATTTTCGATACCTGAAACTGAATAATTGAATAAAAATGGTATGCGTTCGACTTATATTTCTCAGTAAATGCAGCTTCTATGAATGGATAAGTCAACTGATCGTTTAAAAGTATTTGCTCTCTAAACATCTTAGAAAACGTTTACACAGTACTTTCTTCCTAAGTATGTTAAACCATGTATAAGTTTCATATATGATAATGAAATCAAATGATCATTAAATCTTTGTTAATGTAGTCATCCAGAGTGCAATTAAAATTGTTTTGATTTTGTGTGTTATTTCATTAAATAATTTATAAAACGTGACTGAGAAAAAGAGAAGTCGGAAAAGAGTGAAACATAACGAGAGTGGAAAATATGCAGGTTGAAACATAGAAAGAGGCGAGAATAAATACAAGTAAGCGAGATAAAAGTCCTCGTTCATTTGAAAAGAAATATACTTCCGTTTAACAGTTTGTCAGTTGTTTTGTCAGGCGGATAGATTTTCCTGGGAAGGACTACACATGTAGCACTACAGACTGTAGATTCTTATAACTTTTTTTTAGATAAAGAGACATTGTCAGTAGCTAGACTCGAACACATGACCCCCAGTGTATCTTTAATTAGAATCGATATGTATTTCAGTCTGTGATTTTGCATTTACAGTCAAACATGTGAACAAAGACCGCTGTTAGAAATCACTGTAACCTCTCATTGATTGAGGGCCATAGGTTCGAGCCCTGCTACCGGCAATATTTTTTTATGTGAGAAAGTTGGCAGTTTCTTATGGAAGATAGGAGTCTAGTACTGTTTCCAGGAACGATTGTTAGGTAAACTGCCGCCTGTTAAATTGACAAAAAATAGTTGGAACGGGCTTTAAACTCCAACAAACAAACAGAAAGTTGGCATGATTCTAATTGAAGTTCACAGGATATATCAGACAAACTTTACACCACAAAGGTTGGGACAACAGTTTTAGCTTGTTAAAGCAAGCGAAATAATATCGACGCGAACCTTTTTTAAACTAACAATAGGTAAGATTGTCTATAAAAGCTCAGTGTTACTGTAATTAGATGTTTTCAACAATAACTATACACTGTAGTTAAGATATTAGGATGATGTTTAGAAAACAAATCGTGAGAAACTTGTACACATGTATTATAAAAAAAAGAGTTTTTAAATCAAATTTCTTGTTTCAATATACACATCTGATTCTTTGTTTTTGTTGAAAGTTTCAAGTTTATTTCATTTCTTTCGGTCACAGGGAATGTCAAATAACAGTTCCATCATGGTGGGCATCACCATATCACCGTTTTTCTGAAATTATAGGAAAAAAAGAAAACATGTCAATTGGAACATCATTATTTGAGCCGCCAGCTGCGATAATGGACATACTGAATTTAATATGCAATGATAATCACTAAAACTTTTTAACTGTCAAAAAAAATGATGAGACAAGAACTGTCCCTAATATGTGTTGAATGCCCCCAAACCGGTATCCCACAGTTTGTGACCTTGAACTTCAAGTTGTGGACCCGTTACTTGTGCACAACACCATATCTCCGTGTGCTAAACATTTTTTCCAATTCAATTTAAAATCCTTCAATGTATAACAGAGTTACAATCTTGACATAAAGATGTTAACATATACAGGATTCTGAAACCTCACAGGGAAGCGGTGGTGTAGAGGTTAAGGTGTCTACCGCTCATCCCGGAGGTTGCGGGTTCGAGACCCACTAGGGTCACGGCCGAACCTCCTCATATGACACCAGTACTGGTTTTGTACAGGAAGCGGACGCGAGAGTGACTCAATAAGCTGAAAGCTTTCTTCACAATCGAGCTAAAATAAATTAGTATAAACTACACTTCTCACCTCTAAGTGTGACCATAACGTTCAAGGTAAGGACATGGGACTTACGCGATACGTCATATACATGTGCTGAACAATGTGCTGTGTAATCTTTGTATACAGTTTTCCATGACCTTTAAACTCTAAGTGAGACCTTGACCTTCGGTTTATGCTGAACATTTGTGCAGTTATTTTTAAATCATTCAATGCATGACAAGAGTTACCGTCCAGACACGAATGTGTGCATATATATATATAGGATGCCATTACCTTTACACTATAAGTGTGACCTTGGCATGTGAAGAAGGGTCATGGGTCTTGTACCGAACACATCGTCTTGATGTGCTGAACAATTTTAAAATCATTTAATGCATGACCGAGTTACCGTCCGGGCACGAATGTGTGCATATAAACAGGATCCAATTACCTTTAAACTCTAAGTGTGATCTTGACCTTTGCGGTAGGGACGTAGGTCTTGCACGCAACACGTCGTCTTGATGTGGTTAATATGTGTGCCATATGATTTCAAAATCCCTTCATGCATGACAAAGTGACAGCCCGGACACGAAAGTTTGGAATGCCGGGAACATGGATTTTCGTGAAGTTGGCAGACTGGCAGCGTAGCAGCGTGAACTTGGCAGACTGGCAGCGTAGCAGCGTGAACTTGGCAGACTGGCAGCGTAGCAGCGTAGCAGCGTGAACTTGGCAGACTGGCAGCGTAGCAGCGTGAACTTGGCAGACTGGCAGCGTAGCAACGTGAACTTGGCAGACTAGCAGCGTAGCAGCGTGAACTTGGCAGACTGGCAGCGTAGCAGCGTGAACTTGGCAGACTGGCAGCGTAGCAGCGTGAACTTGGCAGACCAGCAGCTTAGCAGCCTTGCAGCGAGAACTTGGCAGACTGGCAGCTTAGCAGCCTAGCAACGAGAACTTGGCAGACTGGCAGCTCAGAAGCCTAGCAGCGTGAACTTGGCTATATTGAATGAAATGGATGTTTACAATACGACAGAAGCATGAATAATGCGTAGATACAATTAATATACACGCCCTTTCATTTTGATATTTTATATCTTATACCGGTTTTCATTTGTTTCCGTTACTTGAAGAGTTTTCGCTGCAAGCAGAATTATTGCTGCACCCAGCCCAGCAACTCAGCAGCTCAGCAGACCAGCAGATCAGCAGATCAGCAACTCAGCAGACCAGCAGATCAGCAAACCAGCAGATCAGCATTTCAGCAGCCGAAACTTCAAAGTGTAATGTTGTGCGTAGAAACAATAAATAGACGCCGTTTCATTTTGATATTTTATATTTTATATTCATAAGTTTACGTTACTTAAAGAGTTTTCGTTGCAAGCAGACTTTTCGCTGCCAGCAGCCCAGCAAATCAGCAGACCAGCCGCTCAGCAGACCAGCCGCTCAGCAGACGAGCAGCTCAGCAGACCAGCCGCTCAGCAGCTCAGCAGACTAGCAGCTCAGCAGACCAGCAGCTCAGCAGATCAGCAGCCGAAACTTCAAAGTTTAAGATTGTGCTATATTGAATGAAATGGATGTTTAAAATACGACAGAAGCACAAATTATGCGTAGATACAATTAATATACATTTTGATATTTTATATCTTATACCGGTATTCATTTGTTTCCGTTACTTGAAGAGTTTTTTATGCAAGCAGACTTCTGCTGCCAGCAGCCCAGCAACTCAGCAGCTCAGCAGACCAGAGCTCAGCAGACCAGCAGCTCAGCAGACTAGCAGCTCAGCAGACTAGCAGCTCAGCAGACTAGCAGCTCAGCAGACCAGCAGCTCAGCAGACCAGCAGTCGTATTTTTAAATAAAACCACTATTTCATTCAATATAGCACAATATTAAACTTTGAAGTTTCGGCTGCTGAACTGCTGGTCTGCTAGTCTGCTAGTCTGCTGATCTGCTGGTCTGCTGAGCCATAGCCACTTAAACCCTACCTTTTCCGCGCAGACAGACGGTCCGATTTTGATATGCGAATCTGTTGGCGCATAAAAATGCATATTTTAATAAGGATAACTGTTTTGAACAAACTTAAAAAAATTCTTGTTTAAAAATGCTCTGAATACAATATGACCTTTGTCGGCAAGATTATTCATTAAGAGTTTGGTTGCCGTGGAATCGAATTCTTTGAACAGCTTTGGTATGGCGTCTTGAAAGGAATACCAAGTGCTGTGGATTTTATTTACGTTTGTCTGGTGGCTTAGGAGGAGATGTTTGAATGTAATTGTGGACGTTTTTTAAGAATTTTAAGAACTAAATATTTACAAAACTATGTACCTCTTGACAGTCTTTTCTTTTCTTTTACAATCTCCCACTTGTTGTGTCCGTTATCCCCATGGACCATCCTATTGTACTGCCTAAAACTGCCTGAATGCATCCTAGTAGCACAACGACTTTTCTTCAGTATTGCTGATGCTATGCAAGAAAGATCTCTGAAATGTCTAAAACAATTGGTGTTTTGAAAGACCAGAGGGGTAAAACATAGCCGTTACTTGTCCAATAAAAATTAAATTAAAGTTTGGTGACTATAGGTCAATTCGTTAAGTTCAGCGGGTCCCACACACTTATCATATCGCAATGATTATTTCAAATAAGTCAAGGGGTATAACTCTGCTGTTACTAGTAAGATATAAACATTAAGTGCACAACATCAAGTCCAAGTTTCAATATACGTAATGGTTCGTTACTAGGTCAATTAGTTAAGGAGCAGGGTGTGCCACAATATTTTCAGAAATGACGTATGTACGGACAAGAGCAAATCATATATGACCCAACATCAAAGGTGTTACCTGTATCAAATTTAGGTAAAACAAAATACTTAAAGATCTTTATGATGAACATGATTTTAATAAAGTTGTGTTTTAAACCAAGATAAAGTAGGTACATTGTAAAGGTTAATTTCTTTTATCAATTTCATTTAGTAAGTATTGCTAAATGTTCCATAACGTTTTTAGATTGCATTTAGTTAATTGAAAGTTAACTTACTTTGGACATGTTTCTCTGAACATGTCCTCCCTACTTGGTATGTAGGCAGTAAATAGAAGCCGGCACACTGAAGTTCAAAAATGTCGTTTGTCACAACATGTTTATGTCTTGTTAGACATTATTAAACCTGTTCAGTACGTATGTTGGCTTCTTATAGTACATGTATATGAATATGCAAAGAACATTATTACAAGATACACTTTTGGGCCAGAATCGCTCTACTGAGCCCAAGCGTCTGTGATTTGAAAATGTATTACAAGAACAAGCACAATGCAGAACATGTTTTTATGGCAAACAGTGGCAGCATGCGTGTGCATTGAAATCAGCATCAATTATCTTTTGTTTCAGACTGTGATCCCTGGAAATGTTCTTAATTACATCTTCATTCGCTTAAAGGGACGCTTCCTATAACTGGTGTCAAACTAAATAACTTTAAAATAATATAATGTTTGCAAGTATTACTGATTGACTTCGGTGCTGGGTTCGTTTTCTATTCGTACATGGCTTTACTGTCGGATGCTGGACCCGTACACTTGGCTCCGTTGTACTTCGGTGCTGGGTTCTTGCAGGAACGTGTTCTGCTCGTGGTTCCTGAGCCGCATGTCGCCATGCACGCGCTCCAAATGGTCCACGTTGTCCAACCGCCATTAGCAGAGTCTGCGGAACATGAAAATGATACCAGTAACAACAACAACAACAACAACCAGCACAATTTCAGAAGTGAACAACGAGGTCATGTAGAAGTTCACCCTAATTTTCAAGAACAGACGTGTTTAGCGGCCTTTTTCAGATGGACCAGTATTGGAAACTAGATTGCTAATATCCTCACATAACGAGTAAGGCTAACACTAAATGCTGTTCATATTAGAAATTGAGTAGGTCCAGGGTTAATGTACGTAAGACAATGATTTATTCACCTAATATTGATGAAATTTCAGTGCGGAAAATTAAGTTGGAAAAATATCTCGACCCAAATCGATGGTTCACATCAAAGAATATGATAACCGACCCTATTACTATGGGCACTCTACCCTGAGTCACGTTTATATATAATAAGTGAAAACGAGCGAAGTCCGTCACTGTTTTACACACAAAATAGAAAAACACTCAGTAAATCTTACATTACATAATATTATTTTAGTGCTTAAAGTGGCCTTCTTGATACTCAAATCTTGAACGATAACTGGAGTTTGTTCTTGCTGTTGTTGTTGCTGTTGTTGTAGGAGTTTAACGCCCCTTTCAACCGTATTTTGGTCATATCAACATGCGGGCAGTTTACATAACCATCGTTCCTGGGAAAAACCAGTACTAGACTCCTATACATCGTAAGAAGCTGCCAACTTTCTTACATAAAGGGACAAAGTAGGTAGCAGGGCTCGAACCCACGACTCTTAATCTATAAGAGATTACAGTGTTTTCAAGTCCGCGACTCTGACCACTCGACCACGGAGGCGGATTGTAACCAGTAACCACTAGATAACTGAGGCGGACTGTAACCAGTAACCACTCGATCACGGATGCGGACTATAACCAGTAACCACTAGATCACCGAGGCGGACTGTAACCAGTAACCACTCGATCACGGATGCGGACTGTAACCAGTAACCACTCGATCACCGAGGTAGACTGTAACCAGTAACCACTCGATCACGGAGGCAAACTGTAACCAGTAACCACTCGATCACGGAGGCAGACTGTAACCAGTAACCACTCGATCACGGAGGCAGACTGTAACCAGTAACCACTCGATCACCGAGGCAGACTGTAATCAGTAACCACTCGATCACCGAGGCGGAATGTAACCATTAACCACTCGATCACCGAGGCGGAATGTAACCATTAACCACTAGATCACCGAGGCAGACTGTAACCAGTAACCACTCGATCACCGAGGCAGACTGTAACCAGTAACCACTCGATCACCGAGGCGGAATGTAACCATTAACCACTAGATCACCGAGGCGGAATGTAACCATTAACCACTAGATCACCGAGGCAGACTGTAACCAGTAACCACTCGATCACCGAGGCAGACTGTAACCAGTAACCACTCGATCACCGAGGCGGAATGTAACCATTAACCACTAGATCACCGAGGCAGACTGTAACCAGTTACCACTAGATCACCGAGGCGGAATGTAACCATTAACCACTAGATCACCGAGGCAGACTGTAACCAGTTACCACTAGATCACCGAGGCGGAATGTAACCATTAACCACTAGATCACCGAGGCGGAATGTAACCATTAACCACTAGATCACCTAGGCAGACTGTAACCAGTTACCACTAGATCACCGAGGCGGAATGTAACCATTAACCACTAGATCACCGAGGCGGAATGTAACCATTAACCACTAGATCACCGAGGCGGAATGTAACCATTAACCACTAGATCACCGAGGCGGACTGTAACCAGTAACCACTCGATCACGGAGGCGGATTTTAACAAGTAACCTCTCGACCACGGAGGCGGAGTGTAACACGGAGTTTCGTCAGATCTACGAGTAAATTACATGTCGACTTAGTATGTCGTGCGCACGAAATAAATAAAAACATACAAATGTCACCTCTGTGCCACCGTACATTTGTCATATTTTACCGTTGTACGGCACTACTACACTATAGTTTTATATTGGAATTTCAAAAGCCTTTGTAACGCTTTATAATTTGGTACTGGAACCTTTTTATTTGATGAATCGTTCTAAAATATTTTAATTTCAGACAGTTCGAAGAACCTTGTTTTTTTTCACCAAAATCTTAGAGCGAGCAGCTTAACTAAAATTACTAGAAATTTAATCAGTTACACAGTAATGTAACAATGTGTTCTACGACAATATTCTGTGGTCCGTATGTATCTTGTTACAAATCACAGTTTTCCGATTGGCTAAAAGCAAGCTAGTATCACAAATGACCAATAAGAAACTAGGGCCATGGAGATTCAGGATGAGAGGGTCCAGGGATCGATCCCCACCGGTTGTATGGTGTATGTGACCTTAGTTCAACATTGTCTCATTCTGCTGAATTCATCTGGAGTGAGTCCCGAGAGCGATTTACTTCGAGAACTCGAGAATAATCAGATAAGTGTAATATAAAACTAGAGCTATCACTAAATGTGATTAATATCCCCAAAAGACTGCTTTATAAATTGAGGAAGTTCGTAGTAACAGAATACCTTGCAAACAAACTAAAGAGATATTGTTCTTGGCAATAACTCTGTAATTTGTCAAGATAAAGTCATGGTTCTTGTACACTGCACTTTCTCTCAATGTACTTGACCATTGTATGAAGTCGTATTAAATTCCAACCAATAGTTTTCGAATTATGCTCCGGACAAGTAAAAGTAACAAAGGGCAATAACTCTGTAATGAGTAAAGAAAGAGTTACTGTTCTTTTGCACTGCACTTCCTCTCATTGTGCTTGACCATTGTATGAAGTTTATTTGAATTCCAACCAGTAGTTTTCGAAAAATGCTATGGACAAGGAAAAGGAACAAAGGGCAATAACTCTGTAATTAGTCAAGATAGAGTTACTCTTCTTTTGCACTGCACTTCCTCTCATTGTGCTTGATCATTGTATGAAGTTGTATTGAATTCCAACTAGTAGTTTACGAATTATGCTCTGGACAAGGAAAAGTAACAAAGGGCAATAACTCTGTAATAAGTCAAGATAGAGTTATGGTTCCTGTACACTGCAATATTCCTCTGATTGTGCTTGATCATTGTATGAAATTTTATTGAATTCCAACTAGTAGTTTTCAAGTTATGCTCCGGACAAGGAAAAGTAACAAAGGGCAATAACTCAGTAAATACTCAAGATAGAGTTATGGTTATTGTACACTGCACTTCCTCTGATTGTGCTTGATCATTGTATGAAATTGTATTGAATTCCAACCAGTAGTTTTCAAGTTATGCTCCGGACAAGGAAAATGCAACAGACCGCCCGACCGACCGCCCGACCGACCGACCGACCGACCGACCAACCGACCGACCGACCGACCGACCAACCACCGGGTGACTCCTATTTACCCCCCTAAACTTCGTTTTGGGGGTATAAAAAGTATGGTAGCATCTGTCAGCACAGACTTTGTGCATGGCATTCTGGTAACTCCTGCATCTTCTTGGGTGTAAAATATCCGCAGATAATTCTAAAAGGCCTGGTCCCTTGAAATTCGATATAATGAGAGTCAACTGTACATGTAATAATACATACAATGTAAAAAGCTTAATTGTTTATCTTGAAAATGAAGCAATAATCAAAATTTGTGTAAATTTCAAATCACGTCTGTGCTAGAAGATAGATACAATGTAAAGAACTTACACAGAACAGAACACATACACGACCGACCTTAAGTTGACGGTAAAACACAGAGATGGCAGACTGACAAAGAACTTACACAGAACAGAACACATACACGACCGATCTTTAGTTGACGGTAAAACACAGACATGGCCGACTGACATAGAACTTACACAGAACAGAACACATACACGACCGATCTTTAGTTGACGGTAAAACACAGAAATGGCAGACTGACAAAGAACTTACACAGAACAGAACACATGCACGACCGATCTATAGTTGACGGTAAAGCGCAGAGATCAGACTAACATAGAACTTACACAGAACAGAACACATGCACGACCGATCTATAGTTGACGGTAAAGCGCAAAGATCAGACTAACAAAGAACTTACACAGAACACATGCACGACCGATCTATAGTTGACGGTAAAGCGCAAAGATCAGACTAACAAAGAACTTACACAGAACAGAACACATGCACGACCGATCTATAGTTGACGGTAAAACACAAAGATGACAGACTGACATAGAAATTACACAGAACAGAACACATGCACGACCGATCTATAGTTGACGGTAAAACACAAAGATGACAGACTGACATAGAACTTACACAGAACAGAACACATGCACGACCGATCTATAGATGACGGTAAAACACAGAGATGACAGACTGCCAAAGAACTTACACAGAACAGAACACATGCACGACCGATCTATAGTTAACGATAAAACACAGAGATGGCAGACTGACATAGAACTTACACAGAACAGAACACATGCACGACCGATCTATAGTTGACGGTAAAACACAGAGATGGCAGATTGACAAAGAACTTACACAGAACAGAACACATGCACGACCGATCTATAGTTGACGGTAAACACAGAGATGACAGACTGACAAAGAACTTACACAGAACAGAACACATGCACGACCGATATATAGTTGACGGTAAAACACAGAGATGACAGACTGACATAGAACTTACACAGAACAGAACACATGCACGACCGATCTATAGTTGACGGTAAAACACAGAGATGGCAGACTGACAAAGAACTTACACAGGACAGAACACATGCACAACCGATCTATAGTTGACGGTAAAACACAGAGATAGAAGACTGACATAGAACTTACACAGAATAGAACACATACACGACCTATCTATAGTTGACGGTAAAACACAGGACTGACATAGAACTTACACAGAGACGACAGACTGACATAGAACTTACACAGAACAGAACACATACACGACCGATCTTTAGTTGACGGTAAAACACAAGACTGGCATACATTGTAGAACTTACACAGAACAAAACACATGCACAACCGATCTATAGGTGACGGTAAAACACAGAGATGGCAGAACTGTAGTGCAATAGAAGCAAATGTGTTTACAGTAAACTCCGGCTATAACGACACCGGATATAAGGAACAAATTTTCTTGGCCCGATTTATTTTCCTTCTTTATTGTATATGAAAATGCTATATAGATATAACATACTCCGGATATAAAGAACACATTTAGATGGTCTCATGTAGTTCGTTATATACGGAGTTTATTGTAGACAGAATTTGTTAACACAAAATAGTTGTGTATTTATCTTGTTCATTGTAACGTCAAAGGATAGCTGTGTCAATATCAAGTGGCTCTTAAGTACTTTATATTTTTCATCCAATGTAACACGTGTAAACAATACTGTTACATATAAAACAACCATATGGGAACTTGTATTGATACTATTTGAATACCGAATCTTAAAGCTGCTCGCTCTCAGTTGCCGTTGAAAAATTATTTTTTTTTAAAGTTGACATACTTATTCATTAGTATAAAACTAAAAGCAAGAATCAAATTATAAGCAAGAGTCTAGGTAGGAATTTGCAGAAATCGATTGAAAATGTCGGTTACACGGCACCGCTACACTATGCGTTTGCAACGCTTTTGAATTTGGTGGCTTATTATTTGAAATTTAGAGATATACGTGACAGGAATATATACTGGGCCTTTTTATATGACCATATGTTCTAAAATACGTTATTTACATACAGTTTGAAGAACTTTATTATTTTACCAAAATCTGAAAGCGAGCAGCTTTAACCAAAACTATTTCGCGTAGTGAAGAATACATTTCTTCTTACCACATTTCGTTCCTTAACACATCTGGGAGAAAGAAAATAAGAAAAATACTTACCATAGTTGGTATATTCCAGTTAAATCCAATAAATGAAGTTTTGATATATCCTATTAAAATAATATTATTTTTATCTGTAACACAAAACGCGTGAATTCTTTAATTCCCCAAATTAGTCACGAAGGCTAGAAGAATTAAAACGTCCGTTCTTTGTTCATTATGTCCCTATTACCTGTCCGATTTCCACAAAATAAAGTTTATTCTGTAGGTTTATTCAAGCCGTTATATTCCCCTCTAATTTGTTTTTGTGTCGTCATTATAAGAAATGATAGTATTAAAGAGAGCGTGTGTATGTGGCAAACATTCACTTCTACCCTGTAGAAAATTTAAATTTCAGATTGATTCTTTAATTAAGAAAGCCGCAAGTGAGTTGATCATCTGGTCCTAGTGTTAAACAAACTATGTATTGTATTTGGTAATATAATAAATATGTAAATAGCTTGTTTTTGCTACTACATCCATGGTGATTTTAGGTATAGTTCGACAATACCAAAAGTTGTGCAATTTGCGGAGATGTTTTGATTTGTTCTCCTATCTTACTAATGGTGATGAAACATTGATTTCTATACAGAGAACCCCAACTGCCATGCCAGTAAACAGTATAATACAGACAAATATGTGTTATACAAATTAAAGATATAAGTCATGTAATAAAGAGTTTGTTGAAAATTATTTTTGGAGAATATTGTTCCAGTAGTTTTGTGCGCACATAATGTACGGGATCGTGTTTGGTCCGTGTCCCTTCCTAACCAGGGGGATGCTAGTGTCCACACGCGCCTGATCCCGCCCTGCTCTGATCGACTTGTTGTGAAGGAACGCATTCTTATCTGAGGGTAACCGAATGCCCCTAGTTACCAGTGTCATACTGCGGCGTAGCGTCTATAAAGCTTATCTGTACACTCTGATCTAGCCAGCTTTATTGTGATATAACAATAAGTTACGAAGTTTGGGTTATTCACTGGCTCAAACAGCCGGTATATATTTACTGCGATTTACTTTTGAATATGGTTTTGATGGAATGTATCAGGGACAGTCCTATACCAATTTTGGCGGATGCATGGATTGTTTTTTATAATATATTTTATGTACTGAACATGACCGCGCAAAAACAAAAGCCATGTGTTTCTTCCCATATGAGTTACAGCCGGATTCCCTTATTCGGGTACTGACCTGGGCTGGCAAGTGTACATCTACACACTGCGCTTTCTTTGCCACCCAGGAACTTAAAGCGTTCAGTGGATGCAGCGACCCCGGCTGCCAGCCGTACCCGCACCGAAAAGTATGAAGCATTACCGATATCCGAACCCGGCCCAAATTACTACCCTGTGCTCCGATATGTTAAAGTGACATTATGCGCATCTTACTGCGCATAGTGTATTTTTGGTGACAGTTTTATAAAAGCAATATTCGGTTGCTGTGCATTTGAATGTGTTCAATTAATGACAATGCCGCATTAGTATTTGAAGTTGGTGCTTTAGAAATAAAAAAATCGGACTAATAAAATAATAGTTCCATTCTTCGCAGTGATCTACCTTGTGTTGTTGTTGTTGTTGTTGGTAGAGATTTCGGCAGTGGAAGGGAAGCAACTCCTGCATGCAGTTTTTTTTAAGACCTGCCCCAGCCAAAATAGGAAAAGTAATATTTGGAAAGTTATTATTTCGTACTGGTAGCAGGAAGAGTTTGGTGAATTGGGTTAAAAGCTATTATTTCCTCTACCCTTTTTTACACACACCTATTTCAGTTGGATTTTTACTTGAAAAAATAAGCATAATTCCACTGTAATATTACCGTCTCAAGCCAGAAATTGAGAGTCTGAAACGAGGCTTCGAAGTTTGATTGACTGAGCCACAACGACATAAATCCAAGCCCCCGACCAGCGAAGAGTAAGGTTGGCGGAGTTTATCCTAGGTCCTGATTTCTAGCAAACATGTCCTTTCCGACTAATTTAAGTTGACAATGCTTAAGTTTGTTTAAATGAATCCGAGTGTATGATATACTTTTGTAGTTATTAAAACATATCTCCGAACCCTACTAAGCATATGAAAATTGTGCGATGGGCATTTAAAGAAAACAAGGAATATGACAGACTATCCAGTTCTTTTCGTAAAGTCTACCTAGTTTTAGTCGCTTATACATTTTATCATCATTTTACGTTCATTGAACACATAATCATCTCCGTGAAGTTAGCTCAACAAACGACATTCAAAATTTAAATGTCGTACCAGCACGACATACGACATTCGACATTCAAAATTTGAATGTCGTGCCAGCACGACATACGACAGTCGACATTCAAAGTCTGAATGTCGTGCCAGCACGACATACGACATTCAAAGTCTGAATGTCGTGCCAGCACGACTTACGACATCCGACATTCAGAATTTGAATGTCGTGCCAGCGCGACATACAACATTCGACATTCAAAATCTACAAAAGTGCTTAAGTTTGAATGTCATGCCAGCGCGACATACGACATTCAAAATCTACAAAACTGCTTAAGTTTGAATGGCCTGCTAGCGCGACATACGACATTCGACATTCAGAATTTGAATGTCGTGCCAGCGCTACATACGACATTCGACATTCAGAATTTGAATGTCGTATGCCGCGCTAGCACGACATTCAAACTTTAATAGCTTTGTAGATTTTGAATGTCGTATGTCGCGCTGGCACGATATTTAAATTCTGAATGTCGAGTGTCGTATGTCGCGCTAGCAAGACATTCAAACTTAAGCACTTTAGTAGATTTTGAATGTCGTATGTTGTGCTGGCACGACATTCAAACTTTAACAGTTTTGTAGATTTTGAATGCCAAATGTCGTATGTTGCGCTGGCACGACATTCAAATTCTGAATGTCGAATGTCGTATGTCGTGCTGGCACGACATTCAGACTTTGAATGTCGAATTTCGTATGTCGTGCTGGCACGACATTCAAACTTAAGCAGTTTTGTAGATTTTGAATGTCGGATGTCGTATGTCGCGCTGGCACGACATTCAAACTCTGAATGTCGTATGTCGTGCTGACACGACATTCAGACTTTGAATGTCGAATTTCGTATGTCGTGCTGGCACGACATTCAAACTTAAGCAGTTTTGTAGATTTTGAATGTCGGATGTCGTATGTCGCGCTGGCACGACATTCAAATTCTGAATGTCGAATGTCGTATGTCGCGCTGGCACGACATTCAAACTTAGGCAGTTCTTTAGATTTTGAATGTCGAATGTCGTATGTCGTGCTGGCACGACATTCAAACTTAAACAGTTTTGTAGATTTTGAATGTCGGATGTCGTATGTCGCGCTGGCACGACATTCAAATTCTGAATGTCGAATGTTGTATGTCGCGCTAGCACGACATTCAAACTTAAGCAGTTTTGTAGATTTTGAATGTCGAATGTCGTATGTCGTGCTGTCACGACATTCAAACTTTAGCAGTTCTTTAGATTTTGAATGTCGAATGTCGTATGTCGCGCTTGCACGACATTCAAACCTTGAATGTCGAATGTCGTATGTTGTGCTGGCACGACATTCAAATTTTGAATGTCGAATGTCGTATGTCGTGCTGGCACGAGATTCAAACTTTGAATGTCGAATGTCGTATGTCGTGCTGGCACGACATTTAAACTTTGAATGTCGAATGCCGTATGTCGTTTATTGAGCTAACTTCACGGAAATCACATAATCTATGTTTCGAGAATATAATCTGCTAGATATAGGGAGTGCCTCTTTAAACCAAAGATCACATGAGTGCAATGACATCATTATAATGAAAAATGCTAAAACAATACGAACATATATTTTATACATGTACAGCGTTGCTTGTAGAAGATAAATGTATTTATGTCACGACTTGCATATCTAACTTTGAAGTCAAGATAGTGGGGATTAACCACAATCCGACTATATCAAACCGCTCGTGATGCTGTGGCGAAACCTAGTGCATGTACCTTTCTCTCAATATTTCTAGTTATTCATATAACACTTTCTTTATTGGTAGGAACCTCTTGGACTAAATTTGGTACCTACTAAATGATTGGTCTTAAAGGGACAAACCCTTTAACTGATGTCAAACTAAATAACCTCCAAAGCATAAATAATCTTTGGAAGAATTATAACTTAACCTAAAAGTTTCAGCTATGCATTCGAGTCATTTTTGATAAAATCGGCGGTTTAAAATATGCTGCTGTACCGTAAACCATTGGATAATCTATGTAGAGTTGTTGTTCTACATTAATGGGTGAATGCGATTTATTACTGAAGGCCTCTATATTTATTAATTATGGTAACATGAGGCATTTTTCGCCATAGGTTCTTCTTTGAAATTGTATCTATTTATCATTTTACGTTCATTGAACACATAATCTATGTTTCGAGAATATAATCTGCTAGATGTAGGGAGTGCCCCTTTAATAATATCTTTTCAATATATTAGAAACAAAGAAAATAATCCACTTACAAAATTCAACTTTTAGGCAAGGCCGTGTGGCATATCAATATAATTCTATATTAGTGTGCTTTAAACTACAATTTTGTCAATTTCTAATGAATTTCCTTTCGGGTGGGAGTGGGGGGTGGGGGTCATTTATTGGTTGATCTCACCATAATCTGACATATGACTGACTCTTTGGCTTTGACTGTTAATATGTAAAGGTGCATACATGTAGGGAGAACGCATGTCGATCACAACTACGACAAAACATTTTATAATGTTCGGACTAAACTATAATTGATATATAAAGACCAGCCTCACTGGTGAAGTGGTAAAAGGTCGATTGATGTCACTAACTTTTCACCGATTGAGGGTCATTGATTTGGGGCCCGCAACCGACCTTAGTCTTTATGTGAGAAAGTTGGTACTTTATTTGTTGATAGATACGAGCTTTTTACGTACCACAGCACGAAGATCTTGTACGTTTCCGCCGACATTCCTACGTCAGAACAAAAAGTACTCAAGCAGACGGCAAATATAGCAGACGACAATTTGTCAATTTTGAAACGGAAATAATTTCATTCATTAAAAACTCAGTGAAACGCAAAGAGTTTGTATTGGCCTTTTTCATGGGGTTTTATCCAGTTATAAGGTGCCCCACAGAGTATTTTTCAATTCAAAAACTGTTCAACTCAACTCAACTCTGATCTGGTGTACACATGTTGATAATTTTGATTTAAGAAATAATAAAGTTTCACTGTATTTCATCGTTAAATAAAATACAGTCAGGAATTCGGATACGTAGTAATTAAATCATGAACGACTGGCTGTTTTTTATTCCACGATAAATACAGGGAGGCATTTATTATATCGATTCTAACACGAAATTGTCCAAACTATGTTCAACGCGTATCAACATTCCATTGTAACTTACAAGCACGGAATAATGCGAATGGACCCGTGCGTCATTTACCGCACGTGTTGCCCGTGGAAAACCTGATGTATTTTATCGTCAAATAATGTATAGCTTCTTTTCCTCTATATCTGTATACGAAAAGATGCGGATCGTGTTAGAACAACTACTTAAAATAGATAACAAATGGGTCATTGATTAATATTGAACTAGTGAATGAAATCATTCATAAATTGTGTCACAAGTTGTAAATGTGGATTTCATTCAATATTAACTATATAAATAAGATGTGACAATATTTGTGCAAATAATGGATTACATGTACCACGTAAAAGGATTACAATCAGCGTGCACCCAAGAGTAGAGGTAAGTTTAATGTATTTTTATACACGAGTACGAATACTGGAACGAATACGAGTACGGATACGAATATTCGCAATTCAGACATTGTTAAACGTGTTAATAATGGCACGGGCAAACACGGCAAGATTTACGAGGAATTTTTCAGAACTCGCTGAATTTAGTACATTTAATAGTACCTAGGAATATATCGTTTATGATCATCACCGAAAAGGGGACATGAAAGTACATAACATTTCATAATTATACATTTTACTTGTCATTTCATTGGGGTGCAAGGTTACCAACTTCCAGTCAAAAGCGAGCTTAATACGGCAGCGCTGAAAATAGTTCTTTGGATGTTAGATGGTCACGATTTTTGCCGTAAACTGAAACTGGCGTATGTCGTAAAGACATAGTCCCATTGTTTTATAAGCTGTACTATTAACTTCAGTAATGCATTCTAAAAAGGCACTCCTCTAGCAGATTATATTATCGAAACATAAATAATGTGTTCACTGAACGCAGAATTATAAATAGATATATTTTTAAAGAACAACATATATCATAAAAATGCCCAATTTTAGCACAAATATTTAACAAAGAGGCCTTTTGTAATAAATCGCTTTCCACCCATTTATTGTACAACAACTTCACACAGAGTATTGAATAGTTTACGGTACCGCAACGTATTTATAAAGTTTAACGCTGATTTTACCGATACTGACTGGAATGTTTAGCTTATCTTCTAGGTTAAGTTATAATACTTCCAAGTATTCTAATATTTATGTTTATGAAGTTATTTAGTTTGACATCAGTTATAGGGAGTGTCCCTTTAAGATCAAACATGTGTTAAGAATTGACATTATTGGATGGGGATGAAAACAATGAAAAACAAATATTCCCACGTTGCCTCATGGTTTCTTTATTTGATGTGAAAGCGCAGGAGGTGAAGTTCTTGTGTGAGTTATACATGTATACCCTTGTTCGCAGAGCTATGTCTCTAATGCTTAATCTTTTTAGATAGGTCGACACTCATTTCATAAGGCAGTGGCCCTTATTAGCTATGCCGGCGTTGAAGAGTTGCCGAGTTGTTGGCGAAAATGGAGAGTTTGTGTAAAAAAAATCGCGCAGTCTAAAGGTGAAAAAGAAAGTAACTTATCAAAAGACGGCCATGTATTAAATTAATAATTCAATATAGCAGTTGACTTATTGAAAGTCGTAATTAACACTTATTTAAAAAGAAAAATAATTGCCGACAATTCATCAGAAAGTAAGTGTAAAAAATTGGTGTATCATAGCAACCACGCGAAGGTTAGAATTTGAAGTTTTTGGAATTACAACCTCCGTTTTATGCTGATTATGTCAGTGTTACTCGTCCGATTTCCATAAAATAACATTTATTATATAGGTTATTAAAGCTGTCATATACCCCTTTAATTTGATGTTGGTGTCTTCATTATTATTAATGATATTAATTAAAGAGCGCGTGTAGGTGTCAACATTTCACTACATTTCCGACCCTGTATAATTTTCAAATCTTAAATTGATTTAATGAATAGAAGTAGCCAAAAGTGATTTCATCACCTAGTACAAGTGTTAGACAAACTATATATCTAACATATCT
The DNA here is from genome assembly GCA_022818135.1 of Saxidomus purpurata. Classification (NCBI taxonomy): domain Eukaryota; kingdom Metazoa; phylum Mollusca; class Bivalvia; order Venerida; family Veneridae; genus Saxidomus; species Saxidomus purpurata. Next base: position 11,314,706 of record JAFMSR010000004.1, read on the forward strand.
GATTATAAAATTAATATGTTTAATAGCTTGTTTTTCTACTACATGTACATCAATCGTGATTTTTAGGTATAGTTCGACAATGCCAAAAGTTGTGCAATTTGCGGAGATGTTTTGATTTTTTCTCCTGTCTTACTGATGGTGATGATACGTTGATTTCAATACAGAGAACCCCAACTGTCATGCGAGTAAACAGTAAAACAGACAAATATGTGTTAGATAAACTAAGGAAATAAGTCATGTAATACAGAGATTGTTGAAAAATTGTTTGGGAGAATATTGTTTTAGAAGTTTCGTGCGCACATAATTTACCGGATCGCGTTGTGTTCCGTATCCCCTCCACCCCAGGGGGGATGCTTGTTTCCACACGCGTCTGATCCCTGCTCTGATCGACTTGATGTGTAGGAACGCGTTCTTATCCAAGGGTAACCGAATACCTCTAGTTACCAGGGGATGCTTGTGTCCACACGCGTCTGATCCCTGCTCTGATCGACTTGATGTGTAGGGACGCGTTCTTATCCGAGGGTAACCGAATACCCATAGTTACCAACGGGATGCTTGTGTCCACACGCGTCTAATCCCTGCTCTGATTGACTTGATGCGTAGAAACGCGTTCTTATCCGAGGATAACCGAATACCCCTAGTTACCAACGGGATGCTTGTGTCCACACGCGTCTGATCCCTGCTCTGATCGACTTGATGTGTAGGAACACTTTCTTATCCGAGGGTAACCGAATACCCCTAGTTACCAACGGGATGCTTGTGTCCACACGCGTCTGATCTCTGCTCTGATCGACTTGATGTGTAGGAACACGTTCTTATCCGAGGGTAACCGAATACCCCTAGTTACCAACGGGATGCTTGTGTCTACACGCGTCTGATCCCTACTCTGATCGACTTGATGTTTAGGAACACGTTTTTATCCGAGGGTAACCGAATACCCCTAGTTACCAACGGGATGCTTGTGTCCACACGCGTCTGATCCCTGATGTGTAGAAACGCGTTCTTATCCGAGGGTAACCGAATACCCTTAGTTACCAACGGGATGCCTGTGTCCACACGCGTCTGATCCCTGCTCTGATCGACTTGATGTGTAGAAACGCATTCTTATCCGAGGGTAACCGAATGTTCCCTAGTTACCAGTGTCATACTGTGTTGTAGCGTCTATAAAACTTATCTGCACACTCTGATCTAGCCAGCTTTGTGCCTATTATGATGTTATAATAGGTGTCCAAGTTTGGGTAATTCACTGGCTCTTTCAGCATGCACATGCGGTATATAGTAAGTGCGAGGTTTGAATGGAACAGAATAGCGAGCTAGATTTCCTCTTGGAATATGGTTTTGGTGGAATTTATCCTAGGGCCTGTCAGGGACAGTCCTGTATCAATGTCGGTGGATGCATGGCTTGTTTTTTTTTATAATATATGTTATGTACATAATATGACAGCGCACAAAGCAGAGCCATGCGTTTCTTTATGATAACTGTGGTGCAAAACATGGTGCATTTTAAGAGAGAGATTCCGATTGATTGTTTAGGACTTTTTTCTGGAATCCTTCAACATGTGCTATGTCGAAAAATTGTCAGGAAATGGAGACACTTTATGTTGGAATTTGCTTCAATTAAGATAACTCCCCACCTTACGTCTGAATTTGTTGACCTCAGAAAACCGTCATCTTTGGCATATGAATCTATGATCTGCATCTGCTTAAACGTGGTGCTATTTGAAAGGAAGACGAACACGAGACGTTAAAGTCACAACGTCGTTAAGATGTCTACCCATTTCTCACGGTTGCTTGAACATAAAGGGTTCGTATCTCTGGTATTTATGAACGGATTTGAATGAAAAAAGTTTCATTTTTTTGTAACGATTATACCTAAACATTTACTGAACAGTAATGAAAAAGAATAAACAAGAGTTGTCCCTCACAAGTGACAAATGCCCCCAAAAGAGGTGTCTCAGAGTGTTTGTCCTCTCCATGTTCTCAACAATTGTGCCATGTTATTTTAACATCCTTCTATGTATGACAGAGTTACCATGTATACAGTATTCCATTACTTTTAAACTCTAAGTGTGACATTGACCTTTGAGGTAGGGACGTGGGTCTTGCATGCGACACATTGTCTTGGTGTGCTAAACATTTGTGCAAAGTTATTTTAAAATCAATCAATGTATGACAAAGTTACAGTCTGGACACAAATGTATGCATATATACAGGATTCAATTACCTTCAAACTCTAAGTGTGACCTTGACCTCTGATATAGGGACATGGGTCTTGCACGCGACACGTTGTCTTGATGTACTGAACATTTGTGCCAAGTTATTTCAAAATTAATCAATGCATGACAAAATCACTATTGCCTGTCTTTTTATGTTTCGTTTGTCTTTGAACATTACCTAAATATTCAACCCTTTTCCTGTAAGATCTTTACAAAAGCATACTGAAGCATAACATTTTCTCGATGGAGAACCCCCAAACCTAGTACATGTACATGTATAAGATACCCCTCTTGAAGTCTCCCACACTCTCACCCCATTATTCCTCCGTCATTCGCAGGACAAAAAATACCCCACCGCAGGAGCCGAGGACGGCCATGTGTAGGCATGTTAACTACGTTACATGGTCACCATGATATTTTGTTTACCCTCGTGATCGAAGAAATATCGAGACATTTAAAAGAAACACACACTGAGAAGTTGTACGATAGGATTACTTTTTTTAAATTACAAAAGGCCACTAACGCTAGTTTCCTGGTGTTAAAAATAACATCTTCAGAATCTCATGGGTTGGTTGGTACCCGAGTCCGTAAGGGCGAGGGAACCAACATATCCAGAGGGATTTTGCAGATGTTGTCACATTAAATAGCGTGCGTAAACGCTATTCTAACATAAAAATTGCAAAAAATAAAAACGAAACGCTTCGACGCACAACAATGCGCGGAACAACGTCCGTCTTGGTGACGTCATATTTATTACATCACTAGCGTTTAAAGCTCGGCACTGTTGGCACCGGGCTTAATGAAAGAGTTGAAGACCGGTCCATTGTTTACAATGGCTTTGTACATTTGTAATGTGCATAAGTGACAACGGGTTATAACAGCACGTAAATCTCCCCGTTAACACAAGTTTTTCTCCTGTTAAAACACCGGCAAAACGGGCAAAAACAGCACATATTATGCTAGAACGCATATTATGCTAGAATGAAAGACAATAACGTTTATATGGAATTTAACAGGACTTCTGGTAAAGGTACATGTGTATATAGCGCAAGTTCGGGTAAAGCCGACACGTGTCCAACTTCAACACCTTATTTGGGTTTCCATATAATATCTATATTAATCACTAACTGCTAATTTGACTTTGATTGATGACGTCGTATATACGTATGATGTCACAACTTGCTAGATGTGTCATCCAGGCTCATTTTCTTTTCATTTTTTTGTTTACATACATTTGTAAATGCTATTGTAGACTCAAAATTTCGCAAAATATGCTTGAGATTATTGTCAGTCTAAAAAAGCCAATATCAGATCTTATGGTATTATCCGTTTCAACGCATATTAATAGCCTCATTTTCGAATATCTTATTTTTCTTAATTTATGCCCCTGAGATCACTATATAAGGTCTATCTGTTTTGACTACAATGTAATTGCACATGTGTCGACATTGGTCGGTTTTTCTATTTCTTTGGTACCGTTATACTAACATATATACGTAGAGGAAACTCAGAAAATTATAGAATAAAACGACCTAGTGAGGAAAGCTACTGCAAAGTTCATATGTAGAATCTAATCATTGTCACATGTTAAGACATATGCAACGACTTCCATCAATCGGCTAGAGACATTCTATAGAAAATGACAATTGACTTTCCGATTAGCAAAATAATCCGGATGTGTTTCTGTAAATTACCGATAATACGCAATATTGAATAAGATCACTTCGCCGGTAGGGCGATCGAAAACAATCGCAGTTGGCATAAAGGAATTACAATTTCACCGAGTGCGCACTAAAAGTGATATTTTCAAAAATTACTGCTTTTGGTGTTCACGAGTGAAATAAACGAGATATCACATCGATACCAACAATTTTTCTGTTTATTTTATGTTTAAAACACTACTTTTGTTGAGTTTGTTTCAATAAAATTTCGAAAATCGCGTGAAACGTCATTACAAAGCATGGCACACATGGCGTCATTTTAACGATTTACGCTCTGTATATTTTTGACGTTAATCCGGGTAGAAGATTATTTCACTGAGTGACCAGTGAGTTTATATAATCCACCGTTATATTTCGATAAACTACCGAAAAACATAAAATTAAGTAATTTGTCACATATTAATTCCTGTCGAAATCAAGTCTATTTACTATAACAGAAATAAGTATATACACTTTTATATATTAAAACACCGGTTTATCATATAACTTCTTCGTTCCTCACACATATTTTAGTGTTAACCATTCTGAAGGCTGACATGTCGTTTTCAGGTCCGTGTGTAGCTGATGTAGAGCAAAAAATGCCACGATATTGTTTGTTTGGTGACACCATGAATACTGCATCCAGAATGGAGTCTACCGGCATACGTAAGTATTTCTGTATGATTTAAATAATGATATTACGCGATACACTAGCACAGCTAATTGTGGTTCCGCGGTAGACTTGTACAGTGTTATAGTGTTTAGATTTTTAAAGCTGCTCGCTCTCAGTTTTTGATGAATAAATAAAGATCTTCAAACTGTCTAAAAATAAAATGTGTAAGAATGAATTGTCAAATAAAAATGTTCTGGTATAAATTATTGTCAAGTATATCTGTATATTTGAAAGTATACGCTACTAAATTATACGTTTGAATATCTCAATGTAACCATACAGAGTAGCGGTGCCGTTCAACCGAACCTACAGTTTCAATGGAATTTTGCGAATTCTTACCTAGTTTTTTTATTACGTTGTTGATTCTAGCCATTGCATTTACATTTTTTATCAGTTTTGTATCATCTTTTTAAATTTTAATGTTTTCTCCGAGAACTGTGAGCGAGCAGCTTTAAAAATGTTTCATCATAAAATGTTGTGGATGTTCTATTTTGTACACCTCAACTACAAGTTGTCTGCGATCAGAGCTTGCTTAATCCGTGCAGCATGAAAATGATCTATATTGTTCGCCATTCAATCAATACATTTTATTCTAACACTACTGAAAATTTCTCCTATATTGTATAGCAAAGAAGGATTTCGGCCTCCGTGATTAGAGTACTACGCATTTACACTCCACACAGTGATATACTAACCGGTATATCACTCAAATTGAAATCTATTTCCTAAGTAACCTTCAAATCTAAGAATTAAAGGTTGCATTCCAAATGATAGATTGACAAATCCATTTAAAATACTTAGCAGTCGGTTAGTGAAAAGATTGCACATTAACACAAATTGCAAAGCTATGCGAATACAGACAATGAATGCATATGCTGGCCTCCTATATTTGCTAAATAAGTTTGAAATATCAGAACGAGAACAGGTTGAGGTCAAGGTAAGAATATTTTTTATTATAAATATGATATCATTGATTTGAGACCTTTCGCTTTTATATATTACGTAATACTATGTGGTTTCTCTGAACATGTACATTTTTGTATCTTTATTTCACAGAGAAAATGCTCATATTTATTGTAGTTAGTGAAACGGTAAACTCAGTTAATTTCAAACCAATTCAAAGTTGCAATTGTCCTGAGTTAAATTATTAACAATATACATAATGTATTGCTAATAGATAAAATATCTTTATTTAGTTAATTATTCATAGGGAAAAGGTTTGATGGCCACGTATTGGTTAGAAGGATGTACAAACCAACATGAGTGTCGATCTGATAGAGAGCATGCAGGATCGGGAAAGAGTCATCAAGAGGAAGTGGTATCGGGAACCATTCTTACAGGTGAAGTCAAACCGAGGAAACATTGAATCAGAGGAAACATACCGGAAACCAGCCATTCATAGCAAACCAAATCGGGAACCATTAAGTCAGAAGAAATCGCGCCGCTCTTGCAGACAATAAAATCAAGGACAAATTACATGCCAGACATGTTTACAGCTCCTTGTTGGACTTAAAACTTTGGTTAAAACTATGCATGTAAGTGTGGTCCATGGACATTCATGTATGTGGTTTTGGTTTCACACTTAGACAGAACCCTCCGGAGTATCTGACAATCAAATCAGATAGAACTCTTTAACTGAATGTATTTCAAATTAATCCCTTTTTGGACTTAGACATTGTGGTTTAAGTTTGCGTGCGGGCTATAACTATGTTAACGATTTGTGTGGAGACTACTATAATAAACATATTTCATGAACCACTAGTCGGATTGATTGCAGCTCGAACAAAATCTTTAATACTATATGAGATTGTTTGAAACTGAAGCAAACTCTTTATGAGCATCAGACAGCCACGTTAGATAACTCTTTGCTAAATTTACTTCAAATGTTGGGCGTTGATGCACTTTCTAGTTGAAATATTTCATGCAAGCTGCTACCTTGGACATATTCTTTTTAAAAGTTAATGTACTTGTAGATTATTATTATTGCTTGCCTTTCACCAACAAACTCTTCGAATAGTCGAGCGTACTGTCGCCAGACAGCTCTTGTTATTTATGCTCTCTGCAGAAGGCAAACAAAATGTTTACAGATGAATTTATCTTACCGTCAAAATCATATCTAACAGTTATGCAAACAATTGGTTACTTTTGCTGATGGTATGACGGGTTTTCCCAAATAAACTTTACACAGGTTTAAAGTCACAGTAGCACAAACATAGGTTGCACTTATTTTGTTTTACCAAGAAAACTGTCCTACCCGCGAAAATAACTTTTTATTAGCTCCAAAAACGTTCCTAACTTTTCTTTTTAAGTTGATAACTAAGTTAAAAATATAGCGTAGTATTTGAATGATTTTGCAAAAGTTAGAACTGGCAACCATGTTTCGTGTAGAAACGACTTGAATACGAAAGAAAAACATATATCGACAATATATAAGTCTTAGAGTGAATAGTTCTAACACTACCCTGTCAGTAAATTCATTTTATTTTATTATATCAGCAAATTCAAAGTGATCCTGGGACTTTAAATACTAACGACTTATTTTAATTGTTAAATGATTACTTAGTATTTATAAATTCATCAGATGTGAAATTTACCATGCGAATGCCGTTCTAAACATCGTTTGCGAAACTTCTATCAAAGTACAAAACAATGTTCTTACATCAGTGTAGTATTTCTGTATAATCTATGTGCTAACTAAGACTGGATTGTCAAAGTATCGTATGCTGTTCATACGTACGATAGACAGGACGTGTTCTACCATGTCAAAGTCTTACTTAATATATGCTTTTCATACGTACGATAGACAGGACGTGTTCTACCTTGTCAAAGTATTGTATGATGTACATACGTACGTTAGACAGGACGTGTTCTACCTTGTCAAAGTATTGTATGATGTACATACGTACGTTAGACAGGACGTGTTCTACCTTGTCAAAGTATTGTATGATGTACATACGTACGATAGACAGGACGTGTTCTACCTTGTCAAAGTATTGTATGATGTACATACGTACGATAGACAGGACGTGTTCTACCTTGTCAAAGTATTGTATGATGTACATACGTACGATAGACAGGACGTGTTCTACCTTGTCAAAGTCTCGTATGTTGTTCATACGTACGATAGACAGGACGTGTTCTAGTGTTCTACCTTGTCAAAGTCTTGTATGCTAATCATAAGTACGATAGACAGGACGTGTTCTATCTTGTCAAAGTCTTGTATGCTGTTCATATGTACGATAGACAGGACGTGTTCTACCTTGTCAAAGTCGTGTATGCTGTTCATACGTACGATAGACAGGACGTGTTCTACCTTGTCAAAGTATTGTATGCTTTTCATACGTACGATAGACAGGACGTGTTCTACCTTGTCAAAGTCTTGTATGCTGTTCATACGTACGATAGACAGGACTTGTTCTACCTTGTCAAAGTATTATATGATGTACATACGTACGATAGACAGGACTTGTTCTACCTTGTCAAAGTCTTGTATGCTGTTCATATGTACGATAGACAGGACGTGTTCTACCATGTCAAAGTATTGTATGCTTTTCATACGTACGATAGACAGGACGTGTTCTACCTTGTCAAAGTCTTGTATGCTGTTCATACGTACGATAGACAGGACTTGTTCTACCTTGTCAAAGTATTATATGATGTACATACGTACGATAGACAGGACGTGTTCTACCATGTCAAAGTATTGTATGCTTTTCATACGTACGATAGACAGGACGTGTTCTACCTTGTCAAAGTCTTGTATGCTGTTCATACGTACGATAGACAGGACTTGTTCTACCTTGTCAAAGTATTATATGATGTACATACGTACGATAGACAGGACGTGTTCCACCTTGTCAACGTCTTGTATGCTGTTCATATGTACGATAGACAGGACGTGTTCTACCTTGTCAACGTCTTGTATGATGTACATACGTACGATAGACAGGACGTGTTCTACCTTGTCAAAGTCTTGTATGCTGTTCATATGTACGATAGACAGGACGTGTTCTACCTTGTCAACGTCTTGTATGATGTACATACGTACGAAAGACAGGACGTGTTCTACCTTGTCAAAGTATTGTATGATGTACATACGTACGATAGACAGGACGTGTTCTACCTTGTCATAGTATTGTATGATGTACACACGTAAGATAGACAGAACGTGTTCTACCTTGTCAACGTCTTATATGATGTTCATACGTACGATAGACAGGACGTGTTCTACCTTGTCAAAGTATTATATGATGTACATACGTACGATAGACAGGACGTGTTCTACCTTGTCAACGTCTTATATGATGTACATACGTACGATAGACAGGACGTGTTCTACCATGTCAAAGTCTTATATGATGTACATACGTACGATAGACAGGACGTGTCCTACCTATGCATAATAAGAGCTTAGACTCAGTTTTAATGGTCGATTGAACTTTACTTTACTTTATTTCTTCATATCCTCCTCGTGGGAGTTAGCAACATATTTACAAATAACATATCATAGACAATTAGTGAATTAGATAAACGACAATAAATTGATGTCTTGCAAACATAAACTTGTATAAATACATGTATTGCATAAGTACATGCATACAAAACGTATGTGTGTTTATATTTAAATTTCATGCGTATATTCCTTGAACATTCATACATGTACACTTCTTCACAGTAAGTGATCTGTTCATCAGTTTCCACTATCATAAGTTCATGTTTTCTTCTGCATGCTAATACATGCAAATGTTCTTTATGTTCGGACATTTTCAAGTATTATAACTTATGGTATGAGACGCCTAAATACATTTCCATAGACTTACATTATAAGGTTTTCTTCCGGTGCGACTACCCAAAATCTCACCGACTGCTGAAATGAACTTTACTTTGTAGAATCATCCTAGTCCCACATAAAAATAACAAAATTTATACATGTGATCCAATACTTTATGCCAGTAATATGGAGCTGAATGACACCACCCCCATTTTTGTGGCAGTTTTAGTGGTCACCGACCAAATATGTCAGTATTTTCAAATACCAAATATTTTGAATATAATTCATATCCAGATTTTTCTCTTCATATTTCATTTGTGATCTATCATCCAGCGATTAATTCAAAATATTTTTTTTTGTATGCATCCACTTAGTTTCAGCCAATCAGCAATCAAACACATAGTGTAGGTCCGCAAGTTCCCTACACAAAATAACCAGCTTCCGGTTTTCACCGATTTAGGCTTCTCATACCTTATAAGGTAGTTCACATTTGGAATATAGAAAACCCGAAAATGTATGCTACTATATTTTAAAAGTTCGCTTCAGCTAAAAGTTTTCTTCAGAAAGATGCACAATTAATTAATTAAGAAACGATATTCAAACGTCAAATGTATGTCTTAATCAAGGACAATGCCGTAATTGGGTGTCACACGTACGTACGATATGCAAATTTTCAAGTCATATCGAGCAGAGTACTGACACAGCTCAAGGCATATGGACCCCCCTCAACTGCGTACCGCTGAGATAAATTGAACGTAGCCCCCCTCCCCCCCTCAAAAGCTCGATCTGAGATTAATTACAGGGGACAATCCTGTAGGTCTGCAAGTTTTCAGATTATGGTAAAAAGTAAAGTTCTTCTAACTGTACGAAAATGACATATTTTAGAACATATAGTCATATTAAAAGGTTACAGTAAAAATTCCTGTCACGTTATTCTGTAGTTTCGAAATAATACGCTACCAAATAAAAAAGCGTTGCAAACGCTTTTAAAATTCCGATATAAGCATATAGTGTAGCGGTGCCGTAAAACCAGCATTTTCAATCATTTTTGCCAATTACTTCCTAGATTTTTACTTCTTTTGTTGATTCTAGCCTTAAGTTTTATATTAATGTGTTAGTATGTCATTCTTGAAAACATTTTTTTTTCAACGGCAACTGAGAGCGAGCAGCTTTAAGGTAAAGAAATTGCATATTTTCTAAATTGCCGTCCAAAATTGCAACGATCTGACTTATCTTCAAATGAATATTTTCTGTCGCGAAGTCTTTCATAAGCAGGAACTATGGAGGAGCCACCGTCGTGAAGGTCCAGCCCAGTGACCGATAACTGGCGTAGACATAGAAATATGGTAGGAAATATGGTAAATATTTGGTGACTGTGTATAGTTTTTAAAGACCAGTATGTGTCATGTACCTCTTGTCAGGGATAGAATGACAGGCGCACGAGAGCAAAATTGTTACCAAACTTCATTTCATCGCTGTAAATTTCATTTCATTTGTTTTATTTCGTACTTGCAGCAATGCTAATTGTTTTCATGCAATGATCTGGATACAGTTTACGTGTATTTATTTTCGTCTCTCAGGGTTAACGCCAATTTCAACCATATTTCAGCTATTTACATGCATGCAGTTTTCGTTTCATCGTTCCACTTGTTGAGTTACGCCGTTCACGCCGGAGGGGTACTTCTTTACGCCGGTAGCACTTGATTAAAAACGGCTGATGACATGTCAAAGGGCAACTCACTTGATTGGACTAGTGTCACGTGGCTGCACAGGCAAACCGAGGCAAACGGCGTACGCCATATTTTTCGATAGGCCTACCCTGTACTCCGTTGCGGAAGAATACAAAATGGCGGAACAGTTCAGGTAAGATATCTTGAATCAGGGAGAACGGAATATACTAAAATGCTCATATCATGATTAGTTTTCTCACCGCCATCTTCAATAATCATTTTTTGTGCACTGTAAAAAATAAGTGTTAGTTATCTCTAAATATAGTGTAAACCAGCTTGCAAAATGGTGTTACCGTGTCAGTTACACCGTTTGCGAGTAGAGAATCACGGACATGCAATTTTACTCCAGAATCAGTGAAGAGATTCTCCCGATCAAGCGTTTTGTCAAACCGTAGAAGTGTAAGTTGGTCAGATACACCGACTGGGATATAGTAACACGGAAGTGTAACTTTGCCCTAAAATTCGTGTATCGTAAACAAGTCAACTGACCAAGGACTTGCATGTGCCTTAATTCTATGCCGCATTCCATGCACATGGTTATGGTCTCAAATTGTAGCATGACAAAGACGGACACATCCGTGTATTATATATGAACACTTTGCTATTATTCGCGAAATTATGACCGAAAAGTCTTCTCGTGACGTTTAGCTATGAAACCCGTCAGAATGTTGTAAAGATTTCAGATAAGTAGTTCTTGCATATCGGATAGGTATTTCCGGTGATTTTGCCCATGCCGGAAAAACCGGTCTGGCACCCCTCCTATGCCAGACGACTCTCGTGAGTAACTTATGACGTAACGGTATAAACATTGTGACGTCAATTTCCCAAACACAACTGCGGAAAATCGTTTGATTTTCATGCTAATTCATCATTTTAATAAGTTTGCATTTAGAAATCTGCTTTAAATTGCAAGACGGTATGCAAGAAAAAGTTTCCATCATGAGACACTTGGCTCAGATGGAAATATCCGTCACCTCGGGTAACTGTTTACGGGAACTCGGCAGAGCCTCGTTCCCGCCAAAACAGTCACCCTCGGTGACGGATATTTCGATCTGAACCTCGTGCTCATGACAGAAACTATTATTCTTTGAAACAATTGTATACATAACCACTGGCTAAGACCAGCTTGAGTAACCTTCTGTTTGACATTCTCGAAGAATGTTATGGGAGTTACTGGACCAATAAGTCCAGTTTTTGCCGTCATGTTTTGATGATAGGGTTTATACGTAATGAAAGTGTACGCTTACACTGACGTGTTACGTTTATCTTGTGAAAAAAACGTGTTAAGTAACACCATGAACGGTGTCCTGCTTCCACGATAGCAGGTGTATTGTTTCCATAAAAACAATAGGGTTACTTTACACCAAAATGGGTGGCAACCCAGCTGCCACCCTTTCAGTGTAAAGTTTCCTTTCTGTTTTTACAGTGTGATGGTAGCCGCAGTAAGCTTGGCAAGGAGGCAGCCATTTTTGTAGTCAGTTGTCCTTAATTGGTACTAGGGCACTAACCCGTACTAACTAACTGGGTAAGCCGGTCACATGGCAGCTAACGTTAAGTCACGTGAGAGGTGTAATCCGATCACGTGATCGGCGTACGCCGGTTGGTTTCAAATCAAGTCCGCCCATTGAATAATGATAACAAATTCATTAAAAGAAGCGGGATTAGACAATAATGAGTTACTTGTTACGGTTATAACACATAGAAACCAATCCACCTGGCAATAATGAAATGCAAGAAAAACTGTGATACTACGTATCACAGTAGGCCTAGAAACAAAGCTTTCATGTAAATATTTTGACTTACAGACTATGTAACAGAGACAGACTAAATTTATATCCAAAGCTCGTGTAAAGTAAATACTTGACAATCTGATTTATGCATTTACAATTTACTGTTTCTTATTTTCAGTGTATCATATGACTTAAAAAGAAACAAAAACTTTTTCATGAAAAAGCTTTCAATAATCTTTTCGCTCTTTTTGTGGTTTGGTTTTTCATTCAGCGTAAATTAAAACAAAGTTAATGCAGCAATATTATAATACATTGTATGTTTTACGCTTTGTTCCATTAAAGTAATTCTTAGAAAATACAATACTATTCCTATTGTGCTACAATATTTACCTAGCACTGGTTAATCTTCGCCAATATCTTCGGGTACGTTCGGGTATGGTTTCGTTTTTTCATTTGATCATCATATCGAACAAATACATTTCACCGACTGAAGTTCACACCACAGAGACAGTGGCGTAGTTCCAAAGTTCCTAACTTGTATGCAAAGTTCCATGGATTCGAAACCGGCACAGATAATTCTATTTTTTATAAGAGTATGGCTAATTTTATTTTATTTGTGGCACTGTCTTAAGCACCTTTTTCGCTTTTATATATTCTATGATTTCTGTTCTTTATATTTTTATTGTTTGTTAATATTTCGAGTAAAATATTTGATAAGAAAAGCAAGAATAAAGTTTGTTTTCTTGATGCACATGCCACGGTACGGACTTAATCACACTTGGAAATAAAATGTGTAAGCGACCGGAGAGCATATGCCCTGTAAACGAAAGGTCTCAGGTTCGCATCCCGGTCAGTATGCATATTTTTTCTAAGCCTTTTCTTACTGCATCAAGCTAAAATTGACAGGACGTTATACTGTGAAATTTAGTGAGCAATCCATTTCATATACTAAAAATCGCACAAACCATGTTTTATTATTATACATGTGCCTTACTGTTCACGTTCAACTTCATGAATATAGTATCTATACATTAAGATACGGTGAACTATTCATCCGTCAATTTAAAAATGTCCTCCATCCCCGTTTTCCTATATGTATAGAGGGCCAAAATGTTCCTGTTGAAAACATTCAATAAAACTTTGTTTACCATAAAAATATCATTTCGCATTTCCAAATTACATTTCAATAGATAGGATAGAAACTGTTTCTTCCTTTAAGTTCTGAGGACATGTGACCTTAGAACTAGTTCAAGCTTATTGGACAAAGAAATGCAATGGTGCCTGAGAAAATATTTTCATAAATGAAATTTAAATCAATATTTGAATGGTGGATGCACACAATGGCATCAAAGTTCTCTGCCGTTAGTTTTCCTGTTACTGCATCTTTTGAACGAGCTTCTCCTCCTACTACATCCATTGAATAAACCCATCCTCGTGCAGCAGCATCTTAATGTTTTACTGCATATACTGTTTTGATTGTACTGTTAATGGCAGTATTAGTTCGCATTTCATCAACATTTCTCTAAGGCTTTGGGTTTGTGCATCGTATAATTTTTAGCGACAGGTTCGAATCCGAGAAGCGGAATTTGACCGTTACTTTCACAGTCACCTGTCACTTGTCAGAACTCCAGAAAACAGTTATAGAGGGTAGTCAACTATTGAAAGCTGCAAATTCTGAGCGTACATTTCATATACATGTAGCATAAATAATTTACACTCTCCGGGGGAAATATAAAATTCTCCAAAATTGTATACTGAAACATAAAACGTTAAAGTAACAACATAAGTCGAAATCTAGGTAGCAATTTGGAAATATCTGTTTAAAACGTTGGTGAGCTTATATTGACGATCCGCTTCACTACAGAATATGCTTATTTTAGAATTTCAAAAGCGTGTCTTACCATTCATTATTTGGTAGTGTATACTTTCAAAACATAGAAACACTTTTAATGTACCGGAACATTTGTATTTGATGGCTTGTCCTTAAATATGTTACCTCTAAACATTTAGAAGACCTATGTTTTACACCAAAATCTGAGAGGGAGCAGCTGTAAACCTAAACAATCATTTTCTGTTCATGTTTGGACCACAACTTACCACGCCATCTTCGTAGTTCATGATACCATTCATGCAGTAACAGGAATCCTTTATTTTAAACTATCCATCCGGACACTCGATCACAGAAGACATCAATAAAATATATTTCAATATTGCTAAAATTTTTCTTATCGTTTGTACTTAGTTATGAACAGTCTTTCTAAAATAGTGCAAACAAATGTTTCATCTTTGTTTTTTTACAGATTTGACATTGTCCTGCTACATAGTGCAAATACACCCTAAGTGAGAAAATGGCAAAGGTTGTCAATTCCACAGCAAAATATGTTTAGTTATCACACACTGCTTACATCAAAATGTGTCAGATCTTCTTAAGTATCCTCGTCTGACTAATCATTCCAAAGACAATCAGGCGGAAGAATTAGAATTCCATATAATGATCTTAATTTAGGTGTTAAGATTTAACTCTGAACGTATTTGTACTGTTATGACTGATACTAGTTACAGTTTAAAGTCCCAGGAGCACAATTACAAGTAGCTCTTATTTTACCAAGAACGTTGTGTTACCAGCGGAAATGATCTTTATTTGTACCAAAAACAGACATAACCTTGCTTTTTAAAGTACATATTAGAAATAAAGCAATTGTTTTCAAAGACATTGCTAAGAAAACAACAGAAATGCTTTCTGGCAACTCTTTTTCGTGAAGAAACAACTTTAACACGAAAGAAAGACACATGCTAACACTGTTTTAGTGTATTGTTGTATCATTATCCGATCAATAAATATAGTTTGCGATACCAGTAAATTGACTGTGATCCTGGGGCTTTAATATTTAAACTTACTCCTCAGAATACAAATAAAGAATTCAGTATAAATGTTTTGCTTGCCTATATTACATGATCTTGATGAACCTAAGGTTGGTTTAAATATTTGTCCATACAGGTTTTGTAAGGCAAAAAAAAACATAATATATTTGAATATTCTATTTTTAACAAATACAAAATATACTCCATAAACAGAAAACAATGAGCACTGAAAACAGCTCCCTTGGACGATGTATTCGGAAGGAGCTATATCCGGTGTTAAACACGCTCCCCCGGCATTTTGTGAATCCTACATCGCTGACTGACTTGTACAATCTCTTGTACATGTATTCGTATTGTCAGAATAGCTCTAGTTCCACCAATCGGAACACCTCGGCAGAATGCTTCGCATCTAATGTAGGGTAACGGAATCTGCCGAGGACTTCCGATTGCTAGTTCCACACGCCATGTGCAACAATACGCTTGACTGACAGGAAGCCACGCCCAGTGAAAGCGATTTATATGCGCTGTAAGTACATATATTGGAAATAAAGAAAACGGCATCTAACAACGACTGGTGGAACAACAGATGTTCTTGTCTTGCAGGAAAAAGAATTCTTCTCCAAGACAACGCCAAGAAATCTGCAACAGAAACAGAAAAATTCTTCATTGATCTATAAAAAGGAGGAATATCGGTATCAAGTAAGTTAATCGCTTTTACCTTAAAGTTTGTCGCTCGTAGAGTTTGGTGAACAATTTAAGTTTTCCGAACTGCTTGAATCAAACCAGTAAAGCTGCTTGCTCAGTTACCGTTGAAAAAAACATTTATAAAAAAATGACATACTTATACATAAATATAAAACTAAATGCTAGAATCAAAATATAAGCAAAATCTAGGTAGGAATTTGCAGAAATCGATTGAAAATGTCGGTTTTACGGCACCGCTACACTATATGTATATATTAGAATTTCAAAAGCATTTGCAACGCTTTTGAATTTGGAAGCGTATTTTTCATTTAATTTAGAGATTTACGTGACCGGAATTTATACTGAAGCCTTTTTATATGACCATTTGGTCTAAGATACGTTATTTTCATACAATTTCAAGAACATTATTTTTTACCAAAATCTGAGAGCGAGCAGCTTTAAATTAAAAGGTTAAAGTAAAAGCTCCTGTTAAATATGGCTGAATTTTTGAAATTATACGCTACCATCAGCCGTTTTGTAGATTTATACATGTGTTGTTGATTCTAGGCATTACTTTTACGTTTTATGTTTAAGTATATCATTTTGGAGAAGCAGTGTCAAAAATAAATATATTATAATATTACCATTCAAAGTGATAACTATGATTTTAAGATAAAGACATACAAGACTAAGTATATATGATTTTTATTCTTAGAAACAAGAAAGATACCGTGTCTGTACTAAGATATATAAAATTGTGTATAAAATCTCACCACAGCGCATAATTTTATTAACTTTTTCTGGTCAAATATCATTAGTCCACTTATATTTCAAGGTTTATTTTCAGTGTTATTTGTATAAGCTGATAATTATAGCGGTGGTTGCAATGTCATCCAAACCTTTGTATTGCCAAGCTGAAACCTATTATTTTAATAATTACACTCAACAACTTTTCTTAGTATCCACCTGAAATATATGTGCCATTTCAAGATAAGTGAAAGGCAAAATTTTGCAATGACTCGCAGAGTCGACAACTCCGCTAACCTTACAAAAAAGTCATGTGAAATTCACAAAACTGTCAATTAACAGGTAATTTTGCATTTGATCCAAATTACTTAGAAAAGCACATGTTTGTTTCAAAACGATTTTGTTAATTATTTTATAGATATTATACAGTATATTACGACTCTGGATATAGCGAAAGTACGGGTATAACGAACATATTTTCTTGGCCCCAGTGTTTTTTCTTCTTTATTTAATATGAAAATGCGATGGAGATACCATACTCCAGATATAAAGAACATGAGGAGAGCGGAGGTGTAGAGGTTAAGATGTCGGCCGCTCATCACGGAGGTTGCGGGTTCGAGCCCCACTAGGGTCACAACCGTACTTCCTCATATGACACCAGTACTGGTTTTTCCAGGAAGCGGACTCGAGAGGGACTCGATAAGCTACAAGCTTTCTTCACAATAGAGGGGAGCGGTGGTGTAGAGGTTAAGGTGTCGGCCGCTCATCCCGGAGGTTGCGGGTTCGAGCCCCACTGGGGGTCACGATCGTACTTCCTCAAAATACACCAGTACTGGTGTTTCCAGGAAGCGGACTCGAGAGTGACTCGATAAGCTACAAGCTTTCTTCACAATCGAGCTTAAATAAATTAGTATAAACTAAACTAATCGAGCTAAAATAAATTTAGTATAATCTAAATGTAACCCTGGTATTAATTCGTCTTCTATGCGTATGTGTCGTCCATGTTGTATTGCCCGTAGTCACCTAACTGTATCGTGTCTTATTTACCTAACTGTAACCGTGTCCGTACCTAACTGTATTGTGTCGTCTGTATATACCTAACTGTGTATTATTTCTATAGTTGGTTACGCAAGAGATGTCAGCGTGAGTTGAGAGGTCGTATGAATGTGCTCACTAAAACTCCTCGTGAATGACCCCTGTTCTATTCCCGCCTTTCCATTCTTTATCCTGGACACTTCTTCTTCTATTGCCTTAGGTATAAGATGTGCTTCAGAGTATCATCATACAGAAATACTGTAAGCGAATAGATATCTACGTATTTAGTATCTAAATACTTCAAGGAGTTGATCCTGGTAAGGTTTTAGATTGTTTTCGTTTTCCTTAACTGTGATAATTTGATATAATCTAAATTAGTGAATTTAATGTAATTTGGAATTGTATAACGAATATTGAACTATTTGTAATTATTCCTTCTTATTTGTTTTAGGCTTTATTTCCATGCCTGTAATAAATACAGCGAATGCGGTCATACATTGAGTTAGTGTTTCTTATACACCACAACCCCCGGTTACATAAACATTTTAAAGGTCTAAAGAGGTTCGTTATAAACGGTGTTTACTGTATACATGTAATTCTGTTTTTATCAAAGTATTTCCCCACACTTAGAGAAGCGATAGAGTTGAGTCTTTAATTTTTAACCTTACAATGATTTTCTTTCCCATGCAGTTACGCATCATACCTCAGGAATAGCTTCTATACTTTTTCCATAGCTAAATTTTCATACAGCTGCGGAAGGGGGACCAATGAGTTATTACTATGGTGAAATGTTCAAGCTCAATCTGATGAATGTTGTTATGATTATAAAATATCGATCAAAATATTTTGAAAATATTACGAATTCATTGTAACAAAACATAGCACTGATGCTATATATTTCTTCTTGATTCCTCTTTTGAAATTCAAGAATAAAAACCGTGAGTCATTAATGTAATTTCCAATTTTACCTCTTAATTATAAAAGTAAAAATGTTACATATAATTATACTTATGATACGCCTACATTTGCGCTGATTTCTAAACTCATCACAATGTTATATGAATGACCTACCATTATTGTTTTTGATATTAAACAAACTTAATACTTATATAATTATTATATGCGGAGTTCATGGGGGATGACCCCGACCCCATGGGGGATGACCCCGACTCCATGGGGGATGACCCCGGCCCCATGGGGGATGACCCCGACCCCATGCCCTCTATGTTGCGGGGATCTCTCTAACAGCATAGGGGATGACCCCGACCCCATGCCCTCCATGTTGCGGGGATCTCTCTAACAGCATGGAGGATGACCCCGACCCCATGCCGTCCATGTTGTGGGGATCTCTCTAACAGGAATTCCTCAAAAGATATACGAATTGACAGGAGAAGCCCATACTTACTGTATAATGAAACTGGCGATCGGAAACTTGTGTTAGAAGCCGATCTAACGTTCTTAAGTATAGAAAGTATTACTAGAAAAAGGAAACCCGAAATAATGTGTCTTGGACTAAACTAGAAATAAATGCTATGTACATTTGTATATGAAGGCATTTCAGCAATCATAATCCGTTTATATTGCTAATGACTGAGCGTGTTGAAAGCGAGAATACTTTTGTCTTTAATACATTTTGTACCAAAACTGTTTAAACCATTTGCCGGCTTTGCATCTTTACGTGACAATTTTGAAAAATCAAACGAAATTAAAAATTGGGTTTTCTATTTCGGGCACGGGAACATATTCGATAGGTTTGATATCCGCCACTGGGGACGATCTGTTTGTAATTTGATAGTACATGTAGTTTTTCTGTTTTGTTATTTAATTGATATTTCTATATAAGGAGTAAATTATGTTTTACAAAAACAAAGTCAATGCTTAACATGCCCGGTGTTTGAACCTACTGTACTCTAAAGATTTTATTCACCTCTTTTATCTCTAAATTAAGAAAGACAATATCCGGACTTTCATTATCTCGAATATATTTTCTATAAACGTGTAATTATTAAATTACCGATCTTGTTATTACAGGTATATCCGTTTTAATCTGTTTCTATTTAGCTTCTTTTCTCCAGAAGTAATTGAGAACCTTTGATATCCACATGCAAGCCACCTTTTACAATAATTAATATACCAAAAACCTTTCGTGTTTATTCCATGTTAGTTAATTACAGCATACCCCGTATATTACGACTCAGGATATAGCAAATAAGGAACAAATTTTCTCTGTCCGAGTTTGTTTTTGTTTCTTTATTTCATATGAACATGTTATATGGATATAACGAACTCCGGATATAAGGAAAATATTTAAATGGTCACAAGGAGTTCGTTACTTTGAAGGCCATATTGAAAATTAGAATATATGTTTTCATATGTCTAAATGTGTAACCTTCGGTAAATAAAGCTATTATTATTATTATTATTATTATTATTATTGTTATAAACGGAGTTTACTGTAAAGGGTGTGGAAAATAAGTTATTCATGCATAGTCTGTTTCATTTTTGAGACATTATCTCGAGCTTCTACCTACAGCAACTGTCTTCTAAGTTCATGGCAGATTTAAAGTCAAGAAATGAATAATAATTGGTTTTCGTTATAACAATTTTTTATCATAGTTTAACTTTGACCCTTTTTAACACTTAATTGCCGCCATAAAATGTTTAATTGATCTACATTCTATTACCCATGATGACCCAATAAGCCATGTTTTTGGAATTCAAACCAATTTTTCTCTGCTTGCATGAGGACCCATGTTTGAGCTCTGGGTGTTCGTTTATCCAATAATGCATTGTTTCTAAACCCAAATGATGAGAAACGTTTGTGTACCTAGTGCGTTTAATAGATGGATTTATGCAAAATCATATTATTATAATAACAATCCAAATAGTTTACATAAAAACAAATTACATCACATACGACGCTCACAGAATTAGCTTAAAGTCCCAGGAACACATTTACAAGTAGCTTTCATTTTAATACCAAGAAAGATGTATTACTGACAGAAATCACCTAAAATTGTACCAAAAACATTCCCAACTTTGCTTTTTTAAATTAGTAAGAACATATGAAAATGGAAAATTCAACAAAAAACCACATTATTACAACAACGTTTTCATATCATCATTTTCATATTAACGTTTCGGCGAAAGTCTTCATCAGAATGATTTTTTTTAAGAACAAATGAGAAACTTAGCGTAGTATTGTTTTCAATGATATTGCAAAAAAATAAGAAAGTCATTTTGGCAACTCCTTTTCGTGCGGAAACAACATGAATACGAAAGAAAGGCATTTTTGTATGTCATAATTGTTTTATAGTGAATAGAACACAGTTCTTTCATCATCATCCTATCAATAAATGTTTGTTAATATAGCAGTATTCAAAGTGATCCTGGGACTTTAAATGCAGACTTTGCTTGCAAATATAATAGAATCTAATATAAAATCTTAAATTAACTTAAATGAAGTTTATATCACGGATTGATAATTCAGAAGTACTAGAGTTCGTGTAAATATACCCGATTTCGCAGTTTTCATGACAAAATAACTATTTACCGAAAATAGCTCAATATTCAAAACATTAACTGTACTGTCAGATCATAAAAATAAACATTCTTTTACAATTCTTTCTACTTTCACTTTATTCTATAATGACGTCATACTATTGGTCCGCTCGATTATAATCATCTAAAATGTGACCGGTTAACCTTAAATTGTGGACCCGGTTTCGCACATGCTGCTACTTTTAGAACGACGGACAGGTTAGTAAAACAAGTTGATGAAAAAGAAGGAATAACATCTTAAAGCTTGAAAAATTATTATCATTTCACATTTTCTGTCTATTTCGTACATTTATAGACTACAAGGAATACATTATAGTTTATGCATTGACTTTAACATGCTGGAGATACTTCAAAACATCAATTTGTTTGCAAACATATATTTAAAGAGCAAGGCAAGTCAGAAAATAATTTGACTTTAAATTGAAGAATTTGTTAAGAGGAACACACTGTTGAAAAAATTCTAAAATCGGAGTATTCAATGTGAAGATTGAAAATTTTAAAAATTGAGAAACATGGAGGCGGCCATTTTGAATTTGTGATGTCATAGTACTGTAATAAGATATTCATGCAGGTGCGACTGCTAAATTAAAAACAGCAGCTTCAAATAAATATTAAAACATTGAAACCTACATGCCACTGAATTAAGGATACCAGCAAAACGATCATGAACAAGAGTAAAGGGGGTTCAAAATTCAGCTCCTATTGTCTTCCAACTTATCTTTGTCAAAGATGTCTTTGTATCAACTTGTGTCTCAAATAATTTATTCAAATGAATAAGCTGCAAGTATACTTTTCCAATTTGTTACCATGTTTAATGACAATTATTATTTATAGGGAGAGAGTTTATAAATAAGCCTAGAGCTTTCTACTCAATCCTTTATGCTGTTGTATATTAAGTATGTATAACATGTCATTTCTAAATAAAATATTGTTTAAACCAAAATTCAGTTTTGAAAAAGGAGTGTGTCTAATACTAGTAGTATGTCTAATTTGCATATATTTGCTAAATTTTAGATTTCTTATAGCTCTTATTTTTATCCGATTTAAAAATAATATTTTAACAGTGTGTTTGTGTAAACAGGTTTTTTCATTTCAGACTTAGTTATATTTTGACTTGCGTTACCCTTTAACACGGACCACATGGATTGGCAACTCTCGTATCTTCTATACAAGATCAACCTTTTTATCGCGGATGGCGAGATTTTATGCGAGATTTTAGCATCGATGGACAATATCCGAGGTTTGCCGAAATCGAAAACTCCCAGCGTCCACCTGTCCTCCATCTTGAAAAATAATCAAATTTAATCGTGTCTTCTTCAATATTTATAGCTCAATAGTTTTTGTTTTTTCTCTTTAAGTAACATTAGTCTCATTCCAACCTATATCTGTTTTTCGTAATGCGTAATTTTTATCGATTTTGTATGTTGAAATTTTGTCAGCGCGATGTTGAATGAAGCTTCCCGCCGTCCTCCATCTTGGAACGTATCGGGGGAAAACGTAAACAATAAATCAAATTGAATCGTGTCTACTTCAATATTTATGGCTCAATAGTTTGTATTTTTCTTTGTTTATGCAACTTTTGTCTTATTCCAAGCTAATCTTTTTTCATAAGGCGTAACTGCTATCGATTTTGTTTGTTGATAATTTTGTCAAGTCTGGCGGCACCTGCCGAATATCACAAATCGGAAAATTTCCGAAAAACACCGAGCGCGCGCAAAGCATGATGGGTAACATTTACTCCGATATCGCATTATCGATTTTTGGAAGTTGCCAAACCATGTGTATATATTTCCGTGCCTTTAATTGTAGCATCCAATATGGCATATTTCCGGATACTCCAATTTTCTAATAAGGTGAATAATAAGTAAATAGTCCCCATGTCAAACGGTACTCGCACATTCAAAAGATATTTGATTTAGTGACATTGACTCCGGTAAACATGTTGGTGCAGTCTTTCCTGACTGACCTAAAAAGCATCTGATATTGTTGAGCACGACATAAATGTACACTTATATAAATTTAAATTATATAACTTTCATAAAAGTCATTAAACCTACCTGAAAACACATCTAAGTAACCGAACACAGGCAATTATATTTAATAATCAATTCTCTAAAACCAAAACCTTCTGCATGGATCCAAGTGTGGCCCCTTCTATTTCTTACTTATTCAATGATATTGCACTGACAGCAAAGTCTGTCAATCTTGATCTTTTTGCAGACGATTGTACACTCAATAATTCAAGCAGTACTATAAACAAAGTAGAAAATAATCTTTAAAACAGTCTAAATAGAATTAATAAATGGTGTACTATAAATAGCATGTCTTTACGTCCTTCAGAAACAAAACGTTTGGTGCTTCAAGACAGAAAACCAAGAAAGTTGGGAAGTTGAAATTGAAAGTAGGAGCAATCTCATAGAAAATACCATCACACAAAAGCTCCTAGGAATAAACATTGCCAACACACTTTCATGGAAATATCAAATGTATGAATACATTGTAACACTTAACTCAAAATTCGCATTTTTAAAACATATTTGACGCCGCGTCTATATGAAATGCTCCTGGTGATTTGGTGAGGAAGAGGCGATCTTTTATGTCTGTTTCTAAAAAGATGTCTTTGAAGTTGAACTCTAAAAAAATCTGCTTTTTTATATAGCGTACGTACGGGCATCACACGATGTCTGTGCGGATTTGGAACAAAGCGAGGTCTGTAAGAGCTTACCAGGGCTCGCACCTCTATCGCAAGGGAAAAGCACGGTCAAAGTTAGATGCTACGGACACCGGGTGGGGAACTTGCGATGTCCGCACTAGCCCTGCATGACGTTAAGTTCGCCTTCCGGGCTCCGTACGATTTCCTTGACAATTCTAGCTATAAATGAGAAACTTGTTTATTCTTGTCGTACGGACACCGTGAAGACTCTGTACGGGCAACGTACGAGCGGCGTATAAGCACACGTGCATCGTACGAGGTTACTCCGAGCTACCCCAAGCTCCGCACGACCTGTCTGCGATGTCCGTTCCGTACGTATTTCCACAATTGTTTCCTCCAAAAGATCGTACGGGGCATGAAGGCATGTGATTAGACGCTACGATTGTACGGAGGCCGTACGGATTTTAAAAGTTGGTGAAATCGTACGATTTTATAAAACGTACGGACATCGTACGTATATTGTGACCAAGGCATTAGATAATTTCCATTGTGCATTTTAGACTGCTTGCACATTGACATTTATATCATTCGGTGTTTGTTTAAGGGCTACGCTCAGGCCTTGTGATATTATTTCTGTTTCGGCAGTTTGACACATGCTAATATGTTGCTCTGTACAGTTATTCCACGCTATAATATAACAGTGCCTGCTTTACTGCATCTAACTGTGTCAAACTGACTAATAGTTGAGTCCGTGGTATAGAAAGGGGGTAACACGGATGTATACTCTCTAGAAATTGCGCATAATGCGAGAATAACTTGTGCTCCATTAGAAGAGTCATGTCGATACTATTCGAGTTTAACAGATTTGACAGCGAGTACGTGGAGGACATTATGCCTCTTACATTCCAGCATAATATATTCAAAAGCATGGGTAATGTGAATTTTGTGTTGTAGTTCATTGTGAATGTTTCCAAGCGTCAGTATTCCTATTCCAGTCGTAATCGCTCGAGCACCAGTCGTTTTCTGTTTTGACGTTTCGTTCGTATTCATAATCGTACTTGTCGCGACGGTTGTAGTTATTCTCGTACTTGTCATGTCTGCTGTAGTTCCCGTCGTCTTCGTTCCGCTTCTGTCTTCGTTGTCTGTAACGTTGAGAACGGTCGTCGGTGTTACGGTACGACCCTCAGTTTGTGTTTCTGTTGCATCCGTACGTCTGTTTCAACTCTTGGCACGAAACCAATCGTATTACATTAATACCATTAGGCAAAGGGTACTCAAGTTCAACTTTGTGTACATCCGACTCAGGGATATTAATTATTCCGGAAGAACCCATTCCTTCCGTAGTACATTGCCATATGTGTTACATGCACATAATTTTCTATTAGATATTCGTACACGTCTTGCTCACAAACCTCTGGATCTATGTTACCTACAAGTCTGAAATATTTATTTTCTTTCGGACAGCTGTGAATCTGTCGCATATGGAATGATATTTAGGTAAAAATTACACAATGCCTGCTTACTGTAACAATTTACTCATTGACAGTGCTATTGTGCTTATTGGTACAGTCATTATGCATGCTTGCACTTTCATCACGCTTGTTGACAATGATACCATGCTTGCCAGACGTTACAACTTTTATGTTGTTTAGGCCATGATGCCTTTTTTCATATTTTCTTTTGACTGAATGACAGTGCAATCTAGCGTAATGGTTTATTTCATCATGCTGTGGATATCTTGGATAATTTGTAATGCATCCAAAAACAAAATACACGAAGTGATCAACCAGTATGGAAAATGTTATCAGGCACTAAGCAAAACAGAACTAAGCATAATGTCATTTCAAAATTGTAAGTCACATTTTGATAACAGGGGGCGCTATGTTCTAGTCGTGTTTTTCCGTAATTTGAATAATTATTTGCCGGAAAGATTATCGTGGATAAACTGATATTTTGTAATATAATTGCTGTAAGGTAAATTAGCTTGTAGCATTAAATTACCATGGATATTACACGTTACAACATATCATATCTTTCTGAAATCTTTCATAAAAATTACTTTCATAACTAAATATTCAATATTTATACTGAATGCCTTGGAGGTTACAGGAATTCTTAATCCTTGATTTTCCAGGAAATGAAATATAAAAGGAAGGTAATATAACAATTTGCCCCATTCACGATTCACCCCAAATTAGTGATGATTCGCCCCACATTAGTGACAATTCGCCCCACTTTAACAACATCATATTAAGCATGTTATAAATCATTTTACTGTGAAAAATGTTTAGTTTAAATGTACGTTTTTGTATATATCTGGTGTTATGTTTCATATTTTTACATGTAATCATTTTGCCTGAAAATAATTCTTATTAATGCAATAAATTAAAATCATACCCTCAACAGTAATATGTTTGTCAAAGTAAGTGGTCAAAAACATGTTTCATAGGATGATCATTAAGGTGGTGTGAATCATCATTAAAGTGGGTCTAATCGTTATTAGATATTAGATTACTGATAACAAAACTGTAAAAAAACACAAACAAATGTCTTCTTTTCAAATGTATATCATATATGCAAGAATAAACATTCGACTTAAACATTTTCCCAAGTAAATGATTTTAAACATACTTAATTATTAGGTTAATATAATGATATTTAATTAATGTGTGGCGAATCTTCACTTAAGTGGGGTGATTCGTTATGGGGCGAATCGTGAGTGGGAGGAATCGTTTTCGTTACTAATATGAAAGGAATATTATTATGTATCAATCTTACAAAAAAATTGAAGCAACCAAATCCAACCCTTTGTCAGTTAGATTTTTATTTTATTTCTAATTCTGCTAGACCAATAGGTCACATTTTGTACATGTAATTATGATAAAATCTTTGAATAATATGCAGTGGCGTAGGTACCGGTACGCAAAAATGCAGTTGCGTACACATTAATTGGTGTGTTCAAAATGATCGGTTTTAAAATTAATTTTAAATACATCATTGGGCTTCCTCATTTTTATTTTTTCAAGAAGGAAAGCGCACAAAAAATCCTAGTATGTTCGCATCTTTGGTGCTGGAACCGCTTAGAGTACACATTGTTTTAACCTAGCTACACCACTGATATGAATGTAATGCTTTATTTCAATAAATGCATACAGATAATGTTGAAAAAACAAACAGATTTCCACTTCCATTTTCACTATATTTATATAATGTCAAATCCTTATTTAACACTCCTGTCCCTCAGTTACAACACATAACATAACTCCTGCATGGGAAAGCTTGATGCTAAATACACGGCAATTTCCCCTCCCATCCCGAGTTCCCCTACGGTGTGAAGGCAATGATTGCAATTGACTAGTGCAGAATGGCTCAATAGCACTTCCGACGGTATACTACTCTACTATGCCCAAAAAACCTATTGATAATGAAGTAAATCCTGGGTGAGAAAATACCAAATTCCCTCCTGGGGCTCAAACCCCGGACCTCGTGATCTGAAGGTGGACACTCAACCACGTCGCTAATGGGGTTAACCCAACAGCAAGGCTGTTTGAAGTGGCCTATGAACCTACAATCACTACACTTCTCCCTCTTTTACTTTTTAGAGCTAGACAGCTCTCCAGATTAACCCTCCATGCTCCCCGAATGAGTCTGTCAAACACTTCTGACACCATTAAAGTAAATCCTGGGTGAGATAATACCAAGGTCCCTCCTGGGGCCCGGACCTTGTGACCTGAAGGCGAACACTCAACCACGTCGCTAAAGGGTTTTAACCCAACATCAAGGCTGTTGGAAGTGGCCTATAAACCTACAATCACTACACTATTTACAACAGAGACAAAACATAACTTGTATTGGTCTTGTAGAATCTTCTCCAGTTCTAGTACTCGTCTTCTACGTCAGTTTTTTACACAAGCGCACCCGTATCAAAATGTGATGTGCAAATTTGCAATTAACATCATGCTTACTTTCAACTTGCTTAGCGGCTGATTGTATCTTTCATTTTGTGTGGTCACATCGTGTGTTTTGTTCTAGGAGCATTATAGATGTGCAATGTTGAAATATCAAAGCTTATATACAGTCCCGTCATGTTGAAATATTTCATTACGCTATATTGCACTGTCATTCAGCCATATAGACATCAGGGACTAAACACCAAACAAGTTGTAACTTCCAGCAATCATGGTATCATTGTCAACAAGCGTGATGAAAGTGCAAGCATGCATAATGACTGTACCAATAAGCACAATAGCAGTGTCAATGAGTAAATTGTAACAGTAAGCAGGCATTGTGTAAATTTTACCTAAATATCATTTCATAGTCGCATGCCAACCGCCCATTTACATTGCCATTTTCAGTATTTGAGAACTCGGCATTATTATTGTCGGAAAAGTGACGTTACGTCTTTGCTCAGTAGCATTTTTCGGAGGGAGCGGTAGAGACGCGGTAGATTTATTTACATTAGTCTTTTTTACATAGTTTTAAATCTGTCGCGTGCCGACCGCCGGATTTATGTGGCATTTTAAGCAGCCGTCGACTCAGCAGTATTCTGGTCTATTTTATTTTTATCAGGAACATTTTACAACGGGGATGGTAGGACTTTCACTTTCTTTTGGAGTTTTTGAGTGATTTAGAATTATAACATTTGCGTATGAAGATTTATGTGAGTTTGTGAGATAGCTATTTTGCTCTTGTGAGGTTACAACGTCATTCCTGTACACGCTATACTACATTGGATGCATGAACTGAGTTTCTCCGATGTACCTGTCGGACACTCTTGGTACTCTCGTGCTATTTCAGACAGACGTATACGATAATCATTCACGGGCTAATAATCGCTCCATTTCAGCTACATAACGCTTTCGAAGTGCCACGTCCAAATTCTGGTAAAACTGCTGTTGCTGCGGATGCTGAGACAATTCATCGTAATCCCCGTTCGTCTTGTTCTCTTTTGATTTTCAAGAGAGTTTCGTTAATTAAATTTTTAGGGATTGTTTCATTCATAAAATTCTCATTTTGTTTTGATTTATATTCCTTTTACTTTTTTTTTGGTTTCAAGTTTTTTACCTTTTTAATCAAATAACTCACAATACTTTGAACAGGCTCATTTTGTTGGTGGATATTAAAGACTACATGTGTTGTTACTGTAACTTTACAGTGTATACCGAGTACTTTGACGCATTAATGAAGTGATAGTTATTTTTCCGAACAATTAGTTAAGGGGTCACAGTATGTAAATTGTTTCCTATATATAGTTGTATTCTTGTTTTGAATAGACACTGTAGGCCTACTGCCACCAGGTGTGTTTAAATACAGCGGAGGAGAGGACGTGTTTTATGAACCAATTCTCACACAATACCATTGCAAAGGTAGTACCTGGTGTTATTATTTTGGTCATTGAAAGTCATCAATATTTTTCTAGTTTATACTAATTTGGGAAGAAAGCTTGCAGCTTATCGAGTCACTCTCGAGTCCGCTTCCTGGAAATAGAGAATAACAGGTTACTGTCTTTTGAGAAAGGGTTTCTCAGACGAGGTTAGATATGGTCCTGGAAGGGGCGAGGCTTGCCGAGCCCCTTCCGGACCATATCTAACCGAGTCTGAGAAATCCCTTTCTCAAAAGACAGTAACCTGTTATTCTATTTATCATGCCACTATTATGATGTTAAATCATTAATTTCTTCTTTTTTATTTAATTTGGGGGCGATTATTTCGAAAAATACGGTAACCATTTTGTACATGACAGGTATACGCAAGAAAAAGTAGTTCAAAAATTTTGATCAATAATTTTACAAGATAACATATTTTTCAATACCAGTTTCTTTGACATTTAAATTGCTGCATAAAATTATAGTTATTCAGCATAGTCAATAAAAAAATTGTCAAATATGAATACCAACTGTGCAGATCAGGCGTAGGAAAATACCACATAGATCTTCTATCAAAATTTAATGGCCGCTTGGCGAAACAGACAGCAATGTGTGAGGAAGTTAGCCAAGTTTTTAACAGGATACAGGTAATATTTTGAAATTTAATGCAACATTTAAGAAAAGAACACTGTTTTTGTGAATTTCAAATGGCAAAAAGCTAATTAAAGGCTAAATATTCGAGTCACAACACACGTGTCTGCCTGATTTGACAGCTGAAAAGTTTATTTCAATGAATGCCAGGTTTATTGCCTTTGTCGTTATTTGAATGCATGGTGTACTTTTAAATATTATGCATAACAACAGAAGCACAAAAAACAGTGACTACATGTCATACAGACTGCCGGAAGCATTGTGTTAGCTAGGTGGGTGGGGTAATTTACATTTGGAATATGGACCAGTGTGACAGAGGCTGGAGGTTCAATAATTGTAGATGGCAACACAGTCTGTTGAGTGTGAGACTAAGTGCTCTGCAATGACACTGAATTACTCTTGTCAAATTTACTTGTTGCAGCATTGTTTATGTTAGCAGTCCTGACTGATCTGCTAAAGATGAAAATATTTGTGCATTTTTAGCTTATTTGGTCAAATGAGTGATATGTTGCGGTTGTTTATATCAGTTGGTTTCTGTTCGAAACCCGTAAACTTTGGTATGGTTTATTTTCTAGCTGAATGGTTCCGCTGCGCAAAATGCCCGCTTTTCCATTAAATAAATTGTGTTCATTAAGTTTGTCAATTGTCTTAATTCCAACTATTTATTTCAGGAGCCACTGGTCGTATTCCTGAGGTGTTTTTCTTCTTGGTTCCAAGTGAAATGGGTCTAAATCCAGACTAAATCCATGCGGACGCTTAGCTGCGTCGTATCTGTATGATGCGGATACTAGATCACGTCCATCCCTGACGGACCACATACATAAGATGCGCCCTTTCTTGAACCACCACTGTCTTCAGTACGTGTTTTTGTTTGGCGTTTAGTCATTTAACAATTTTACATACATGTAAAAAAAAAAATCAATTGCAACAAAAATATTTAGAGGATAATTTTTGGTTTTGGTGTAATTTCACGTTATAATTTCACCGAGTGGGCATCAAAAGTGATATTTTCACGAGCGGCTGAAAAAGCGCATCAAACATGACATCATTTTAATGATGCCATCATCATATGGTTTCCAGTGTACATTACAATTGATACACTAATGGCCAATTTCTTTTCTGTGGCTTGAAACCTGG
The DNA here is from genome assembly GCA_022818135.1 of Saxidomus purpurata. NCBI lineage: Eukaryota > Metazoa > Mollusca > Bivalvia > Venerida > Veneridae > Saxidomus > Saxidomus purpurata. Next base: position 11,346,221 of record JAFMSR010000004.1, read on the forward strand.
TTTGAAACCTAGATTGAACAAGCCGAGTTTCAATCCAGGATTGAATCCAAGCTAATGCGGATTTCTTTTCTCTGTCTTGGTCAAACCACTGTCCGTTTCTTTTGTACTGATTTCAATCCTAGTTTGGGGGAAATTGCACGGGTATTACGTGAAACATGCTATTAACGGCACTGTGATAGTCGTTCATTTAAAAACCGCAGTGACTCATGGAATATATATATTAATTAATAAAGTCAATTAATAAAAAATTATCAAAAAGTAGGCAAATTAAAACCCAGTGCGCTAGATGTCTCATAATACATAATGAATGAATTTATAGAGTACGATAAAAGTTATAACGTGTCAGTGAGTGAGCGGACGGACGAAAATGGAAAGAACGAGCGAATAAGGAAGGTATAATGATGCAGACAGGCAGGAAAATGAGAGGTTGTGGAGAAAAGATAGGGGAAAGGTACATACAAGTTATTTTCCCGTAACTCGGAGATTTGTTTCCTATTAATGTAACATTGTTTCGAAAAAAAAAATTGTTTCCATAATTTTTAATTTATTCAGAACTACACAAACAAATGTATCACTTATCTTTTTATTTTTCCAAACCAACTCACTACATACATAACAATGCATAAGTGTAAATGATATATAAAGATTGACGGACAGACGAACGGCTGAATAACTGGCCTTCTTTTTTGATAAGTTGTGAGCGTAACAGAGAGGGGTGCGTAAAATGCGTGACTTAGGAAAAATACATATCTTATTTTATCCTTTTCACCATCATAATGAAATATAAAACACCACCAAATTAGTGTAAAGATGCCGCTTCACGAGAAAACCAGACTCGATAAAAAGTGCTCTTTATGTAAATGTTTTTCCTAAATTTTTAGAACACTACCTGTAAAAGAAAGTAGCCGTTCAATATATTTGTTAACATTAAAAACCGTAAAGACAGTCGCAAATATCCAAATTACAAATCAGTTGACTATTTATTTGATAGTCGCAAAGTTACATGACGTAACCAATTAGGATCGACGTTACTATAGTAGTGCGTTGTTACTTCAATTTTGAAACTTGAAACTTTCGTAAGTTAAATATTTACACATTTGGCAACAGGCAACTGCCAACTGTAATATTGGTCAGAAGAGTCTGGCAAAGAACTCAACATCACTGTTGATATGCTTTCATGGAAACATTCGATATTTCTTACAGTTATTCTTCAAAATATACATGGATAATACGTAATTATTTGACAGGCATGCAATGATGAGTTCTGCATGTTCAGTGTGTGACGTTCCTAAAATGTAAATTACTATTTTTTGGTATAATTCATCACAACTAGTAGTGATCTTGTTTTGCAAACCTTTTCAGAAATAATAAGCAGCAAACATGACAGTTCTGACATTTGTGTACTGTACAACTACAGAGAAAAGTAACTATTCAAAATAAATGTTATCATCACCTTTTTCGTAAGAGTAGGAAGTTGCGAAACAGAGAGCGGGACACAGAGCGCAGGGTGTGGGAGATGGAGGGCAGGTATTGGTGCGGGTGTAGGTGAGGAGTATGAGTGTGTGTTGTGAAAGATAAGGGACAAATAATTTGATCCTGAAGACAACTGTTTATGAAAAGGCGGTCGTACAATGAAAGACTTTTTTCTTCATATTTATTTTTATTAAATGCAATACTGATTTCAAAGTAGTCTTTACAAATTTATTATTTTTTTAAATACTTTTTTTGCGAAATTGTAAACTTTGAAATAGAATATTTATTATATAATCCTAATTATAAAACAAAACTAGAACTGTCACTGAAGGTGATGATACACCCCGACATCTAGCGGCCATTGTTCTCTTTATACAAAGATTGTTTAATTTTGTATAGTTCACATAACGGTGCAGTTATTTGTGTTTTCATAGTAGATAAATAATCGTTCAAGCCTACCCTATAGGTGGTTTGAAAATACAATGGCCACGAGAGCGTTTCCAATCCTGGATTAGAGAAAAGAAATCGGTCATTGAAAGCTGGCTTGGACACTGTCCAAGGCTTAAGACCAATCCCAGATTGTAGAAAAGAAATCCGTCAGTTGGCTTGAAACCAAGATTAAGCCTCAAGCCAGAGAAAAGAAATTGGCCATTAAAGTTTTAATGTTAATCCGGCTAGAAATTTTGATAATTTCACCTAGTTAATAGTGAGTTTATCGAGATTTAATCCACCGTTAAATTTCGGTAAACCACCAAAAACATAAAATAAAAGTTATTCTTGAATTGTTACTATTTTGTATTTTCAATTTCAGATTGTGAAACAGTGAAGCTTTTTCGGTTACAATTGATTGTGAACAATTTTTCGGAGAGGAGAACAGTTTCAGAAAACTCAGTCTGAACAGGCGGATTGTTAAAATACTTTGACATTGGAGAGTCTATCGGTCATGTAGTGACAGTTGCATGCGTTTCCTTGACAAATTTCCCGTTAAAGATTGATAGATAAATTCCGGTGTTTCATTCAAATTCATTCTTGTTGTGAACTTCTTCAATGCCCATCACTGAACTTCTAAGAAATCATTCCAGTGGATATTACCGTAAAAGTTTCCAGGTGACTGGCAGAACAGTGCTTAATTCTCATCTTGGATTTTTTTACACTTTAAATTTCTCATTATTGAAGTAGTGCTTATTTTTATTAATGATCCGTTTGAAGGAGATTGATGTAAATAATTGATGTGAAGTTTTTGTTGTTGTTTTTACTCGGATACTGTAGATCTATTTTCATTTTAAAATATGTTTGTAGGTTGTTGTTGTTTTAAAAGTTAAAGAACAGTAAACCTTTAAATCATTTAAGAGTTTGTGTAAATGTTTAAAATAATTTAATCATTTAAAAATCATTGTTTATGTGTTATTGTACAAATAAATATGCTTTATTTAGAATAGTTTTTATTTCATATTATTTTGTAAAGCTGTTACAAGCAATATGAAACATTGTGAAAGTAGTCCGGCAAAAAGTAGGAGGAGCTTGGAAAATCAGATGTCCTCGGACTTTTTCATAGGTTTAAACAAGGAAAAGTGTTCTCAGGTCACTGACTGAGAAAGGTTGCTGTTCTCAGACAGGCTTTATCAGGCAGTTGTCATAGTAATGGCATGATAAAAACCAGTACTGGTGTGTTATGAAGAGGTACGATCGTGACCCCAGTGGGGCTCGAGCCCGCAACCTCCGGGATAAGCGGCCGACACCTTAACCTCTACACCATCGCTCCCCTTGTATTTTACAGGTAATTATAAGAGTCTGACTTTTATATAAAGCCTTTTTTTATTATTGTTGTACTGTTTGGGGAAGGGGAATAAATTCAAAATCAGATATAAATTCAAAAAAAGCGCTTCTACTAAAGAAAGCATCACGAACTGTATGTTCAGTGAATTATATTGGTCTTCGTTCGAAAATAGATGTTATGTAATCATCACATGGGACTACTCGTTTAAGAGTGTTAAGATAGGATAGAACCAAATTCTATATCCCCAATCTCATAGCTCTACATAAAAATAATCGGCTTGATATTGTTCCAACGAAACCAAGATACATTTGTAAGTCATTCACTTACAGCAGCGAAAATAATTTTGAGAACCATGCATGTACCACCAAGTATAAGAAATCTTCTTTCACTGAATCCATTTAAACACAACTACAAAACATGTTATTAGAAAAACAGATTTAAACATGAATTATAGGCTTATTTCTATCTGAAAATTTTGTAGTTACTTTATTTTTAGTTTTATCTAAGGCTCATTGTAAATAATAATATGTAATTTGTTTCTTACATGACAGAATGTGTTATACTTTCATTAAATAAAGCAATTATTACAGTAACTTTGATTATTATTATTAGCGCCGCCGATGACGGTGGCCTATTATGGAATAGTTCTTTCGGAAGTACATGGTAGGAGCGGTTATTAGAATGCGAAGAAAAATGATTTTAACTGTATGCTAAAATGATACGAAATAGACATTAAAATATTGGTTATGCACATTTCCTTCATTAAAACGTAATTGTTTCAGTGTAATGTTCCTTTTCATATCTTTTAGAAAAAATACGAAAACGTAAAACAACTTCTCCCTTATCGGTTTTGCAAAATTATAATATCAGCTTATTTTTACCACGTGTTTTAAAGTCAGTCTCCGTGGTGTAGTGGGTAGGCTGATGACCGCCTAATTTTACGAGTGGAGTTCTAATTCCGGTCAAACCCAATTTTTTAAAATAATTTTTCTTCCGTTTTTTTTTCAGCTTTAAAACCACCACGATCTTAAATGTTTTCTGCAACTATTCATAAAACTTTTCATTCAAATCAAACTAATAATGATTGCTTATCAAAAAGCTAATTTTAGCTATTTAACGCCACACATGCACATTACTTGAGAACATATAAAAATTGAGAAGCATTAATTTTGATTAATTTTACAGATTAAACATGAGAATAAAAGTAATGCTACCTTCACACACACCGATTTGTCTTACGAATCCTTACGTATGGCACAAATTCGTAAAAGTACACGGATAATTACGATTTGGTCACTTTTATGAGTTATTACGATGTATTTACGGCAAAAATCTACGATTGTACGTTTTTGTCAGGCTACATTGCGATATGCAAAAACCGTATAACTAATAAATGTTGAAATAGAAACTATTTTCGGCGCCCTTTGATGCTTTGCATCAATGGTATTCTTGTTATTATTATTGTTATTAACTTCTGGAGTGTTTCTGTATAGACTGATTAGCTTTCCATAAACGAAGGTTGAACATTTCTCCCTCCATCTTTTATCACCGGGGAATATGTCACTGTTTTTTCTATGACGTATGTTGGTTGTGTGTTCTCACTGTTCAACAGTGGTTTAGAGACATCTTATCTTGAAAAAAGGACTTCAATTGCTACATGTTTCACTGAACTTCTTTTCGAATTTATTTAGCCAATTTTTATTTTTTCAACTAGCATTTGTAAGAAATATTTGCATTGAAAATTACCTGATTCTTCCACATATCTATAAGGTAAATTGTTAAGATTTCAATAAACGACGTAAATTCATTGATATAAACCATTTCTCTAACTGCCGTTTTATCTGTCTGTTCATTTCTTATTTCTTTCTGCTGGAGATACTGGGGTATTAATATTAGTTGACTGTTTATCCACTTGTTTTATTTATCTTGATGACTAACATTTTTGTTATACCCCAGTAGGCTTCTCTTCTGAGCTTCAGTTTGAATTTCCAAACTTGGAAAATATGGGTTCTTATTATTTCGGCTATTGACTAAACAGTATCAGCATGTTACCTGTGTGGTATCTCGAAGGTAGAAGCTCTGACTGATGTGCTCAGACACAGTATATAGAGAAGCTATGCCAAAAAATAAAAAAGTAGATGTGGTTGAAAACTAGTTTGTACAGCGTGAGTTATTCAAATCGAAGTCGCCCAATCGAGGCCACCTATAATTTATTGCAATGTCCTAGAAAAGATATTGTGCTCGAAAGATTGACTATGTTTATAAGAGAAACTCGCCGCTATACCGAGTGATACCCTCAGGGTACCACCCAGTCCACATAGTATTGGAAACCAGACATAAACATATGCGACCGACCGTCCTTCGACTTATTGCATTTTTGGCATTGTATATTTTCAGATTTTGAGTAACAAGATACGATTCAGCGTAAGTACAAGAAAACACCGCACTTGGTCTGGGAAAATGAACAACACAACTTATATATCTGGAAATAATCAGACAGATACGGCTGTTAATGTTATTGTTGTTATATCCATCTTGATTGTTATAAACTTTACGATATTTGCGAATGGAGTCATCGTCATATGCTTCCTCGTAAACAGGAAGAAGAGTTGGCCGAGCTTTTGCACAGAAATCCTGAGTTTATGCGTCTGTGATATGCTTGTTGGATGTTCCGCATTACCACTGGCGGTTTTGCCGCTTATCGATGTTGAAATATCTTCAAGTATATGTTTGCTAATGTATTTTATGTTATTTACCACACAGTGCGCCTTTCTGTACCATATTTTGGGTATATGTATACATAGGTGTGTCATCATTCAACATTTAACCAGATTTAATGGGGAAAGTTTAACAAACCGTGTACCGTTGTTGATAACAAGTTCGGCGTGGGGCGTGAGTATTGTCGCAATTTCAGTGGCAGTCGCTCTTTTCGGAAGTCCAGGAGTAATTACAAGCACCTGTATGATGGAAGACAGTTTGAAAAACAGCGAGCGAAAGTTCGGTTTATTCTTTTTAGGAGTGTACCTGGTTCCTCAA
>JAFMSR010000004.1:11353006-11435050 GCA_022818135.1 Saxidomus purpurata
ATCCGAATAAGCTTATTCCTATGCAAAACTTTCTGTTTTAGAGAGTCAGTAACTTCCAAAGACTTAAGCTGTTCTCCACGGCTCACTATATCTTTAATATCGTCAAAGCCTTCAATTATCTCCAAGTTGAAAGAAAACTGCTTTTTATTGCCCACATATCTGAAGTCCTTGGAACAAGAAACGTCCTTGCATTTTTTAAGTGTCGTCAATGAAGATGAATTTACTTCTTCACGTAACTCACGTTTCAGTGACTTGAATTGCTGATCAAAGTAAGATCTCATTAACTGAAGATTTTGAATATTAGAATCGTCATTAGATGCATCAGAATTAACTCTGTTAAATAAAGATGTCTGACCACGTGTTCTATTCTCTAACAATTCCTCCGAGTTAGCCATTTATCTCAAAGTACGAACTATTCAACACAATGTGAAGACTTTGAATAAATCTAAACTCGTTAAACTTGGTATAAATACTAAATATGCACGATTATCTCGTGCAAAAACACAATGACTGAATGATTTATTACACCTGGGATAAATACATTCCTTGATAAAATGAGAGCTATTTGTAAATGTGATCCGGGGACTTTAATAAAAATACATTGTTCGTTTGTACTGATAATACTCTGTTACGAAAACCAATAGAACTGTTCTGTTTTGCAGAAGATCATTTCAACAACTCACGCAGAAGAATTGAGATTATACCACTGATACAGCCTCTTCCCACTCTCCGTTTTTACGCCACAGGTAAAATATATCAGTGAATTCATTCAACGTTTAATCGATTGACAGCACTTTTATATGAACATCACAAGTATATACGTTTTATTTCTTTTTATTTGTTCCTTTACTCTATCTAAACATAATATCATGACAGCCTATTAGCCGTTAACTGCTGAAAACACTGAATATAATAATTTCATTTTCAGGAAGTTATTTGAGACTTGTGGGGGATACGTTCGGTGTTTGTGCATCAACTGTCACAAGAGTTGTGAGAAGAGTGTTACGGTACATTTGTTATGTAAAAGAATAATATCTTAGCTTTCCCAACGCACAGCAGAGAACTAGAATTCAGGTAAGCTCAGCACTGACAGCGTTTGCAGCACGTTTAACTTGTTCCACCTTTACATTTAAGATAAATAGATATTTCGCCATGCTTTATCGTAGAATAGTTGACGGATATTATCTCATCTTAGTTTAAAAGGTCAAGCCTGTTGCTCCATATATGAGCTTAAAGCCAACCCCAGCAGCTCCCCCATGATGCTGTTAAAGTTAATTTTTGAGCCAAACAGGACAAATTTACCTGGCTGCAATTTCTGGCCAACATTAGTCAGTGTTAATGTCGGTAACGAAGACAGCTGCTATATGTCGTATGCTCAGGGAAGCGTTACTAGTCACGGTATTCGCGCAAACAAAAACAGGGATAAGTCCCGTCAGAGGTGACCGTGTATCGGACGGTACGGACAGAGGGTAGGGGAACTTATCCCCAGTCTCGCACACCGGTTAAGGGTACGGGTGCCAGCCCTTACTCATGAGAAAACACGTAGCAGCAACTCATCTTCGATGTAAACAGTATTTACTAACAAAAAGTGAATTCCAATTCCAGAAGCATGTCACTCAGCACCTAATTTGACCCGAGTGTAAGCGGCCTGGTCGAGAAAAGGGCTGTCTGTAGCGCAGCTAAAGACAAACGTCCGAAAAAAGACCATCGCGCATTCTCCTACCGTGGTACTGTTGAGAGGGCTTAAGAGCCCTAATTTGCCATAGTGCTCGTCGCATGCCGGACTTCTGAAGGTCACTGACGTCACTACAACGTCGCACAGCATGTGTATAAGTGACGTCAACTTGCATGTGTTTCTCTATATAAATGGACAAAATATGTTGATCGTATTTGATTTTTTAATTATTCTTTAAAGTAATTTTATTAGATAAAGATATTATTGTGAATAACTGATATATAATATTTTCGCAAGCACAAGTGTAATAATAGCTAACATAGTTTAGATTTAAAACAAAACAGGATTGCAAATATTTTTAGACTTTTTGACTTTTTGTCTTGCCTAGGGACGCTACACATGTACCACCAGGAGTGGCAGGGAACGAATCCCGCCGTTCTTTGTTCCTAGTGTGAACGGGCTGAGTCGCTGTCAGGTAGTCTGAAGGAAGTACATTGATGGAATTTTCCCACTGAATTTCACAACACAATCAAAAGGAGGTAAGACAAACAAGGGAAACTGACCACATAATTACATTGACAAGTACACATGTACATGTATATATTTGCTTTAATTTTTGTGTATTCTTCGCCATCGGCAACGGAATTAGACTCTTTGCAGTAGACAGTGTACTTAAATTTGCTTTACTTTACATACTTTCTGAATGTTTGCAGTGGCATGCTAAAACCCTTATGAATAGCGACGATAAGCTTTCATTCGTCCGCATTGGAACATACTTCTATAATCAAACTGTTCATGTTGGCAAATATCGCCAGTTGACTTTTTTTCTTCATTTTATTATTTGGAAAGGAAGAGTTTTCTACAGAATATTCATAAGCATGTACATGTAGATGTTTTACAAATATGTAACCTCTGAAAACGCACTCAGCGCAGCTCTACTCAGGCTTCGGCCTTTATTGTATGCTATTGCAGCTCTACTCAGGCTTCGGCCTTTATTGTATGCTATTGCAGCTCTACCCAGGCTTCGGCCTTTATTGTATGCTATTGCAGCTCTACCCAGGCTTCGGCCTTTATTGTATGCTATTGCATCTCTACTCAGGCTTCGGCCTTTATTGTATGCTATTGCAGCTCTACTCAGGCTTCGGCCTTTATTGTATGCTATTGCAGCTCTACTCAGGCTTCGGCCTTTATTGTATGCTATTGCAGATTTTAAAAAGAAGTTAAAACGTTATTTTAAGAATATTTTAAGCCAATATACCTAGATACATATTTTCATACATTACAGACGAAATTGGATTATTACATGTAGAAATCCGTTAAATCGTCCTTCGCACAGGCCTTGAGGTTCATCCAAAACTTTCGTATTTACCGAGGATTTTCTCCTCAACCGGGTGCGAGTTTAGACATAATTTCACGTGCTGGTTCCTTGATCTATGCTGGTACAATATATACTGGCCGTTACTCATAGGGCAACAGAAAAGGCAACAACATTCACAAATACCTACCCTGCGTAAAAACGCGCATTTGAATTTGGAGCCGCTGTCAACGCCGGGACCGCTGTCAACGTGAGATGTTGTGCACTGATTAATGTGAGCACAAAAATCGTACCACAGGAAACAGGCTTTTATTACGAAAAACATGATATGTAACTTTATGAATTTATTTTAAAATATTGCTCTGTATCCTAAATCTTTATTATTTCCGTCAGGTATGTGTATTTCACGTTGTGCCTGGTTAGCTTTCGCAACGTAAGTGCTGTATATGGAGTAGATGTGTGATTCAACTTTCGTCTTAACAGAACTACTCACAAACACGACAAACTCCCTTTGCAATGGCAAGATGTACACTTTATTGTACGACTAGTCAGAGGGGAGACTTGTACCTTTACATATGATATAAACAACCATACTATTATTGTCATGCATTCATGTCTTTTTGAATGTACATTTTTGTATATAACAACATACATGTACATTTAAATTCTATGTCATACATACGGCTAAAAATACACATATTTCGCACATTTTATCATTCTTATAGCGTATTAATTCGCTGACAGTTTCTCCCATCACGATATCATGCTCTAGCAGACAATGCTATATTCTTCATGGGAATACTGGCCGTACACGAAAAAACTCATGTGGAGGAAACGTGGATCCGTAACAATTATTCGCGTTTCGATATTAACCTATTTTACTTGTTTTAGGTTATAGAATGTGTTGTACTTCAGTGATCAGTATTAGAGGGATTTCGTGCGTGTATTGGACAAGGCTTTATATAAGCCGTGCTCGTGTTTAATTACCGCTCAAAGCAAATGTTTTGGTAGCAAAATATAAAGGTATCCCCACCGTCCAACCCGAGTGTTGAACAATTTATTGAGTTCACTTTCAGGTAATTGAAGTAAATCGGCCAAATAACCATTTTTTGTTCTTTCATCACTGCACAAGAAGTGGATTAGACACGAGAATGAATATATCATTTTAATTGTGAAATATACACTTCCTCAATGTCGTGTCAGTATCGTTTAATTCAATAACACAAGTGTTCATCCAAAACAAACAATCAACATATAACTATTTCAAGGATCAACTTCATGGAATGCTGAATTAACTCCGCGATACTTTGTTCATATTTGCCTTAATCCTACACTTGTTACTTACTTGCTATTTTTTGTTTGTTTTAATTAATTTACTATCGACTTCATCGTGAGTAACATAAAGTAGATGTCACAATTTAGTGTAAAACTTTGCGTAGAACCGATTTATTCGTATTTCGTATATTAGGGTTTTTCCCGTTGGTACCGGTTTCCCATATGACCAACACCCTCAGTGGAGGTTAGTTATTTTAGGTTTTCGGAGGATAGTGCAAGATACAGAAAGCGTTCCAATTCCAGAGACACCCCTGGTTCTTTAACATGCCAGGTGTATAGCACCCATACATGGGACCTCGGTTTAAGTCTCATCCGAAAGACTGTTAATAATTTTAGTTGGTCAGCCCCGGGAATCGAACCCGCTACTTCGAGATTACAAGTCTCGTGCTCTTCCGGCTGATTTATTTGCTACCGTTATTGTCTAAATACCCGCGAAAAATCACGTGGACAAAATGGACTAATAATTTTGTGCATCGCTATGTCTGAGACGTATGTTCCCAGCTTACGGTGCATGTTCTTTTTTTATAATTTTCATATCAAATGTGTTTCATGTGGTTGGAATGCCATGCTGCTGTAATAAAACAATGAAAAATAGAAATCATACACCCCACCATAAAGAATATGATAACCTTAACCACACCCTACCCACTCTTCTTCACTCTTTTCCTTACTCACTGACCACTAACAAAATAAAACAAACCTACCTGGCGTTGAACTTCTTCAAAATTTCGTTCCAGGCGACATTCTTCTGACATGTCGTTACAGCATCTGTTCTTTTTATTTTCAACTATTTTTGAAAACATAGCGACAGTTTTAAGACAAAGAAAAGAAATCCGCCTTAGCTTGGATTCAATCCCGGATTTAAACTAGGCTTGTTCAATCTAGGTTTCAAGCCACATTAAAAAAATTGGCAAAAGTTTAAGCATGATATACCACGATTAACCATGATATACGGAATTCATTTCCAAAGGCAATGATCCTTAGAAATTTAGCACTGATTTATTCTCTTTGAAATTGAGTAGATCTAACTTTCCTTAATTAGAGAAATAAGAATTATCTTTATACGTACAATAGTTCTTTTGTATTTTCAAAGCATTCCTTGTATGTTTTTAGTACAATGTACATTATTATTACTTGACTGCAATTAACATAATTAAGGAATTTTACAAAACAAAAAATATGTCTCTCCTGTGTAAAGTGCCCATATTCGTAACATAATTAAGGAATATTCATTATATGAGACACTTCTGATTTCATGAACACTTTTTAACATTATCATTGCGAGATAATTTTAATAACATTACTCCAGAAATTACTCATCTTGTATGCCGAAAAGTGTATTTCATACGCGTTCAGTCGCAGTTGCTTTTATTTCTGTATACGAGGGACGTTCGAAAGGTTTCAGGACAACTCTCTTATCTGTTTTATTTAAACATTGGCTGCAAAAAATTAAAATTTAATTAAAAAAATTTTTTGTTTTTCCCCCCCCTTTTTAAAAAAAACCCCTTTTTTTCTCCCCCCCCCCTATTTTTTTTTTTTTTTTTTTTTTTTTTTTTTTCCCCCCCGCCCCCGGGGCCAAAAACCGGGAAAAAAAAAAAAAAAAATTTTTTTTTAAAAAAAAAAAAAAAAAAAAAAAAAAAAAAAAAAATTTTTTTTTTTTTTTTTTTTTTTTTTTTTTTTTTTTTTTTTTTTTTTTTTTCTTCCCACCCAAAAAAAAAATATGACTTGATTAAAGAACTATTATATAAGTTACGTGTCAACTACCATAGACAAACTAATTAATTAAAATATGTACATCTAGATCTATTGTAGTAATTATTTTTGTCTGTGTTCATTTAATAGGAAAACTACCAAAGAGACGAGACACTGCCACTGCTAGATTATGACGTAGAAAACGTAGAAAGTGACGCAGAATTTCAAAAAGCATTGCACAAATTTCTCCACAACAATGAACACAAAGAAGTACGTAAGATGCTTAAACTTGCAATACGTAACCTCGACAATGAAGAGGATAATTCCAGGGAAGAAGCTATGATACTAGAACAGAACATGGACACATTAAAGATGCCATTTTACTTTGAACATAGGCCTATAATATCACTAGTTAATGGCGATGTTTCGAAAAACACTCGCCGTCAACATAGAAAACGTAGCTCATTCGATTCTATATCGCACAGTGGGGGCCTGAGTGGCCTGGGTGGAACACATACACGAAGGAAACTCGAGTTTACTCTTGAAAACCTACTGCCTTATCTTATTCGGGAAATGCGAAGGAACAGCTGAGAAATTCCGGATACCGACTACTAGATGCTTAAGCTAGCATTTACTGTCTACGCCTAGAGTATATCTTGAACCCTTGTAAAGTGTGAGAGTTTGATTAATTACGTTACGTTAACATATTGAAATGCAGGAGAAACTTAAAACTGTATTTGAATGAAGACCATCTGTGTACAAAGGCTTACTTGTAGCTTCCCAATGAAGACCATCTGTATACAAAGACTGTATTTGTAGCTTCCCAATGAAGACCATCTGTGTACAAAGGCTGTATTTGTAGCTTCCCAATGAAGACCATCTGTATACAAAGACTGTATTTGTAGCTTCCCAATGAAGACCATCTGTGTACAAAGACTGTATTTGTAGCTTCCCAATGAAGACCATTGTATACCTGTATTGTAGCTTCCCAATGAAGACCTATACAAAGACTGCATTTGTAGCTTCCCAATGAAGACCATCTGTATACAAAGACTGTATTTGTAGCTTCCCAATGAAGACCATCTGTATACAAAGACTGTATTTGTAGCTTCCCAATGAAGACCATCTGCATACAAAGACTGTATGTGTAGCTTCCCAATGAAGACCAAAGGTTCTTCTTTGAAATTGTATTTATTTATCATTTTACGTTCATTGAACACATAATCTATGTTTCGAGAGTATAATCTGCTAGATGTAGGGAGTGCCCCTTTAAACTTTTCTTGTACTAGTAGTTAATATGTGTTTTAGCCAATCGTTGCTGAGAAAGAGCTTAATTCAGTCTCTGATAATGGGGGGGAGGGGGACACCAAAAAGTTACAGTATGTTCCCCCTAAAATAGATATAACCCTGGTATTATTTGATAATTTGTCTGCTATGCGTTTGTGTCTTCCATGCTGTATTGTCCGTAGTCACCTAACTGTATCGTGTCATACCTGTAACCGTGTCCGTACCCAACTGTGAGCGAGTTCGATCAGCAACCATAGTTTGGTACAGAGTCAAAGTACGCATGCGTTTATGAAAAAGTGATCGAACCGCGTTTGGTTAGCGTCTGGTCTATTCAATATGGCGGCGCCCACAAATAAAATAGTGTTGTTTACGGTAATATGGTAATATGCCTGGAAGTTGATGACAGCAAGCTAGTGTATTATGACAGATCACATACTGTAATAGGCTGTCTAGATGCATTTAAAAGACGAAAAATTGTACTTTAAGTTAATTAAGCTTGGGGTACGAAACGGTAGTGCGACGAATCGTCCATAAATACCTACAGCTCATAAATGTGTCGAATTTATCGGTAATTTTCCACATTTCAGATTTATTCACTTGCTGCATGTCTAATTTCATATATTTCGCACAATTTTCAATGTTTCAATGTTTTAGGAAGAAATAACATTCATATAGAAGATTTTTTAGTTCTCGCAAAATGCATTCTTACCTTTAGCCGCCATATTTGTTCCAGAGAAACCACCGATTTACTTTAGTCGAACCGTGGTGACCGGATGACGTCATTTTAGTCAAACCAGAGGTAGTCCGATGACACTTTAGTTGTACCATAGTCACTATAGTTGCTGATCGAACTCGCTCTGTATTGTGTCGTCTGTATATATACCTAACTGTGTATTATTTCTATAGCTGGTATGGGTCGCACCGAATATACCTCGAACGAGGACGGTGGACCTAATAAGCACATTTACAAACAAACTTTCTATAGCTGGTTGTGCAAGAGATGTCAGCGTGAGTTGAGAGGTCGTATGAATGTGCTCACTAAAACTCCTCGTGAATGACCTCAGTTCTATTCCCGCCTTTCCATTCTTTATTCTGGACACTTCTTCTTCTGTTGCGTTTCGAATAAGACGTACTTCACAGTATTGTTAATTATGAGATATAAGCAAATAAATATTCAAGTATTTTTTAATTTAAATACTTCAAAAGGAGTCGATACTGGTAAGATTTTAGATTGTTTTTATATTCCTTAACTATATATTAATTTGAAATAGAGAATATAATCTAAATACAGTGTAAGTGAAATTCATGTAATTTGGAATTATATACCGAATATTGAATTATTTGTAATTATTCCTTCTTATTTGTTTTAGGCTTTTTCCCTGTCTGTAATAAAAACAGTCAATACGATCAACCATTGAGTTTGTGCCACTTGAACACAAAATCCCCGGTTACATAGACAATGAAAATACCTGCCTATATCGTTAAAAATGATGCTACTTTAATCACAAAGTTAATTTAAATATGTTTCATTTTGATGAAATATTGAGATTCTACCATTGTGTTGTAGACCATCTGTAGGGGACTCGTACGGGATTCAACTCAGAAATTCGAGAGATGCGGCTTCTTTTCTATCATATATTTCTCATATACATGTAGTGTAATCTATCGCAGTACTATATTATATGTTATTTGGTTTTTGAAGTGGTATATGGGGATATATTACCCGCCTAGACTTATATTACCCGAACCGTTAGGCGAGGGTAATATTATGTCAAGGCGGGTAATATATCCCCATATATCACATCAAAAAACAAATAACAATTTTATTACCCATCCCTGTCTCAAATATTAAAAGATTACGTTTATGTTTATTTATTTAACGACTGAACGTAACCAGACGTTCAAATCCCCTTATTATACCTCAATGTCACTGCGTGACGTCACAAATCAGCACGGACTTATACACTGACGTAGTGTACGCGACAAACAAGCTCACGTTCAGCATGGGGTACAGTAACGGGGTAATGTCAAGTGTATATTACCGGCTTGCCCGTAAATTGGAAATAATAACTCATCATAGACTTTTGTTTTTCCAGACTATCTCTTCGAATAAGATGCAGATCTAACGTGATATGTAATAGGAAGATAAATCTGTTGAACATTTATTTGCGATTTAGTCGTTCCGGTATATACAATAGGGTTATTAGTATAGTAGCGTGATCCAGCATGCCGGATTTGCCCGAGCCGGCCCCCCGCCCCCCCCCATCATACGAGTGCGTAGCACGAGTTTGATCCGGCCTCGACGAGAGCCAACCGGCTTATGGATCACAACTAACTAATAACCCTTTTTTTATATACCTTTTGACCTTTACTGCGCGATAAACTAAATTAAAATGATATCTAAGCATAAAATTGAAGAAAACCCCCTTTTACTAGCGCGAAATATCGAAGTATGCGACGCCATTTTATTGACGTCACGTAAAACAAAAGAACACCCAGTCAAAAGCGACGTTATTAACGTCATGTGCTTTTAGAGCCAATTGAATGCCTCTTACAAATTTTGCCGCGCTATTTGTATTCCACGTACATACAATACGGAATTTTTTTCTGTCAGGCCGTATTTTATGGTTGAATAAGGCTGTATTTTTGGCAAAAAAGAAAAAAAATAGAATAATCCATCTACAAAACAGCTGAAAAGTATGTGTCAATTATGACGGTGGCATCCTCTTAGGCACCCGGTGTACACCTCTGCCTCGTGTGCGATTAGAGCAGACTTTCTGTCATCTGCCTAAAAGTTATAGAAATAGTATATATTTTGAAAAATATATTTGCTACATATATTTAGCAGGCTGACTGTTTTGTTTTTCCTTCGGCGCAGCCGTATTAAACTCGCCTTTAACCGGGGGTTTTCTTTACTTTTCAACCGCTAAATAAAATGACAAGTTGTTTGTATAAAGCTTTTGGAATTGAAAACTTTATTCTGTCAGGTACCTCTTGCGTTTTCAGTCTTTCTTGAATGATTTAAAATTTCAGTATGTAAGTAATTCATAACAGAATATAATGTTGTTACCACTAAACTAATGTTAATTATAAGTGTAGAGCAATTGTAAGTTTCTCAACCAGTGAATTACGGTCAAGATTTCGTGTACTAGTAACTTATTTGATAAGAAATAGAAGGACAATGTTTGTTTGTCACGGTACATATTTAATCACAATTGGGGACGAAATCGGCCGGTGGTCGTTTAGCTCAGTCGGGAGAGCTTTTGGTCTAACGTCTGTGTAAGCGAAGGGCTCCGATTTCGCGTTCCGTCAAGGTGCTCTTTTTTCACCCTATGATATTCTGCGCCTTCTGACTGAATTAAAACTAAGCTTAGGTTTTTCCAAGGTAACAATTCATTCGAAGTATGTAGCCGATGGCACTCTCTGCGATAACAACCCAAACTTTGCTCTCTTACTGGGTATGTACATGTATTACAACATACACGTGCGCCCTTTTGTGCCAATCATGATCTCATCCACTGCAAGGTTCTGAGAAGGGGTGTAGTGGTTAACAAAGTGTAGCAGGGGTTTGAATCTCAAGTGTGGTCTGAAAAGTATGAAGAAAATCAATATACGATTAGCAAATTGTCACCGTTTATAAATAAGTTTACGCATTTCGACACAGTTCCCGCGCGTTAGGGTGTTGTTACACGTCCGTGTTCAAGTTTTTGCATTAAAATCAATGCAACATATTTTAGTATTCACAGAAACACGCACATTGAATTGCTTTGTCTGATTAAAATATATTGAAAATTTAAAATTCGTTTTAACAACTTTTTACGCATTGATGAGTTATAAAATAATATCCGTTCCAGCGGTGTTCATCGTTTAATAAACAATGATTTGGAGTACTGATACGCAGTAATTAGCCACGAATTATTAGACGATAACAACGCTGAAAAGGATGTTATTTCGATTCTAACATGACCAGGTATTACATAAGGTGAATAAATGCAAAGCGTTATTTTCTACGCGAACGCTCATTTAACGTCATACGGCGCAATATGACGTCATGTTTATAGCATATCTATTTCCGCGTTGTTTATGGTTTAATATAACATAGTTTTTATACTCTTTGTTTATAGAGGCAAAATCGTGAGTCATGTTAGAATAACAGTTATTTATTACAATTTCCTACTGACAAGAGGTCTGCCTTTCAATCCAAACAGAACTATTCTAGATTCGCTTACTTCCTACCCTATGTTTACTGTTAGTATAGAAAAGGGGTAGTAAGGATAATTGCTGCTAATGTGATTATTGTCTTGCAAAAATCCTAGAAAAAAACATTGCCAGGAAAGCCCACATTTCCGAAGTAGAAACTGAAACCCACGCTTTTGGTCGTGAAAACTGATCCAGAACGTGAGAATTGGTGAACTGTTGAGCATATCTGTAATTGACAGCGTTCTTTATGATAAACATTTAAAATATAATTTTTTCAATCTCAAGCTTTCAATGTTATTGAAATGGTTCAGAACATAATCATATAGATATACATGCGCGATAATATATCTAACTTTGTTGGATTAGAGCTAGATCTACATGAATTTTTCATACTAGCCAGAAAAACATTGCAACCTACATATAGCTTAGAGTTTAATTATTCTTCCGATATGGTGCTTTTTACAAGTTTGACAGAAGCATGATCTGAAACAGAACCTTCTTAACAAAGTTTGATTGAAACTGCATTAGCAATGTAGGTAGATGTGGCTCCGGACGAATACAAGCGTCATAACATAATACGTCCCTTATGGCGTATAAAAAGACTGATAAAGGTTAATAACTGCGCATCAGTACGACAAATCATTGTTTATTAGACGATAACAACGCTGAAAAGGATGTTATTTCTATTCTAACATGACCAAATATTACAAAAGATGAATAAATTCAAAGCGTTATTTTCTACGCGAACGCTCATTTAACGTCATGCGGCGCAATATGACGTCATGTTTACAGCATATCGGTTCCCGCGTTGTTCATGGTTTAATATAACATAATTTTCTCCTCTTTGTATATGGAGACAAAATCGTGAGTCATGTTAGAAAAAACGATGAACACCGCTGGAACGGCTGTTATTTCATATTTCAACTACTTTTGGTGCTCACGAGTGAAATTATCGCGATATTACATCGTTACCAACAATTTTTCTGTTTATTTTATGTCAATAACTGTACTTTTGTTGAGTTTGTTTCAATAAAATGTCTAAAATCGCGGGAAACGTCACCAGAAAGCATAACAAACATGACGTCATTTTAACGACGTCATCGTCGTATGTTTTCCTGTGTTCGTTACGCTCGGTATATATTTTGACGCTAAACCGGGTGTAAAATTTTGATAATTTTCACTGAGTGGACAGTGAGTTTATCGGAATATAAATCACTGTTATATTTCGATAAACCACAGAAAAACATTAAATAAAATGATTATTCACCTAATATTGATGAAATTTCAATGCGGAAAATGAAGTTGGAAAAATATCTCGACCCAAATCGACTGTTCACATAAAAAATCCTTCTAGTATATGATTACTGACTCTGTTACAGTTTTATGGGCACTCTACCCTGAGTCACATTTAAGTGGAAACGAGCGAAGTCCGTCACTTAATTACACACAAAATAGAAAAAACACTCAGTAAATCTTACATAAAATAATATTATTTTTAGTGGTTAAAGTGGCCTTCTTGACACTCAATTCCCGAGCGATAACTGGAGTTGTTGTTGTTGTTGTTGTAGGAGTTTAACGCCCGTTTCAACCGTATTTTGGTCATATCAACATGGCGGGCAGTTAACATAACCATCGTTCCTGGGAAAAACCAGTACTAGACTCCTATTCATCGTAAGAAACTGCCAACTTTCTTACATAAAGGGACGAAGTCGGTAGCAGGGCTCGAACCCACGACTCTCAATTTATGAGAGATTACAGTGTTTTCAAGTCAGCGGCTCTAACCACTCGACCACGGGGGCGGACTGTTACCAGTAATCACTAGATCACGGAGGCGGACGGTAACCAGTAACCACTCGATCACCGAGGCGGACTGTAACCAGTAACCACTCGATCACGGAGGCAGACTGTAACCAGTAACCACTCGACCACGGAGGCGGATTGTAACACGGAGTTTCCTCAGATCTACGAGTAAATTACATGTTATACATAAAAGAAACATAGTTTACAGCATCGCTTCAAGTGGATAGCATTTCAGCTCCGACTCGACGTGCCCTGAAATAAATACCTTGCTTTATTTACATTTTGTAAGCATATGTCATGTAAACAAGAAAATATAAACTTTCATTCTTATTGACTCTAACTTTTTAAATCAATGTCATATTCATTGGAGTAAACAAGTTGCCACTGCCGTCTACGAATTTGGGTAAATGTCTCCCACTTGAAGTTTCCTGCGCGGTTTACAAATGTAATAGTGTTATTTTGTCTGCAGAAACGGATTATTTCCCTTACATCATACTTGCCCGATAATGTAAATGTATATGTCCGTGACAGTATCAGTCATTTCTAAAATGCCCCTTCCTGACTTGAGATAACCTAACATAAATTAATACCTGCTTTTCATGTTTTACCATTGTACGGCGCCGCTACACTATATCTTTATATTGAAATGTCAAAAGCCTTTGTAACGCTTATAATCTGGTACTGGAACCTTTTTATTTGATGAATCGTTCTAAAATATTTTAATTTCAGACAGTTCGAAGAACCTTGTTTTGTTTTTTACCAAAATCTGAGAGCGAGCAGCTTTAACTCAAATCAATAGGAATTTAATCACAAAGTAACGTAACAGTGTATTCTACAACAATATTCTGGGCCCGACTGTATCTTGTTACAAATCCCAGTTTTCTGATTGGTTAAAAGCAAGCTAAGTATCACAATTGACCAATCAGATACTAGGGCAATGGAGATTCATAATGAGAGGGTCCAGGGATCGATCCCCGCCGGTGGTATGGTGTATGTGACCTTAGTGCAAGATTGCCTTATTCTGGCTTCCGAGGTTGAATTCATTTTGCGTGAGTCCCGAGAGCGATATACGTATTAAAATTTAAGAATTTAATATAACAAAAAAATATGTAAATACCTGTCCGCCTGGACTTCTGGCAACTCCTGCATCTTCTTGGATGTAAACTATCCACTCATAATTCTATTAGGTTACAACTGGTTACATGTACATGTAAGCTATGTAAATAAAAATACATACAATGTAAAAAGCTTAATTGTTTGTCTTGAAAGAATATTGATCAACTTCAAGTGCAGCTATAATAAAGAATTGTGTAAATTGCAAATCACGTCTGTGTCAGATAGTAGATACAAACAGAACAGAACAGAACAGAACACATACACGACCGATCTATAGTTGACGGTAAAACACAGAGATGGCAGACTGACATAGAACTTACACAGAACAGAACACATACACGACCGATCTATAGTTGACGGTTAAGCACAGAGATGGCAGACTGACATAGAACTTACACAGAACAGAACACATACACGACCGATCTATAGTTGACGGTAAAACACAGAGATGGCAGACTGACATAGAACTTACACAGAACAGAACACATACACGACCGATCTATAGTTGACGGTAAAACACAGAGATGACATACTGACATAGAACTGACACAGAACAGAACACATACACGACCGATCTATAGTTGAGGGTAAAACACAGAGTTGGCAGACTGACATAGAACTGACACAGAACAGAACACATACACGACCGATCTATAGTTGAGGGTAAAACACAGAGATGACAGACTGACATAGAACTTACACAGAACAGAACACATACACGACCGATCTATAGTAGGGGGGAAAACACAGAGATGACAGACTGACATAGAACTTACACAGAACAGAACACATACACGACCGATCTATAGTTGACGGTAAAACACAGAGATGGCAGACTGACATAGAACTTACACAGAACAGAACACATACACGACCGATCTATAGTTGACGGTAAAACACAGAGATGGCAGACTGACATAGAACTTACACAGAACAGAACACATACACGACCGATCTATAGTTGACGGTAAACCGCAGAGATGGCAGACTGACATAGAACTTACACAGAACAGAACACATACACGACCGATCTATAGTTGACGGTAAAACGCAGAGATGGCAGACTGACATAGAACTTACACAGAACAGAACACATACACGACCGATCTATAGTTGACGGTAAAACGCAGAGATGACAGACTGACATAGAACTTACACAGAACAGAACACATACACGACCGATCTATAGTTGACGGTAAAACGCAGAGATGACAGACTGACATAGAACTTACACAGAACAGAACACATACACGACCGATCTATAGTTGACGGTAAAACGCAGAGATGACAGACTGACATAGAACTTACACAGAACAGAACACATACACGACCGATCTATAGTTGACGGTAAAACGCAGAGATGACAGACTGACATAGAACTTACACAGAACAGAACACATACACGACCGATCTATAGTTGACGGTAAAACGCAGAGATGACAGACTGACATAGAACTTACACAGAACAGAACACATACACGACCGATCTATAGTTGACGGTAAAACGCAGAGATGACAGACTGACATAGAACTTACACAGAACAGAACACATACACGACCGATCTATAGTTGACGGTAAAACGCAGAGATGACAGACTGACATAGAACTTACACAGAACAGAACACATACACGACCGATCTATAGTTGACGGTAAAACGCAGAGATGACAGACTGACATAGAACTTACACAGAACAGAACACATACACGACCGATCTATAGTTGACGGTAAAACGCAGAGATGACAGACTGACATAGAACTTACACAGAACAGAACACATACACGACCGATCTATAGTTGACGGTAAAACGCAGAGATGACAGACTGACATAGAACTGACACAGAACAGAACACATACACGACCGATCTATAGTTGACGGTAAAACGCAGAGATGACAGACTGACATAGAACTGACACAGAACAGAACACATACACGACCGATCTATAGTTGACGGTAAAACGCAGAGATGACAGACTGACATAGAACTTACACAGAACAGAACACATACACGACCGATCTATAGTTGACGGTAAAACGCAGAGATGGCAGACTGACATAGAACTTACACAGAACAGAACACATACACGACCGATCTATAGTTGACGGTAAAACGCAGAGATGGCAGACTGACATAGAACTTACACAGAACAGAACACATACACGACCGATCTATAGTTGACGGTAAAACACAGAGATGGCAGACTGACATAGAACTGACACAGAACAGAACACATACACGACCGATCTATAGTTGACGGTAAAACACAGAGATGGCAGACTGACATAGAACTGACACAGAACAGAACACATACACGACCGATCTATAGTTGACGGTAAAACACAGAGATGGCAGACTGACATAGAACTGACACAGAACAGAACACATACACGACCGATCTATAGTTGACGGTAAAACACAGAGATGGCAGACTGACATAGAACTGACACAGAACAGAACACATACACGACCGATCCATAGTTGACGGTAAAACACAGAGATGGCAGACTGACATAGAACTGACACAGAACAGAACACATACACGACCGATCGATAGTTGACGGTAAAACACAGAGATGACAGACTGACATAGAACTTACACAGAACAGAACACATACACGACCGATCTATAGTTGACGGTAAAGCACAGAGATGACAGACTGACATAGAACTGACACAGAACAGAACACATACACGACCGACCTATAGTTGACGGTAAAGCACAGAGATGACAGACTGACATAAAACTTACACAGAACAGAACACATACACGACCGACCTATAGTTGACGGTAAAGCACAGTTGACAGACTGACATAGAACTGACACAGAACAGAACACATACACGACCGATCTATAGTTGACGGTAAAGCACAGAGATGACAGACTGACATAGAACTGACACAGAACAGAACACATACACGACCGATCTGTAGTTGACGGTAAAGCACAGAGATGACAGACTGACATACAGCTGACACAGAACAGAACACATACACGACCGATCTATAGTTGACGGTAAAACACAGAGATGACAGACTGACATACAGCTGACACAGAACAGAACACATACACGACCGATCTATAGTTGACGGTAAAACACAGAGATGACAGACTGAAATAGTGCTGACACAGAACAGAACACATACACGACCGATCTATAGTTGACGGTAAAACACAGAGATGACAGACTGACATAGAACTGACACAGAACAGAACACATACACGACCGATCTATAGTTGACGGTAAAGCACAGAGATGACAGGCTGACATAGAACTGACACAGAACAGAACACATACACGACCGATCTATAGTTGACGGTAAAACACAGAGATGACAGGCTGACATAGAACTTACACAGAACAGAACACATACACGACCGATCTATAGTTGACGGTAAAACACAGAGATGGCAGACTGACATAGAACAGTACAGAACACATACACGACCAATCTATCGTTAATAGTAAAACATAGAGACGGCAGACTGACATAGAACTTACACAGAACAGAACACATACACGACCGATCTATAGTTGACGGTAAAACACAGATATGGCAGACAGACATAGAACTTACACAGAACAGAACACATACACGACCGATCTATAGTTGACAGTAAAGCACAGAGATGACAGACTGATATAGAACTTACACAGAACTGAACACATACACGACCGATCTATAGTTGACGGTAAAACACAGATATGGCAGACAGACATAGAACTGACACAGAACAGAACACATACACGACCGATCAATAGTTGACAATAAAGCACAGAGATGACAGACTGACATAGAACCTACACAGAACAGAACACATACACGACCGATCCATAGTTGACAGTAAAGCACAGAGATGACAGACTGATATAGAACTTACACAGAACTGAACACATACACGACCGATCCATAGTTGACAGTAAAACACAGAGATGGCAGACTGATATAGAACTTACATGTACACAGAACAGAACACATTCATAACCGATCTATAGTTGACAGTAAAACACAGAGATGACAGACTGACCTAGAATTCACACAGAACAGAACACATACACGACTGATCTATAGTTGACGGTAAAACACAGAGATGGCAGACTGACATAGAACTTACACAGAACAGAACACAAACACGACCGATCTATAGTTGACCGTAAAACACAGAGATGACAGACTGACATAGAACTTACACAGAACAGAACACATACACGACCGATCTATAGTTGACGGTAAAACACAGAGATGGCAGACTGACATATAACTTACACAGAACAGAACACATACACGACCGATCTATAGTTGACGGTAAAACACAGAGATGGCAGACTGACATAGAACTTACACAGAACAGAACGCATAAACGACCGATCTATAGTTGACGATAAATCACAGAGATGGCAGACTGACATAGAGCTTTCACAGAACAGAACACATACACGACCGATCTATAGTTGACGGTTAAGCACAGAAATGGCAGACTGACATATAACTTACACAGAACAGAACACATACACGACCGATCTATAGTTGACGGTAAAACACAGAGATGGCAGACTGACAAAGAACTTACACAGAATAGAACACATACGCGACCGATCTTTAGTTGACGGTTAAACACAGAGATGACAGATTGACATAGAACTGACACAGAACAGAACACATACACGACCGATCTATAGTTGATGGTAAAACACAGAGATGGCAGACTGACACAGAACTTACACAGAACAGAACACATACACGACCGATCTTTAGTTGACGGTTAAACACAGAGATGGCAGACTGACATAGAACTTACACAGAATAGAACACATAGACGACCGATCTTAAGTTGACGGTTAAACACAGAGATGACAGATTGACATAGAACTGACACAGAACTGAACACATACACGACCGATCTATAGTTGATGGTAAAACACAGAGATAACAGACTGACACAGAACTAACACAGAACAGAACACATACACGACCGATCTATAGTTGACGGTTAAACACAGAGATGACAGACTGACACAGAACTTACACAGAATAGAACACATACACGACCGATCTTTAGTTGACGGTAAAACATAGAGATGGCAGACTGACATATAACTTACACAGAACAGAACACATACACGACCGATCTATAGTTGACGGTAAAACACAGAGATGGCAGACTGACATAGAACTCACACAGAACAGAACACATACACGACCGATCTATAGTTGATGGTAAAACACAGAGATGGCAGACTGACACAGAACTTACACAGAACAGAACACATACACGACCGATCTATAGTTGACGGTAAAACACAGAGATGGCAGACTGACATAGAACTTACACAGAACAGAACACATACACGATCTATCTTTAGTTGACGGTAAAACACAGACTGACATAGAACTTACACAGAACAGAACACATACACGACCGATCTATAGTCAACGGTAAAACACAGAGATGATGGCAGACTGACAAAGAACTTACACAGAACAGAACACATACACGACCGATCTATAGTTGACGGTAAAACGCAGAGATGACAGACTGACACAGAACTAACACAGAACAGAACACATACACGACCGATCTATAGTTGACGGTTAAACACAGAGATGACAGACTGACACAGAACTTACACAGAATAGAACACATACACGACCGATCTTTAGTTGACGGTAAAACATAGAGATGGCAGACTGACATATAACTTACACAGAACAGAACACATACACGACCGATCTATAGTTGACGGTAAAACACAGAGATGGCAGACTGACATAGAACTCACACAGAACAGAACACATACACGACCGATCTATAGTTGATGGTAAAACACAGAGATGGCAGACTGACACAGAACTTACACAGAACAGAACACATACACGACCGATCTATAGTTGACGGTAAAACACAGAGATGGCAGACTGACATAGAACTTACACAGAACAGAACACATACACGATCTATCTTTAGTTGACGGTAAAACACAGACTGACATAGAACTTACACAGAACAGAACACATACACGACCGATCTATAGTCAACGGTAAAACACAGAGATGATGGCAGACTGACAAAGAACTTACACATAACAGAACACATACACGACCGATCTATAGTTGACGGTAAAACACAGATATGACAGACTGACATAGAACTTACACAGAACAGAACACATACACGACCGATCTTTAGTTGACGGTAAAACACAGACATGGCAGACTGACACAGAACTTACACAGAACAGAACACATACACGACCGATCTATAGTTGACGGTGAAGCACAGAGATGGCAGACTGACATAGAACTTACACAGAACAGAACACATGCACGACCTATCTATAGTTGACGGTAAAACACAGAGATGGCAGAACAGCAGTGCAATAGAAGCAAATGCGTTTACTGTAAACTCCGGATATAGCGACATTCCGGATATAAGGAACCAATTTTCTTGGCCCGATTTATTTTCTTTCTTTATTGTGTACGAAAATGCTATATAGATATAACATACTCCGGATATAAGGAACAGATTTAGATGGTCCAATGTAGTTCGTTATATACGGAGTTTATTGTAGATAGAATTTGTTAACACAAAATGGTTGTGTATTTATCTTGTTCATTGTAACCTCAAAGGATAGCTGTGTCAATATCAAGTGGCTCTTTAGTACTTTATATTTTTCATCCAATGTAACACGTGTAAACAATACTGTTACATATAAAACACCCATATGGGAACTTGTATTGATACTATTTGAATACCGAATCTTAAAGCTGCTCGCTCTCAGTTGCCGTTGAAAAAATTTTTTTTTTTAAAGTTGACATACTTATTCATTAGTATCAAACTAAAATCAAGAATCAAATTATAAGCAAGAGTCTAGGTAGGAATTTGCAGAAATCGATTGAAAATGTCGGTTACACGGCACCGCTACACTATATGTTTATATTGAAATTTCAAAAGCGTTTGCAACGCTTTTGAATTTGGTAGCGTATTATTTCAAATTTAGAGATATACGTGACAGGAATTTATACTGGGGCCTTTTTATATGACCATATGTTCTAAAATACGTTATTTACATACAATTTGAAGAACCTTATTTCTTTACCAAAATTTGAGAGCGAGCAGCTTTAACCAAAACTATTTCGCGTAGTGAAGAATACATTTCTTCTTACCACATTTCGTTCCTTAACACATCTGGGAGAAAGAAAATAAGAAAAATACTTACCATAGTTGGTATATTCCAGTTAAATCCAATAAATGCAGTTTTGATATATCCTAGTGAAATAATATTATTTTTATCTGTAACACAAAAGGCGCAAATTCTTTAATTTTCCAAATTAGTCACGAAGGCTAGAAGAATTAAAACGTCCGTTCTTTGTTCATTATGTCCCTATTACCTGCCCGATTTTCACAAAGTAAAGTTTATTCTGTAGGTTATTCAAGCCGTTTTATTCCCCTCTAATTTGTTTTTGTATCGTCATTATAAGTAATGATACTATTAAAGAGAGCGTGTACATGGCAAAAATCCACTACTACCCCGTAGAAATTTTGAATTTCAGATTGATTTTTTAATAAAGAAAGCCTCAAATGAGTTGATCATCTAGTCCTAGTGTTAGACAAACTATCTATCGTATTTGGTAATATAGTAAATATGTAAAATAGCCTGTTTTTGCTACTACATCCATGGTGATTGTTTAGGTATAGTTCGACAATGCCAAAACTTTTGCAATTTGCGGAGATGTTTTGATTTGTTCTCCTATCTTTCTAATGGTCATGATACGTTGATTTAAATACAGAGAACACCAACTGTCATGCGAGTAAACAGTAAAACAGACAAATATGTGTTAGATAAACTAAGGAAATAAGTCATGTAATACAGAGGTTGTTGAAAATTTGGCTGGGAGAATATTGTTTAAGAAGTTTCGTGCGCACATAATTTACCGGATCGCGTTGTGTTCCCTATCCCCTCCACCCCAGGTTACCAAGGGATGCTTGTGTCCACACGCGTCTGATCCCTGCTCTGATCGACTTGATGTGTAGGAACGCGTTCTTACCCGAGGGTAACCGAATACCCCTAGTTACCAAGGGATGCTTGTGTCCACAAGCGTCTGATCCCTGCTCTGATCGACTTGATGTGTAGGAACGCGTTCTTATCCGAGGGTAACCGAATACCCCTAGTTACCACGGGATGCTTGTGTCCACACGCGTCTGTTCCCTGCTCTGATCGACTTGTTGTGTAGGAACGCTTTCTTATCCGAGAGTAGCCGAATGTCCCCTAGTTACCAGTGTCATACTGCGTTGTAGCGTCTATAAAACTTATCTGCACACTCTGATCTAGCCAGCTTTGTGCCTATTCTGATGTTACAAAAGGTTCCCAAGTTTGGTACAGTGTACAGTATAACAGTGTTGCGAAGTTACGTTATAATTAACGAGAGCTTGGGAAAATGTTTATGTACTTATTAATTTAAACCGTTCAGTAAAACATACATGCAGTTATTTTTTGTGTGCCATCAAACGAGAACATCCCGCGTTTCTTGTCCGGAGAGAAATCCAAGCCAGCCGGGGGTACAGGGATCACGAGTATTTCTCATCCAGAGTTTTTATCTCAGTGCAGCTAGAGATCTCGTTGATGGACATTTTCAGACACATATTTTTGTTCAAAGCTGTGATTATTATATGTTGTCAACCTATCAAGTATTTGTTTATATTACGTTATACATGTACATGTATACAAACTTTTTGTACATTTGAGTCAACGTACGGCGTTGTCAACCATTTTTGGTTTAGCACATCCGTTTCCGGAAGCCCGCACATCGGTTTCCGGAAGCCCGCACATCGGTTTCCGGAAGCCCGCACATCGATCGCTCATTCGCACCAGCGGTGTCGGATTTGCAGGTTCCTCCACCGTGTATTCGGAATCAAAGCAGTAAGAGTACTGCTCAAAACTGTAAGGTTCTTCCTGCCGATTCCTTAGCTGCATAGCACACGCTTGTGATCCCTGCTGAGTACATGATTTAAAGTTTATTTTAATGAATTTTATTGTCTTTTACAACCTGACACTAACTTGATGAACTTAAGAAGAAATTTTACAATCTGACGACTCCTGAGCTTTCCGTTATAATCGCTTAGCAACGAGCATGTGCACATCAATCTATTGTTAGTATAACAAAATTATATACTGCTTAACCAACGGGTCGACTAATAAACCCATATATTAAACCCAGTTCAGCGTATATGCTCTTGCGTGATTTGAATGTAGGGGTTACGACCTTCCCAGAAATGTTTGTATCCTATAATAAACGGTAACTTTCTAAAACACAGCAGTGTATTTTTCAGCAAAACAAAAATATGGACGAAATAAAACACAGTACAATCAAACCTGTGTTAAAGACCACACTGCGAATAAAGACCACACTGCGAATAAAGACCACTTTTTGTTGTCGATATTGAACTCCTGATACTTATTTATTCAGTACCACAACTTATAGAATCAGTCACCCATGCCAACAATTATTTATACAGATCTATTTACTGCTTATCGGACTGAGCTGTATGTGACACATATCTGATTCGTTGCCCAAAACACCTTATGTTACCTGTCATCGGTTTGAATCCTGGGACTCTCTTGTTGTTTTCATGCAGCATGTTTTAAAGGGGCACTCCCTACATCTAGCAGATTATATTCTCGAAACATAGAGTATGCGTTCAATAAACTCGAAAATGCCTCATTCTACCACAATTAATCAATATAGAGGAGTTCTGTTATAAATCGCATCCACCCTACAACTCTACATAGATTATTAAATGGTTTACGGTACTGCAGTATATCTTAAACCGTTGATTTTATCGATAATGACTGAGACTGCATAGCTGAAATTTTAGGTTTAGTTATAATACATAATCTATGTTTCGAGAACATAATCTGCGAGATATAGGGGTGCCCCTTTAAACAACATTTGATGACAATTCTTACTTTTTGTATATTCTGTTAGAGAAGACCCATTACATATAGTTAGATCCCTATTAGTAATTTACATTTTATTAACTTTTATAAAATGTTGTTATTACCCCCTTTAATACGAAAGTATTAAAAAAGTTGAGCATTTCTTTTTTATTTCAATATAATTTCTACTTTAACATTAAATTACACGTATCTATGAGTAGTAGTCATGCCATTGTTCACGGACATATCGTCTAACAGAATGTGCCAGGTGATGGCGACGGGTGTCAGTAAGGCCCGCAGCTTGACAACGGATGGTCGATCAGCAGACGTAAAACGGAAGTCTGGGTTCTTGAGCAGCTTTACTTCCTCCTCCTCGGCGTTTTGACTTGTTCTCACATTAACGATCCCAGGTTTACAATGAAAATGAGCGAGCTAGTAATAAATATTCAAATTTTAATGACAAACATTCAAAACGTTCATACATTCCGATTTGGTACACTCACAGGTCGTACACGGATTGCAAACATTATGGTATATCAGCGATTGTGTAAAATGTTAACCACGTTGATTCTACAAGACGTAGATCGCAAAATCTGATATAAAGAACTCCTATTTAAAATTATGTTATCATTATAAAACATATATGCACCACCTAAAGAAGTACTTTGTGTAGATGATATACCTGATTCCTGGTACTTTCTTGAAAAACTCCTCAAGAAAAGGTTTCGATTTTCGCCAACTCCAAGTTGGATATGTTACTGCACTGTTTGTAACTGAGGACTGGTCTACAATAGATGCTAGTTGAGTAACAGTCTCGCAGTCATGCCTTCTGTAGCGCATCTTTATGTGTGCAAACCCTGTATCTACTAGGCATTGAGCGTGACCTAATAATAATAAGATATTAATCAGTATCATTATTTCGTGTACAAGTATCACAATCCATCGATAGTAATGAAAATGATTTTAATTATGTTGAATAATGTAAATAATTATTAGAAATGGAAGCTAATTTTGCATTTACACATTAGTGTAAAAGAAGAGTTGAAATGTGGATGTAGATCTAATCTTTACTTTCTAAGAATACGCTTTTCTTGTTAACATCCCTGCAACTTGCA
Organism: Saxidomus purpurata; assembly: GCA_022818135.1. Lineage (NCBI taxonomy): Eukaryota > Metazoa > Mollusca > Bivalvia > Venerida > Veneridae > Saxidomus > Saxidomus purpurata. The sequence goes on from JAFMSR010000004.1 coordinate 11,378,481, forward strand.
CGAGGCACTCAATCGTTTTATGTTGACCAGTCATTACACGCCACATAAAGTATGCGAGGACATAACGATTCTTGTTCTGACTATACTTTAAAGCAGCTGTGTCAAAGCTTTGTGTCAAAAATGTTTACATTAAAGTACGTGAATAATTAAAAAGATAATTGGCATAATTTCTAGATTTTTGCGTGCAGGCATATTCTTTCTTACGTTTACACATTGTAGTTTAAAAGTGTTGCAAATGCCTTTGAGATTGCTGTTTAATTGTATCCAGATTCCTTGAATGTGGTACCGTAAAACATAACATCACTTGATGCCTTTTCGAACGTTTGTTTGTTTGTGTTTACAATACGGTATACAATACAATACAGTATACGGCGCTGAACAGGACTTAAAATTTTGATTTCACATCTCATTGACATCGATGTAAAACACGAGGTACGTTTTCGAAGGTCTCAAGAGATATTCCCTTAACCCATAAACACACGGATACGGGTTTTATCGCATCTGCGACCCAGTACAGATCCAGACCAGCCTGCATATCCGTGCATTCTGATCAGGATTTCCAATGTTTGCTTTTCAGTCAGAATTCTTTCATGAATTCAAGGCTGATCTGGATCTGCACTGTTTGCACATGCGATAAAACCCGTATCCATACGGTAATGGGTGAAGGTGTGGGTTAACTTCAGCTTTTATCAACACTCTCTGATAAAGACAATCTGTACGAGATTGAAGATATTTCACATAAAATTGGTTACACAGCAGCTTTGGGTTATATATTGATAACATGCAGAATTATTCTTGAAAACATTTTAAAATGTGATCATTCACCTCAGCTTCTAATCAATTGATAGCCAAATGAAGCAATTGCCACGTTTTCAAGTATCACCATTTTCAAGAAGGAAAATGTCATGAATTACTAACCTGGACAATTATGAGCGTGGATAGCACATGCGTGTGAATCAATCTCAAAATTTTCAAGCACTCAGTCAAGCATAGAAATGACAGCATCAGGGCCATGTGTTGACTTGCCATCTTGTCTAAGAGTTACGTTCTCATCGATGAGAAAATTCAACTGTCTGTTGAGACTGTCCACTCTTACACCAAATATCTGTATCTTCCGCAAGGTAAGAAAATACAATGGTCCTATCTGTCTTGAAAAATGTGGTGACTCACATTTTGACTGAAGTCGAAAGTGAAATGTACATATCGTTCCTGGTCACCTGGTATACTATCAGCACTCTTCCTGAGACAGTCGGTATATACATCACGCTCCTGGAATAGATAGAACATAATGCAATGTTGTCAAAATTAACGTGATAATCAAATATAATAGATCTATTACGGGAAATATTAAACATGTTCAAATATTTCAAATTTGCATGGGCTTATCAAAAGAAAACTGAGGTCATTTGAAAGGAGACAAATAAATCAAAACTACATTTAGGAGAATACTTACTTGTTGTGCCAGAAGTATATGGTTTCTTAATCCTTCTGTGCTGCTGACAACTTCTCTTCCTCAGTAATTGCATCTCCAACTCTACGTCTAAGCTTCTCTAAGCTTCTCACATGTGGCACAGACATCATCCCGGGGACTTGCAATTTTCACATGAGGCAAACACGTCTGCCATATATTCTTGAATGCAGTCAATTTAACTGCTCTCACATTACAGTTGGAGCAAGCGTCTGTATATTCCTGATGTAGGGAGCACTTAGTTCTCTGCCTCTAAGTGCTGCTGGCTGTGGCAAACCACGTGTTTCTGCTACATTCCAAATAAAACGCACGACACACATCACGTCATCAAAGGAAATTGCATGTCGTGGTTTCCTTCCCTTGTTTCCATGACTACTGGAGTGAAACCATTCTCGCGAACATGCTTCAACAAAGCATTAAGCTGGTGATTTTTAATATCAAAATACAACATGAATGTATCATTGCAGTAAATTATGCAAGCCAATTGTTTGAGCTACAATTTTACAGTCTAGTTTCTTTATTTCCCGTCTAGATCATAAAATCTAAAATAGAGACATCTGTACACTTGTTGATTTTACAAATAGAATCTAGATCTACCAAAAATTATGTGCACAGCGGATATTTGACAATTGCTGTGAAGTATGTAAAGGTGGTTTCCGAAATCACCAGGTTAAAAGAGCCCGCAAAGACTTGGCAAAAAGATTGTGCATCACAGAAATTATAGCATACCAATGTGAAAATAACCGAATAAAAAATGATAAAAACTTACATATAAATCTCCATCCATAATTTAATTCAACATGTATACAATAGGTCACTAAGATGCTCAATCAAAACAATGACTCGTTTTTACTTCCTGATGCGAAAATGTGGCGAAATGTATGAGGTCATTTAAACACTGTTTACTCAGAGTTTCCTCCCGTGTCATTAAGACCGGTTTTGTCGCGGCGCTCCTCATGTGCATTAGATGGATATACAAATATTTTAACATTCTGAACCAAAAAGCAAGTTTTAAAACTACGTATAGTTTCATTTATTTCCAATCTTTCTTGGTTGCGCAACCAAGATAGGTAAAGGGAGGTAATAATAATTTTTCAAACTTGCATTTCTAATGAATTCCATCTTAATATATAATTGTTAATGCAAATATTTTACAAATATAATACAATACAATGTATATCTTATATTTATGTCTTTCGTTAGGCAAAGTAGATCTATGTGTATCAAATGTGTACGTATGATAAAATAACTCCATCTTGGTTGGGCAACTAGCATAGGGAAATCAAATTTTAGAAATACCTCCAGTGAAAATCTTACTTGAATTAAGCGCTAAGTGAACATAAATGAGTGTAAATGATCAGATGTTAAAGTTTCAAACAAATCTGTTACATGGCCAAAATCTGATTATTTAAGCCATTTTATTGCATATTTATTTCAGTGTTTAACTTCCAAATATATTGTTTAATTAACTGTTAAATATACACAGACTAAAATTCGTCATAGAAAGGCGAATAATTCACGAATTGTAATAAGGTATCCTGAAGTCTTAAAACGACCAAACGACAAAACAGGAAAAATCGGTCCTTTGTATATGTTTTAGCCTACACCCATCCATAAAGAATGAAATATAATTGAGTGAAAGTAATGATGGTTTAATCTTAGGACTGAACAACGATTTCTTTTTATAATCAGACAATGTATAACTCTCACTTCCTATAATAGGTTTTTAGAAACAGACTATAAGTCACCCCGGGTATTCGGCTACCTACACGCCGGAACGATACCTAAAACGCCGGTTCTATGCACATGTCCAATGCTTGTTGTAGGTGCTAACAAAACCAAAATACACACATATTTTTGCATTTTGCGGAGAGTTTAAGTCAGCATTCTTCGATCAAATGAATTTGCTCTTGATGGTTAGAATATGTGACATTAACATTTAAAATTATGGGTAAAAATATGAATAAATATGTGGAAAATGATACATTTTTACACTTAAAAGCTTTATAATCCAATGGAAAAGATTGAAACATTTAAAGTTGCCATTTTCCCTGATAGAACTATACATAACCGACGGATGAATGTACGTTTCACTTACCCTTTTTGTGTTTTTGTTGCCAAATGTTGCGTTTTACGCGACGAAGAGAAGAATTTGTAGATACCGCTGACGATCATCAGTTATAAACAATGATACCTAATCATAAAAGCAGGGATACCAACTTCGTAATGGCAAAAACCCAAACTCCCCACAGCGGTTACTTCCCCTTACAGTATACATTTGAGAGCGGATCTCACCAATACAAATCGCTGTGAGGAGTTTGAAAAAAAAATGTCTTCCATGTGTTGTACAGGGGACTGGAGACGTGTAGAAACTGGTAGGGGCACTATTTCAACAATATTTGGTCTTGCCTCGTACCCAGTGTTGCCCCGCCTAAGTGTTTTTGACGCACGGAATAATTTTTGTTCCAGCTAAGTAAGTAATCTTTAATTTGAAATACGTTTTTTTTGGCATTGAAGATTGAATAAAGATTGCAGTGTGGGGTAGAAAAAGTATACGGGTCGCGTTGCCGTAAATGCACAGTTTATTTGTTTGGACTTTGATCTGTATACATGGAATATAAACAGTTTTTATTAGTAAGAAACCTATATAGAATATTCTTAACGGCACATCAGCTGAAACCTATATAGAATATACTTAACGGCACATCAGCTGAACGAAACCTTAACATTTCTTGGTATTTCTTTTTTCATATAATGCATGTACAAGATGAACTTTGCATACATGTATACCGTAATTTAGTCTCACTATTTCCACTTCAAAGGCAGAGCGATTTTACACGTTGACATTTTAGAGTTGTCCGCCTAATACGCCTCACTTTGATGTGCAAATAGTGAATATGGTTTGTCAAAATCTTCAAGGTTGATATATTATTTATTGTGTCCAGGATTCATGCAAACCTATATACTATTAAAAGGTCAGATTAATATCTATACAAATTGAAAGAAACAAATGCAGGAGCTCATTTCGACTGAAACAATAAGGTCGTAAAATGTTAAGTTGCTTTAACTCATAAGCAAAGTTGAACAGTTCTGACAGCTACGGATACCACTTGCTATGTAAATATTTAGTGTTTATTATGCACTATTTTCTGCATTAGGAAACTTGCTCACATAGTTTATTTTTCCTGTCTTTAAAGTATTTTTAAAGATCGAGATATTATGTTGTGGCTGGAGGTTATTTCTAGCAGAACATTGAAGCGGGTGGGACTTTTGTCTTGTATGCGCTGTGATCATCCAAATCATACAATATTTAATAGCTTAAACTAATTTGAAGACAGATATGGAATATTTGTGACACGGGTCTTTCAGGCAAGCCATAGTACATTAACAGCTTTTCATTATATCTGACACCTTAGTTGTAACCGGTTTTTAAATTTGAAGAGATCTTTAAAATTTAGCGACCATCATTTGCATCACCATTTCGTTTGTTTAAATTGATAATAAGACCTATGTAGAGATGTATAGGTGTACATACTTTCTAAACGCAATTAATAGGATATTAAGTATTGGTAAAATACGGTGTTCAGCCCAAATAAAAAGTATTTTCGAACGTCTGGTATTTATTTTCAGATTCATATGTACACACTCATTATGCCATTATATCATAGGTGGTTCATCACACATGATCTCTCATTTTCAAAACAATCCATTTCTATGGTTAACTTAAATGGCGATTGCGGTATCCCTTTGATCGACAAAACCGGCGAGGATGGTTCGTCAGCGGTAGCCAAAATTCCACACACATGTCTCCGTAAAATTGATCTTCTTTCAATAGTTTTTTTCATTTTCAATGAAACAAGAGTAATTGCTTACTAACTGAATATTTGCTTTCCATTTGTTTTTAGAAAATATCTGTATTTATATACAAAATTAGCTAAAATTTGGAAGATAAGTGTCATCGAAATTATACGTAAACATGACAATAAACACCTTTTTACACGTTGTTTCGTGAAACTGGAGACGGACATCTTACAGATATGTAGGGAAAAGTGTGTATTTACTTTTTCCTTTATAAAACATAATCAAATCTTCAATAAATGTTGAATAAATATCTATTTATTGGCATGACCACAAACATTATACATGCACACTGGACCGGCGTTTTAGGTATCGTTCCGGCGTGTAGGTAGCCGAATACCCGGGGTGTAAGTTGACCTGGTACAGTGTTACATATAAAAGACGGATAATAAACTTGCCAGGTACGTTTGCTATAGATATAATATATGCGTACACAAAACTTTACAAGCACTGAATATAAAGGTACATCATGCGTGCAAGAAAAGTATTAATCCTTGCGTTTATCAGGCAGATTTACGCAATAATATTAGATTCTTCTGTTACGTCACTGTCGCATTATCCTAAATGGATTGTATATGACACAAATGTCATAGAAACAATCTAATGAGTCGAGATTTGTGAATTGAGCCTACTTATGCTCTAATTCAGTTCCCTCAAACGTGCATAAATCATTAATAAACTATACATGCGCCACTTACTAAGAAACTTAGTACTTTCAGGTACTACACATTGATCAGACAACCACCTATACTTTAAGAATATACTAATCCCGCAAAGTCTATTTGTATGAAATATTTCTTTGCAAGAAATAAAGACAAACACATTGTTTGAGGATAGAGGCCCGTCAGCCAGGTGTCGACACATAAAGAACGGGAACATAAAATAATGAAAATACAACAACAACTTTTAATTATGTAATTATGTACTGGCTCGTTCATGTTATGTTGTACTTATAAACAAAAGTAGTGTACACTACAAATACATTAAATCGCCTAACTGGCTTCTCGATATCATCGGAAAAATTCCATACATATAGCAAAAATGGGCGTATTTAAACAAAACACGCCAGTAAACATACTTTGTTTGAGTACGTAATAGCATACACTGTCACTGAAGTAGAATAGAATCTGGCAATATTCACTGCCCAAGATTCAGAGTTACTGTCATTTTCTCTGCAAAATCTTCAGAAACATAGCCATCCTTGGCGTTTTCCGATTTCCAGCGCCCGTGTTATTTAAACAGTCTGTCAGAAATGTTGTTCATTGCAGAAACAGTTGCACCACCACGCCGCAGGCTATGCGTGCCGTAGTCATTAGGGTTCAAACCAAGTTTACAATTTGCTCTCTAATAATCTCCCTTCACCTCGTATAGGACAGGCATTGATTTCTGATCTTGTATTCGTTTGCTTTTTTGCAAAAAGAAAGACGACAAAAAATATACTGGTCTGAACTTTCTTTAAATTTTCCTTTTTCAAGGTACAATTTTAACAAATTATAAGGACACGTTGCATTGCCGGCTTTTGCTATAACAATGGTCTGTCCTCTATTTGACTGATCTGTTTTGCTTTTACGGATTAACAATTCGAAATAAAAATCTGAAAATGATATATCATTGTACTTTAAATTAATAAGTTCACTGCAACGAAGGAAACCTGCGAAACCTAAAACTATGAAAGTAAGCGATCTCAGATTGTACAAGTCTGCAGAGACTAAAGGGTGCAAAACAAAATTTGCCAATCATTTCTGAGGTTATAGGATTTTTCTTTTGAACTGGGCCTGAACATAGCCTCCTAGCAGAATCTAACATAAAAGAAACGGGCTTTGAATCACACGGATTATGTACTCCTGATATATCATGCGCCCACTTCAAACTATAAAAGGCTCCCTCAATAACACTGATAGAACTATGATTTTGAATTAAAGAGGTTATGTATAAGCGAAGCTGGAAAACTTTATAAATTCCCAAAGAGGAACACCAAGACATCCATTTGTTGAAATAAGTTATGTATTGAATTTTGGTATTGTCTGCTCTACTTTTTAACAATATATCGGGTAAAACAGCAGCCACGTGTTTAAAGGTGTCGTTGTGCTGTACGTAGTTTTGGAGATTCGACCAAACGCCAAACTTGAAAATATCTGAAAATTTTATTGAAGAGAAAAAATAATTATTTATTAAGCACCGTTGCTACTTGAGTAGATCTTACAAGACGAAAATTTAAACGCCGAACACCTTTATCTATATATGCGTTACTAGCTAGTTTACACAATCATTGAATTATCATTGTATATATACTGAAAGGATAAAGAAACGCAGGGAAACAATATATGCAACAATTTTTTTAATGCTTGGCCTATAATTATTAAAACTACTAGCTTGGTCACTTGTCACTCAAACCGGTGCCTAAAGTCACTCAACCGTGTATTGCACCATTCCACTTAGAGAAAGTGATGAAAAGCAAAAAAACACGGGCAGAATAATTAAGACAAGTCTTGTCATACCACTTGATACTCTTGAGGTATACACATCGCTTTCCGCTATTTACATTGAATTTGAAGCTCTTGCAATCATGGTACGGCTGACAGAAGTACAGAGGGGTCAGGCTATTGCATTGCTAATGCAGGGTCAGAGGCGACAACAGGTTGCTATCTAGCAGTTCAGTGTGAATGTTTTCACCATAGAACGTCTTGTCCGTCGTTTGAGAGAAACTGGAAGGTTTCCGACCGACCTCGATCGGGACGAGTCAGTCGATTTCAATTTACGATATTTGGGGGTACCGTCAAATGTGCTTCAATTACTAATGAATTATTGGTCAAAATCTAATGAAATTTTGGTAATTTGTTGATTAAAGATGGTTTTTTTATACTCATATAAAATATTGTCACAGGATGCACAGTTTCCGTGGTACTCTTCATTATGGGAATGAACCTACTGATCAACGCCACCAAACGAGAGACTCGTGGACCAAAGACAGAATCAGGGATCTATCTCCCATCTAGCCGAGGCTTCATGGACGACCTTACGTTGACAACAACAAGCCACATACAAGCTAGATGGATGTTGACAGCTCTGACAGATGTTGCATCATGGGCAAGAATGAAGTTCAAGGCTACCAAATCCAGATCTCTCATAATAAAGAAGGGACAGATGACAGATAGGTTCAAGCTTCAAGTACAGAACGAGGAAATTCCATCAATAGTGAAGAGTCCAATTAAGTGCCTGGGCAAGTGGTTTGATGCTAGTTTACAGGATAGGGACAATGTCAAGAAGCTCGAGAAACAGGTAGAGGATGGTTTGAAGAAGATTGACCGTTGTGGACTACCTGGCAAGTTTAAAGCCTGGCTCTACCAGCATGCCCTACTCCCAAGGCTAATTTGGCCATTGATGCTATACGAGGTACCAAGCTCAACAGTTGAAGCCCTTGAGAGACTCACCAGCCGACATCTCAGAAAGTGGCTAGGGATACCACCAAGTTTCACCAGCATAGGACTGTATGGGAAGAGCAACAAATTACAGCTCCCACTGTCTTCACTGGTAGAATACAAGACAGCCAAGACAAGACTGGTGTTGACTCTAAGAGATTCGCCGGATACACTTATCCGTGAAGCAGGGATTGTTACCCGTACTGGCAGGAAATGGTCAGCAACAGAGACAGTGAGCCAAGCAGAGACTTCACTCAAGCACAAAGACATTGTCGGAATGACTGCTGTGGGACGTCAAGGTATCGGTGCCACCAAGACAGTACTGTGGAGCAGGTCAGACCAGAAAGAGAGGCGAGCCATGATCCAGTCAGAGGTCAGGAGAGCGGAAGAACATGCCAGACAAGCAAGGGCAGTGGAAATGGGTTCACAGGGATCATGGACTACGTGGAACACCACAGACAGGAAGTTGACCTGGGGGGGACATCTGGAAGTACGAACCACTAAGACTGTCCTTTCTCCTCAGGTCTGTTTATGATCTTTTACCATCACCAGTTAATCTCTGTCGATGGGGACTCACAGCAGACCCTAACTGTAGCCTGTGTGGCAGACCAGGCACACTAGAGCATGCACTCTCATCCTGTTCAACATCACTGACACAGGGAAGGTATAGATGGAGACATGACACAGTCCTCAGAGAGTTGGCTGACTGGCTGGAGGGAGAAAGAAAGAAAGAACGCAGAAGTAACCCCACACAAGGTCACATCACCTTTGTCAAGTCTGGTGAAACTGCAAAGAGAGCAACCCCACAGCAAACATCTATCCTTGACGGCACTACTGGGTGGAACATGGAAGTTGACCTGGGAAAGAGACTTGTATTCCCAAACATTGTACAGACCACCTTGAGACCAGACATTGTGCTGTGGTCCAAGACAGGGAAGAAGCTCATAGTTATCGAGCTTACAGTACCATGGGAGACAAGATGTGAGGAGGCCTACGAGAGGAAGAAGGCAAAGTACACAGAGCTTCTGGATCTTTGCAGACAGCAAGGTTGGCGCACTGGCTGTTCCCCGTTGAAGTAGGCGCTAGAGGGTTCTGTTCCCAGTCCGTTTACCGACTTTTAACAGCAGTTGGAACTACTGGCAGAGAGAAATGGAAGGCTATCCAAAGACTGAGCCAAGCAGCTGAACGTGCATCGAGCTGGCTGTGGCTGCGACGGGAGGAGAAGAGCTGGAAGCCATCAACCAACACACAGTGACTGATCACCACTGTGGGCCCATCCGTCACGAGAGTGTCCATGGATTAAAGGGCCGAAACACTCATTGACGGCGGACTCCATGCTGAGGATGTTGGTTGAAAAGCAGTCAATAGTACAAGTACAGAGCAGATACTATGACTGTATTACAACACATCAAACACATTACTTTAAATCCCCTTAAATGTTTACCCTGCGTTTCTTTATCCTTTCAGTATATCAAAACAAAATACAGCAGTTTGCAAACGGGGCAACTTCTGCAAGATAAGGCAAACGGGGCCTCTACACCGTGACAAACGGGTCCACGCCCGTGCAAACAACTAATATCCAGCGAACGGGGCTAAACGGTTCGGTACATTCACCTTTTCTTCTTCTCTTTTCTTTTTTTAAACGATGAATATCTCACTCTGCATCTAAACAAACTACGAGAATTTTGCTGCTGAATGCAGAAGACCCAAGAAGAGATTTTTTATTATCTCCCTGCACAAAAATATAAGGATCATAAAATTCTAAAACATCTTTGACATAATCCTTGCAAATCAAACCCTTTTCAAAAACAAAGGCCAAAAGGCTGAAGACTCCCATTTTGGAACTACCAAAACACTCTTTGCTTTACATGAAATCAAATGTAAAATAGCTTTACAGGCCATTGAAACATGGGGTACAAGCCAATTATTTTCTCTCGACCAATTCTGCGCAAAAGCGTCAACAGCTTCACAGCCCGGAATTATATATACCAGACAATTCAGAAATTTACCTCTGACCAAAGTACAATATGATTCTCATGCCTCCGCATCTGTAGTAAAAAGTTCCGTACGTTTATACAAACCATTCCATAAAAACATGCATGAGATGAAACAATACACGCGTATATACATTCTGTATGTACCTATCTCAATTCGAAACCTTGTTATGATTAGGGTGGTGGCGGTGACCTAAGTTTTTGGTTTTAGTTGGATGGATTAAATAATTACGCCAGACATGTTTGCGGACAATGTGGTCGCTTATATCGAAGCGAAAAAAATATACGGAAAAGTATCTATCACTTCTTTAAAGTTCTATCTAATTATATTTATATCTTTTCAATCAATAATTTCAGACCTGACTATATCTAGAATATACTTCAATAGTAGATCTTACTTTTGTTTGCCGACGGTGCGCCGGGGACTCGAAAACGAAAGTAGTTTAGTCATCGGTTACACTGAATACCGGAATCGACTTTTTTACCGGAATCTACCAAAATCGGTTTTCGATTACCGGAATCTACTTAGTACAGGCGTTCTATATCCTTAATTTTATCAAATACATATAAATATGATAGAATTTATGATATTTGACTCGTATGCAAAGTTTTAGCCAAAAATGACTTTGGGAGGGTTTTTTTTGTTTAATAGTTGAATATGTTACATTCGGTGTTCATAACATCTGCGAACTTGTGAGAATCATAACTTAATTGAACGTGTACATTTTTGAAGAAATAAATCATTCGGTACTAAACAACCAGCGATCTACACATAATATTAAGAAAATACAATTAAGGAATACCCAAAGTATTAATATTACCTTAACCTATTATCAACAGTAGACCATATAACATTGACAATATAAATGAGGCTGAAGAAACAGATGCATACAAGGGAATACGGGTACCAGACTCTGGTGGTACTTTCATGCACCCAGCGTACAGCACAGATACACCATGTACACGCGAGACTATATATATATTTTCTTTGATTGTTTAATAGTCGTGGCCGACCCTGGGACTTCTTCCTGGGCCCCTGACAGGCGCATGTTGAAGAGAGAGAGATGCAGATACAAGGGAGCCCGCGTACCAGACCCTAGCTTTTTTACGAATTGACCCCTTGGTTCTTTTACATGCCCGTGTATATAGCACTGGAAAATGTTTATGAAATTTCCAGTGCCCCGGCTGGGATTCAAACTGGGGACCTCCAGATTGGTAGTCCAGACTGTTAACCACTCGACCACCGCACTTAGACTACATGAACTCTGCGTTTTAAACCAGTTCATCTGTAGATAGGTGGGAAAAGGGCGGATCAGTGGTTCAGTGGTAACGCACTGAACAATGTAATCCAGGGACCAAGGGCTCAATTCCCAGCTCTTCCACTAACATAACTAACGGTTTTACAGATAAGACCTACAAACTGAGGTCCCATGTATCTTTGCTGTACACCGGGCATGTTAAAGAACCAGGGGTGTCTCTAAAATGGGACACATCCTGCATCTTGCACTATCCCCTGAAAGCTAAATAAATTAAACTCTTCTGCTGGTGTTGGTCATATGGGTACCAATGGTAAAATCTCATACATACAAACATATGGGTTGGAAAACACTGAAAAGCGTTTATGCAATTTCAAGTACCCCGATCTGAATTCGAACCAGAGACCTTCGGATTGGTAGTCCACAGCGTAACATCACTGGACCACGAAGTTCTTTTTTTTTTTACTTGTTTAATATGATTGAGAATGGGCATCAGACATTATGAGAAATAGCTTTATAGCAAAAAATGAAATGAAATGTGATGAATTAAGTCGAAATACTTAAATAATTTAATATAAATGTCAAACTGATGAAACTATTAATATCATTAATATCATAATTTTTTTCCTGGAAAAACTTACAATTCTTATTAAAGATATAATTGATATTTTCTTATTCTCTTATTTTGAAATGAAAGCATCATATAAGTTATGGAGCCTGAACCATCTAAGCTTTAAGGAGATGAAATGACTAGGGGCTGAAATGCCTGTAATTCAGTATTTGGATGGATGACCCAATTAAGAGATGAGTCACTTAAGTTGGGTTTTTAAACAAATAATAACCATAAAAAAGTCACAGGATACAAAAAACAAATATAAACATAAGCTAATGCAAACCTTTTGAATTGACTGCATAGGTCACTGAGGTGCTGGCATATAGTGACGTACCTTACTACTGGAGGAACCCGGATAAAACAGACGGCTACCTCAGTAACCGTCTCATATATACTGCCCAGGACAAGCTTTCTTAAATGTGTTATGCCAATACTAATTCAGCCTTGCTTACAATACAATCTTTATTTATTTCTTAAACATTTACTCTGTGATTAACATACCCCACATTAATTGACCCCTGACTGGAAATAAAGTTTATTCTATTCTGATCTGTACTAGAACCCTGTCCTGCAAAGAACCATGATCGGTATCCGGATTTGAACCCATGTCCCTCTGTCAAAGAGATATTGTAGTGATTATAAGTCAGCTTAGCCACAGAGGGGGTAGCAATAGGTTTCCCAGATATGCAATAAAAGCATGCAGTTCATAATTTGGTAGGAAATTAGGGTTCAGTAAAACTTGTCTTAGTTATCAACGCACTTTAATGCTTAGAGAGCTATAAATTGTATTATCTGTTAAACTTCAAAAAGAAACATTCTTGACAACAGTTTACTGTATTAATGTACACATCGAAGGGTTCTTACATTTTTTAAGTTTTAGTTTTGTTAAAGTATTTTCAAGTTAATAACTGATGCCTACAATAAGTAAATACATGTACTGTACTGCATACAATTCAAGACACCGACTATTAGCATTATGTAAATTTTGAGAAAGAATTTTCCATTTCACATGAAATAATTGGCAGTGTAATTTTACATGTTCAGTTGTTCTTTAAATTTATTAATGTTTAAAAAAAACTTACTAATATTTGAATATCTGTCAGAAGTAAAGTCTGAACTTGGTATTTCCACTTACCATTATACTGTTGCAAATTGAAAATCATGAAATTTCGCATAAAGTGTTCAAGCTGTATTATTAAGACTATATTAAACATGCTCATAAAAGTAAGAATCTAAAAAAGCAACTGTCGCAGTATATGATTCCCTGGCAAAAGTTTTAAATAAAAATTGAGAAATTTTGATTTTATTTTGTAGCTTCACTGAGAAGTTTTGCAATATCATAAGTTATGTACAAATTAATATAGGCTTATTTTAGATAAGACGATATTCATTCTTATGCATGTCTCACCTAGCTTTTATGGCTCAAAAACAGTGTTGCATAATTTGGTTTCCTGTTAAATGCAGGTGCCAGATAAGTACAGGTTTTAGACTTGTATTTATTGCAGGAACAAGCAAATTCATTGCAAGGGAGCGTTAGTAAACTGCAGCAGTAAGTTTATTATCTCCCCACAAACGTTTGGGTGTATAGAAGAGTCAGCTGGTCAGTCAGTCTGTATATTGATCAGTCAGTCTGACGTACGGCTGATTTTATGTCAGCTCCATAATGTCCTCAACCCCTTGAAGTTTGAAATCTTGAAATTTGGGCCAAATGTTCATCTTATCAAGATGATGTAAAGAACTTATATTCCAAGTCTGTTGGCTTAAGGTGATACTTTTAATAGGGGTCATTGTTTTTAGTGTCCCTCAATTTCCATGTACATTTGGTCAAATGTTTTAATCATCAAGATGACATGCAGAACACATATTTCAACCCTATCAGCTCAAGGTCATACTTAAGGTGATTCATTATCAGTGTCTGCTCCATATTTTTTAACCCCTTAAAGAATTTTAATGAAACTTTATATGAATGTTCATCTTACCAAGACCATGCACCTCAAGGTCAAGGTCATACTTCAGGGACAAAGGGACTATATTTTTCAAACCTCTTGAATGATTTTCTTGAAGGCTAGGTCAATGTTGCCTCGATCAAGGTCAAGGTCATATGGGGGTCAAAGCTTATTAGAATTTGCCTCCTTGACCCTTTGTAAGATTAACATTAAACTTAGGTCAAATCTTCAGAGTATTAATGTGACAGGTAACACATATTTTTGAACTGCACCAAACCATTGTTTCTGGGAAGAACCAGTACTAGACTCCTATTCTCCGGCCCTAAGAAACCGCCAACTTTCTCTCATAAAGAGACATGGCTTGAAGCAGAGCTCAAACCCATAACCATCAATCTATGCATGAGAGGTTACAGTGATTTCAAGTCATCAACTCTAACCACTTGACCACAGAGGCGGACTTCAGTGATAGCTCCACATGTATTTTGTTACTGATATATGAACCCATAACTGCTTACAGTTTGTCCTACCTACAAACAGTATTTGTTTTGAAATTAATAGAGAATAGGATCTGGCTTGATTCTCATTGATGAAAAATCTAGAAATTGTGCTATACTTTTACAAAATGACAAGCTACTGTGCTAGTGAACTAGAGAATGGTGTATGTGCTTTAACTACCTCTATTTTTGTTCAAGGTCATCGCTCTACCAGTACTTTCAGTGCTTTGATTTCTTTAGCGACTCAAAAAAAAAAAAACGAAGGCGTAAAATACATGAACTTTATGTCTCTTACCACACAATTTTTCGAACTTATGTATTTGTTTTTAAAAGAGGGTTGCACGTGCTTCATGTTCTTCTTGATCTGAATCTTTGAAAATTAAATACATTACCCAGTGATACATGTAAATAGATTCCAATATCGACACGATTGCCATAAAAATCACACCACTAAGTGTTCTCACACGACACTTAGATCACTACGACTTAATCAACATTCACCTCTCAAAATACTGGTATGGACCACGAACATTTTCAATTTATATATAAATAGTATCTGTTTCAACATAAATATTCTCTTTTTGAAACTGAAAAAGCTGCAGCAAGTATATAACGTCATTAAATTTTGAACAACGCATGTGCAAAACACAACATCCATTCCAATCCTGAAGTAATTGAAATCAAGCAACTTTCCCAAGCATTATTATCTGTGTACAGGTGACAGAGAACCAAGGAAAACATGCATAACGCCATCTACTGCACGAGAAACGGGATATATCGATATTCTTTCTGTCGATTTAACGTGACCACACGTTGCTGAAATTGCTCTAAATGTTGTAACCTGCAGATATAGTTAAACAAAACTTTCATTAAGCTGTTACATGAAACGTATATTACCAAAATTATGTTATCGTATTGATACATAGTCAATTTCCGTGAAAATCATGCTGACATTGTACTTATTTTATTTGTTTACCCACTTCGTCCCGATCATGAAAAAATCGTGAAATATAACTTGTACCTTTCTGTATCAAATATTGAATTATTTTATCCGATATTCAAAGTGAATCATTCAAAATGTAATTTATGCTGCGGCTTTTCAGAAAACATCCAGTCTTGTCGCAAACAGGTCTCGTGAAGAAACTTCATCCATAAGCTTTCCTTCCGTGAAATATACGTGTATCTTGTTAAAGCAAATACACAACAAATTAAAGCAAAATCTGTAACTGTCTGATATTGTACTTATCTAATATACGCATGTCTTCAATTCTGCTCTGCATTTTGTCTGAAATGTTGGCATCTTGACAAGTAAATGCACCAAGCACATCCAATTTGAGTGTAAACGATCTGGCGACGAAACCTCGAATCGTTCTTCAATACCCATTACACACTAAATCAACTACCATCACGTGATTCTTTTCCCGCCTGCTATGCACGAGTACATTCTTAAGGTAGCTCCAACCCGCTAATAAATTCATTTAATTTCAAAAAGGAAATACAGTAAACTCTGTATATAACGAACTCATTGGGACAATTTTAATTTGTTCCTTATATCCGGAGTTTGTTATATCCATAAAACATTTTCATATAAAATAAAAATTTTTTAAAAAACTCGGACAGAGAAAATGTGTTCCTTATATCTGGAAGTTCGCTATATCCAGATTCGTTATATACACAGTTTATTGTATAGCGTTTTGCGATCGCTTAGATTGTGTGTGTGAACGGAACATGCTTAGAGTTTCAAGTCCGAATTTCAAATGTTCAATGGCCGGGATTCTCACATAAATTGACTTTATGAATAGAGAACAATGCAAGTCATGATCAGCATGGGCATGTCGGGCCTGTCAGGACTTGAACTCATCACTTGAAACCAGCTGCGTACGGGTTACGTCAGAAACAGGTCAATTTGCGCATGTATGAGTTTCCGGATTTTTCAGTGAACATTTCATTATATGAGAAGGCGTAAGTTACCGGTAGGTTCCGTCCATAATGATGAGAGCACTTGTCACACTTAAGAAAAGTTTAAGCATTACTTTCGGCCAAAGAGCTCACTTAGCGTGGTATAAAGGTTGATTGTGGTGTCACGTCACATGTGACGTAGGTATCAAGCTTTAATGTCTCAAAAGCGAAGTTGTCACCTTTTGGGTATTGTTGTTTTCGGTCATGCAACAACCTTCCAAAGTAGTGTGCAATCCTTCCAGATGTAAAGTCGCCAATCATCCCGAAAACTAAAACACGACTGTAATTGACCACAGGATCTCAATAAAATTGTCAGCCTCGATTTCTACAAAATAGAATGCGAAATGCGCCACTTTAAAAATCGCAGTGAGTTAGCACAGTTTGTTTTTGTTTTCGTCAAATTCTATTGCTAAGCAAGGTTGTCATTTAAAAAAGGCGAGTAAAGCGAATCTCGTCATATGAATCTCTGTTAGCTTATTTTATTTATTTTGATTACGAAGAAAGGAATCACTCTCGAACACTCAGATGTCATCACGCTCGCTAGAGAGAGACATCGGGCTTTTCATCACTGCTACCCATTTAAAACTGGGTAGACTGAGGCACGTGTAGCATCAGTATCTTTGCCCAAGGACACACCTCATGGTCGGGATGGGATTCGAACCCGTGAGCTCCCGTTCTAAATGTTCTCCCTAACCACTGAGCTATCGAGGCTATAGTAACAACGATCATTTTAAACCTCTGTTAAGTCGAATTCCAGCATATCTCGAAGTAATTTAATGATACCGCCGATGAAGGCTGTATTTTCAAATAAAATTAGACTGCTCTCAACACGACTTCCTTTGAAGGAGAACATTTATGACTTGCTCGTCGGACTTCGACTTAACGGGTACATGATTCGTCCAGATGTTTTGAAACCGAAGAAAGCAATTGGAATTCATCTCTTTTTAGGGAATTAACAATGACTTTCATTTTTCTTCCTGGCTTTCCCTGTTGTCTTTATTTATTATAAACATAAACATTGCATGCAAATTAAAGCTGCTTGCTCTCAATTACCGTTGAAAAAAATATTTAAAAAAAAATTGACATACTTAAACATAAGTATAAAATTAAAGGCTAGAATCAAAATGTAAGCAAAAATCTAGGTAGGAATTTGCAGAAATCGATTGAAAATGTCGGTTACACGGCACCGCTATACAATATTTGAAATTTAGACATATACGTGACAGGAATTTATACTGGAGCCTTTTTATATGTTCTAAAATACGTTATTTACATACAGTTTAAAGAACTTTATTTTTTTACCAAAATCTGGGAGCGAGCAGCTTTAAACCCGTTTTTCAATCGGCATTCCCAGATACAAAATATAGCATCAAAATTTTATATTTCAAGTTTTGCATTTGCTTTGATGCCATACACGTACCCCTTAGTATTTTGATCTTAAATTTAATACGGGAAAAACCGGGTTTTTCCCGTCCTTAAGTTACACGTTAATTAAAAATTATTGATGAATTAAGTGTAAAATGAATTTACAATAATTTCAATATATATACGTCCAAGTTGAATTTAGGTTCTCCGATATAGGAGCCATTTTGGATTTCGACTTCCGGTGGTAATGACTAAAACATTTCCGAAAACAACTCTTCCCCCTGTTTTCATTCTTCAACAACCAGCTAATTACTTGTTCTTAAACTTAATGATTTTATAAAACTTTTTAAAAGGAATTCATAATATATAAAAGTATTTTCCCAATTTTGTCAGGAACGCTGAATTGACGCAGCTCCCGCGCTGTAAGGGGAGGTAATCGTTACGTTGCGTTATTCAAAAAGCGTCTACTGACCACGAATTGAAGCGTTGTTTAATGGACGTCATCGTACCATTATACGGAAAGTTGTATTATGACTCGTGTTATTTTTTAAAAAATGTTTTCTTTAGGTTAGACTGTAGTAAATGTGATGTATTACTTATTGTGATAACAGTTACAAATTAATTAATGTATTTAGTTTTTCCCGTGGATAGGTAGCACCTATAGTTATATTATATTCTTATTTACTTACTCTCGATTGTGAAACAAGATTGAATCAATGTTACCAACTATCTGCGCAGTTAGTATCTACAATTTTTTTATTGCAAATGAAAAGTAGAGTCCGCTAAGACATAATTTGGTGGGTCCAACACATAAAATATTGGCGAGAATCATAGTAACTTTCCTTTAAAAGACAAATCAAAAGATTACGGCTAGTTTTCCTGCCAAGCAGTACATACGTGATCAATGGACACATCAGTAGAACAGTCCATTTTAACTATAGCATGCTTCGATCTTGCAAAGTAAGGATCACGTGGTAAGTACTACACATGTCTTGTCGTTTGCGTTGACTTCCGGTTCCGGTTCAGCGACACCTAGTCCTGCCATTGTTGTTGTTGTTGTTGTAAAGTTGCTCATGTGCGAATCAGCGAGTGATACAAAGTATAGATTCATGTCCTCAGGATTGTAGCGTGTCTCTATGCCATAGCGCTCGCGATAGGTCATCTTGTAAAACGATTTGATCAACTGACAAAGGCGTTAGCTTAGTATCACTTTCTCAATACTTTATATTATAAAGAAAGAGCTAAACATTCATTTCTATTTGTAGTCTAAATCATATTGTTATACATTATACAGTTATATTACAAAATGATGTTTCACTACTCGTAGCCACACTGTCACTGTGTTTTAAATAGTTTATTACTGCAATTATTATTAACTGAAACTTTTGAAGTTTGCCGCTTATACAGATTTTCTAGTAAATGTATTTCTAATTTCACTAAATTTTTAAGTTGTGTCTTGTCCTGTAAATACAAATACTATATCTAAGATATTAAAGACGTAAGATTGTTTTCTCCAATGAACTGACTCCCACTTCGTCTTAAAGGGGCACTCCCTACATCTAGCAGATTTTGTTCTCGGAACATAAATAATGTGGTTAATGGACGTAAATGATAAATAAATACCACATTTTAACATAGAGAAATGCCTAGCACAAATAATCAACATAGAAGCATTCTGTAATAAATCGCTATCCACCCATTAATTGCACAACAACAACTTTACATAGAGTATTGAATGGTTTACGGTACTGCAACAATTATTTTAAAACGCTGATTTTACCGATAACGACTGGAATGCATTGTTTAAACGTTTAGGGTAAGTAATAATACTTGCAAATGTTATATTTTTTATGCTCTTCATATAACACCTTTATTGGTAGGAACCTCTTAGACTAAATGTCGGTTCCAACCTAAATATTAAGATGGCTACTACAAATTCGGTACCTACAAAATGATTGGTCTTAATTGTATATTGTCAATATACTAGTATTAGAAACAAACAAAATATTCCACCTACTAAATACAACTTTTGAGCATGGCCGTGTGGCATATCAATATAATTCTATAGAATTGTTCTTTAAACTGCAATTTTGTCATTTTCTGAAGAATTTCTGTATGTTCCTTTCGGGAGAGGTGGGGGGCGGGCGGGGGAGTGCGTGGGGGTATCATTTAATGGTTGAGCTTACCATAATCTGACATATGACTGACTCTTTGGCTTTGACTGTTAATCTGTAAAGGTGCATAGTTACATGTAGGGAGAAAGAACGTCGATCACGACTTCACGTGTACATTTACGACATACACTTTAAATTTTCGGACTAAACTATAATTGATATATAAAACCCAGGTTCACTGGTCAAGTGGTTAAGGTCGATTGAAGTCACTAACTTTTCACCGATTGAGGGTCATTGATTCGGGGCCTGCAACCGACCTTAGTCTTTATGTGAGAAAGTTGGTACTTTATTCCGGGGGACGGGACTCCCTCATTGGGAACGGTTGCTATGTAAACCGAACAAATGTAAGTTGCTGAAATTTTGCTGAATGTGAGATAAACCCCAAAGCCAAATATGAACATAAAATGAGAATCCTGTTGACAAGTACGTACAACTGTATAAACTTAAGCCTTACATCAAAGCGGAAGTCTTTTTGTGTATTCAACAGTATAATGCTGTAGAAAAAACCCCTGACTTTAGTTAACAAAGATGACGGGTGTACATTGTATTAATGAAACATATACAAAAAAGCAATGCATAATGTAATAAACAAAATGTAATAACTATTCATGTATATTTGCCATCGACAAATGAATGAATTTTAGAAGTGCATATGGATGGAACAACAGGAAAACACTTTGAAAAAACTGTAATAGATTACTTTAAGGTTCTGGTTTAGAGCGTGGGTCTACTGTATACATAAATAGTTCGATCACCTACCCTGGCATGGGAATTTACAACCCCGATATAACCATACAAGAACGAGTTTCCGAAAACACTGATTGTGATACTCAAGAACAACCACCAGATCATTTCCGCTTCTCCGTCAGGCTGTAAAACACAACTACATATATAACTAATGATTGTTACATAAAACATGAGATACTTGTGCGCTTGTCGTCCTTTGTCATCTATAATATTGTGAAGGTAAAACACAATGGCATGTAGATATTTAAAGAAAATACTTTCTAAGACTGGGGCTGTCTATCACCTGGCAGTTATTCTACCCTTTGGTGCTGCATGCGTGTTGATGGTTGCGGTGGCTTTTCGAAGAATATGTAGAAAGAATATGTTCAAGAAATTCCGGCAAAAATGATCTAAGCACAAAGTGCTGGTGATATGCTCAAAATGAGCCTGGTACGTATCACTCATGTGGTATTTGGTTGATTTTCAGTAATTCTGTGATTGCTGAGAAAAGGCGTGCTCAAAAAAATCTCAATGTACACTATTTGCATCAATAATTAACAGGGAAAGAATTAAATGAAATATACCCAGGCATATCATGCGGACAATTTGCACAACTCGAATCATTTCTGTAAACTTTCATTGAATTCTGGCCTGTGCTAACTGAAAAATAGCACGAACAAACATCTCTGTGTATGCTATTTGTATAAAATAATCAAACGGCAGTAACTCAATGAAAGATTATTAGAGACTAACATGCAAACACTATGCGCAACTAAGATTTGTAATAGATAGATAGACGGACGGACGGACGGACGGACGGACGGACGGACGGACAGACAGACAGACAGATAGACAGATAGATAGATATTTATTTCCTCCAATAGAAGAGCATATTTGTAAACAACATTTGTGAACATAATTTGTGCAAATGATTAGGGTTACTTCAGTGAGGTTCCCCACAGGTTGCTGAGGAATAGCGTGGACACGACATGTATGAAAAAATAAAAAAGGCAATAACTCAATGAAAAATATTCGAGCGCAACATACGGAAGATACGCACAACATACGGAAGATACACACAGCAAACTGAAGATGCGCACATCATACGGCCGATACGCGCAACATACGGAAGATGCGCACAACATACAGCCGAAACGCACGACAAAGCTTTGTACGGAATACTTCTGTGAGATTTTACCAAATTCCGACCAGTGGTTACTAAGAAAGAGCTCGGACAATGTTTTGTCTACAAACGGGCATACACGTTCCCTTTATTATTCTTTTAGCCACGTAAAAGAAACTTTTAGTCAATTAACAGACTGAATTAAAGTGACATTATGCGCATCTTACTGCACATAGTGTATTTTTGGCGACAGTTTTATAAAAGCAATTTTTGGTTGCAGTGCATTTAAATGTGTTAATTTAATGATAATGTCGCATTAATATTTGAAGTTGGTGCTTTAAAAGTAAAAAAACGGACTGATAAAATAATAGTTCCTTTCTTCGCAGTGATCTCCCTTGTGTTGTTGTTGTTGTTGGTAGAGATTTCGGCAGTGGAAAGGAAGCAACTCCTGCATGCAGTTGTTTTTTTTCTAAAAAGACTCTCCCAGTCAAAATAAGAAAAGAAATATTTGGAAAGTAATAATTTCGTACTTGTAGCGGGAAGTGTTAGGTGTATTGGGTTAAAAGCTATTATTTCCTCTACCCTTTTGTACACACACCTATTTCAGCTTGATTTTTACTTGAAAAAAATGCGCATAATGTCACATTAATATAATTTACATTTACGGACTGTCTTAGTCATGTAAGAATCTGTATGTAAGCTCGGACGAACTGTCCTAGTCGTGTAAGTATCTGTACGTAAGCTCGGACGGACTGTCCTAGTCATGTATATATCTGTACGTTATTTCTGACGGACTGTCCTATAGTCATACAGGTATATGTATGTTATTTCTGACGGACTGTCCTAGTCATGTAAGTATATGTACGTAAGCTCGGACGGACTGTCCTAGTCATGTAAGTATATGTACGTAAGCTCGGAAGGACTGTCATAGTCATGTAAGTATATGTACGTAAGCTCGGACGGACTGTCTTAGCCATGTAAGTATCTGTACGTAATCTATGACGGACTGTCCTAGTTATGTAAGTATATGTACGTAAGCTCGGACGGACTGTCTTATTAATGTAAGTTTCTGTACGTAAGCTCGGACAAACTGTCGTAGTCATGTAAGTATCTGTACGTAATCTCTGACGGACTGTCCTTGTCATGTAAGTATATGTACGTAAGCTCGGACGGACTGTCTTAGTCATGTAAGTATATGTACGTAAGCTCGGCTTAAACAAAAGAGTAGTGCATGTCACCTCTGTGCCACCGTAAAAATGTCTGTGAGATAAACAAACGCCTTACCAAGTCCAAGAAAATGCACTACTCTTTTGTTTAATTGCACTTCTCTTTTTTTATGTCGTTCCCACGAGAAACTATGTCGTGGGAACGACTTACGATGTCGTGGGAACGAGATAGCAAGTCGTACCAATGACATTGCTAACTCGTTACCACGAGTTAGTAAGTCGTTCCCTCGACATAGCTAGCATGCATTACTCTTTTTTTATTGTACTATTCTTTTTTTAATGCTCTACTCTTTTTTTCAATGCAATACTTTTTTTTAAATGCAATACTTTTTTTTTTAAATTGCACTTCTCTTTATTTATGTCGTTCCCACGACTTAGTAACACGTTACCACGACACACTAAGTCGATCCCTCTAGTAAGTATCTCGTGGGAACGACATAAAAAAGAGAAGTGCAAAGAGTAGTGGTGCATGTCATCTCTGTGCCACCGTAACTTAACGCTGGTCGCTAACAATTAACCCATCTTAAAACATGGATTGACACGCACGACCTTCACATTTAATTTTGGCTGTCTCCCATCGTTAAAGTGTACATTCCGTGTGGTTCATTGATCATTCCTGGTCAATTGACGAGCATGTGATAATGGCCGTGATTGGACGTGACGGGTATAAATTTTGCATGAATATAAATAAGAGAAAATGTATTTCAACTTAAGATAGAGTTTCTATTGTCTGTTTCAGCTATACATAATGGTATTCAGCCTGTATATTAACCGTCAGTTTCTATTCGGCTGTACATAATCGTATTCAGCCTGTATATTGACCGTCAGTTATTATTCAGCTGTACATAATCGTATTCAGCCTGTTTATTGACCGTCAGTTTCTATTCTGCTGTGCATAATCGTATTCAGCCTGGATATTGACCGTCAGTTTCTAATCAGCTGTACATAATGGTATTCAGCCTGTATATTGACCGTTGGTCAATGTGTGTCAAATACACATACAATGCTATAGTGCTCTCGTATTATCTCGTTGCCTCCGCTACCAATACGATCACTTGACATGATTTGTAAAAAGTAGAACATAAATCACTTTCTGTACTTATTTCACTTTAACAGAGATAGCAGAACGTTATAACACACGGACACGTTGTCGCTGTTTATATTTACACTGGCTTTCCACAGACAAATACTGACTATACTGTTTAAATACTCTATTATATATAATACACTGATCTTGTTTAAATATACAATGCAGATCTTTCTGAGGAAACAATCTCGCAGCTATAACGCTTTTTTTCATTGGTATAGGGTATAGGTATCGAAGCCGTACCTCTGTTAGGGGTCGAACAGTTATAGGGTGATCTCTCGACCATCGTTATGCACAATGAGATATTAGGCTCACACAGAGTTTGCAAGGACTCATTTAAGTATGTATATGATGTTGGAACATTCACATTAAAAGCAATTCTGAAACATCTTAAACAAAATGGGAAAATTCCACGTTACCATGGAAACACAAACTTTATGCACTAAAATGCTCTAAAATATTAACAAGTTCGCTGTTGTGTTGATTTCATTGTACGTCAGGGGGAGGAATTTGGATGGCCGATGCCAGCGGCACCTCGTCGGAGAGATGATTACCCGCCCGTGTACCTTCCGGCCAGTTTCACGAAGAAGGCCATGCATAAAGAATATACAGAAGCATGTCAAGAGCTATCCATAAAATCAGTAGGACTCACATCTTTCAAAAATATTTGGGCACAGTTTGTACCTCATAGTAAAATTTCAACACCGCGTGACGATGTCTGTCAAAAGTGCGAGTTGATCAGCAAGAAAGTGAGAGCAGCTACAACCGAGGATGAAAAGTTAGCAGCCAGCCAGTCACTGCAAGATCATATCTCACATGCACGGTCTGAGCGCGAGTTTTATCGAGAGACACTAGCACGAACACACAGGCAGAGACGCCGAAGGTAAGACAATCTGGTCCAGTACCACCCTGCTCAACAGACCTCTGGTCCATTCATTTTACGTCAGCAGGTTACTTTACCGCATCATTACAGACAAATGGGACCGCTTTACCTCATGGTGCCACGAAGAGTTCAAATTTTTGGCGTCCGTCACGATGGCAGGCCAAGACAGTACAATTACTTCATCGACGAAAATGAAAGCATAAAGGTAATAAATTTAAAATAATATATTTTAAGCTGATCTATGTTGACTTATTAGAGATCGGTGTATGAGTTATAACCTTAAATAGCATTTCTTCGTCATTAATTATTTTATTGTCAAGGATTAAGAAATAATCTATGGCTTGGACTGCTTTATCGAAATTGAAGCATTCCCCGGAGATGATGTGCCTGGCGGAATAATTCACGAGGGCGAAGCCCGAGTGAATTATTACGCAGGCACATTACCGACGGGAAATGCTTCAATTTCGATAAAGCACTCCAAGCCACAGATTATTTCGATTCTTATAAGCCGAATTTTTAATAACTATCGTAACTACTATGGACATTTTTTCAGTTCGGCGGTAATGTGTAAAATAGCATAAATAGTGGATGTTGGAATTCACTCCCTTTGTCGGGCAACCAGTGAATATATCATATATAATTATATTATACAAACTTATTTTAGTTTAATGATCTAATACATAAAATATAAAAAAGTACCCGACTGTGACATTATGCAGAAGACCTAACAAAGATTTAAAAGCGAACCGTTAATCTGAACAGTACAACGTTTTAATGTGGAGTAATGACGTCGGTGTGATGACGTCAACGTTTTCATTCATTGTTTTGTCTCCCGGAATCAAAACATTGTATGACGTTAATCCTGAATTTTCTTGGCCTTTTTAAAGGAAAACAAGGTGAAGGTATTCTAAGGCTTACTTGACACAATCAAAAATAATATTTAGGTTCTTAAACACAACTATTTCATGCGACTGGTGTATTTATGCAGATATTATTTCTATTTCTATATTTTATTTTCTGCGCGGGAGTAAATTAGAAAAGTCGGAAGAAGCTTCTTCCATGTCCGAAACTCCGCCTTCTTTTCCGAGTGCTTTAATCATGTTAATGCACTCGAATTGACTATAGAAATATACCATAGGCATATTAGAATTAAAATTAATGTACATGACGGTAACCATTGCAATTCGCTGTTGTTGCTGCTGCAAATGTTGCTGACGATGTTGCAAGTAGTGGTATGTTGCTAATAGTGCTTGTTTGTACATATAGTTTGACAATATATAAATAGCTTTTTAATGTGTGTGCTATATGACCACACTCGATCGATGTAAAAAAAATTGTCATTTATATATTTATAATAGGTCAAGACGGGTCATTAACGCATTGACATTCTTCGGTTATGGTGAAAAGGGATGTGTTCTTCATTGTGACAATTGTTCAGGTATGCATAACAACGTTTATAGTTATTATTATTAACCATCTGATTTTCATACTGTTTAATAAAGAAAAATAACGGCGTCTCGTGGTGCTAAGGTTATAGAAACGGAGATGTTTCGTTAAATGTAATAAAATACAAGAAACGTATGTACGACTTAATATCTAAATCTTATATATAATATGAAATATTTTAATAACTAGGTCAGAATAAAAACCGGTATACCCTAGCGTATCTGTGTTGGCGTGTAATGACCGGTATACCCTAGCGTATCTGTGTTGGCGTGTAATGACCGGTATACCCTAGCGTATCTGTGTTGGCGTGTAATGACCGGTATACCCTAGCGTATCTGTGTTGGCGTGTTATGACCGGTATACCCTAGCGTATCTGTGTTGGCGTGTTATGACCGGTATACCCTAGCGTATCTGTGTTGGCGTGTAATGACCGGTATACCCTAGCGTATCTGTGTTGGCGTGTAATGACCGGTATACCCTAGCGTATCTGTGTTGGCGTGTAATGACCGGTATACCCTAGCGTATCTGTGTTGGCGTGTAATGACCGGTATACCCTAGCGTATCTGTGTTGGCGTGTAATGACCGGTATACCCTAGCGTATCTGTGTTGGCGTGTAATGACCGGTATACCCTAGCGTATCTGTGTTGGCGTGTTATGACCGGTATACCCTAGCGTATCTGTGTTGGCGTGTAATGACCGGTATACCCTAGCGTATCTGTGTTGGCGTGTAATGACCGGTATACCCTAGCGTATCTGTGTTGGCCTGTTATGACCGGATTGCACGAGACGATTGATTTACACATGCAAATACCAGAGCACACCAGGTTAGTTAATACAATTTATTCAAAGTTATTTAAAGTTTAGATCGTGGAAAAAAAGTGGTAAGGAAACTTGAAATTCAATATGTGTGCTGTCCAGCTTTATGTAAGACATCTAAAAATTTGCTTGTTCTTGTCCGTGGCCATTTCAGTTACTAAAGTCATAAACTAAAGAATTAAAATATCAATTTAGTAGTTATATCAAGATATTTACAAGCATTATCTGCATGGTTATTTGTTGTTGTTGTGACAATGTAAAAATGACCCTTTTCTGTAACTATTTCTATAAGCTTCTAAATTACAAAATTTTGATATTTTACGACAGTAAATTGTTGTTGAATATGATTCTTTACGAAATTGTTCTCCTAACCCCGTCATACATTGTATATTATGTGATTAACCAAGATTTACTCTATCCTAAATGTGTATTATAAATGTGACATATTGTGACAAAATGTCATGCAATTAATTGAATAAATTATTGTTTAAACCAACCAAGATTTTTACAGTGGGAACGTTTGACTTCCAATTTGGGCAATGCTATTCCTTTAAATAGGGATGTTTTGGGCAATGCTATTCCTTTAAATAGGGATGTTTTGGGCAATGCTATTCCTTTAAATAGGGATGTTTTGGGCAATGCTTTTCCTTTAAATAGGGATGTTTTGGGCAATGCTATTCCTTTAAATAGGGATGTTTTGGGCAATGCTATTCCTTTAAATAGGGATGTTTTGGGCAATGCTTTTCCTTTAAATAGGGATGTTTTGGGCAATGCTATTCTTTTAAATAGGGATGTTTTGGGCAATGCTATTCCTTTAAATAGAGATGTTTTGGGCAATGCTATTCCTTTAAATAGGGATGTTTTGGGCAATGCTATTCCTTTAAATAGGGATGTTTTGGGCAATGCTTTTCCTTTAAATAGGGATGTTTTGGGCAATGCTTTTCCTTTAAATAGGGATGTTTTGGGCAATGCTATTCCTTTAAATAGGGATGTTTTGGGCAATGCTATTCCTTTAAATAGGGATGTTTTTAAATAGGGATGTTTTGGGCAATGCTTTTCCTTTAAATAGGGTTGTTTTGGGCAATGCTTTTCCTTTAAATAGGGATGTTTTTGGCAATGCTATTCCTTTAAATAGGGATGTTTTGGGCAATGCTTTTCCTTTAAATAGGGATGTTTTTGGCAATGCTATTCCTTTAAATAGGGATGTTTTGGGCAATGCTTTTCCTTTAAATAGGGATGTTTTGGGCAATGCTATTCCTTTAAATAGGGATGTTTTGCAAAAGTCCTGAGCAGACGACATTGTATTTTTTAAAAATAAATCTGCAAATTTTGTATGAAATGGATGTATCTGATTGGCAAGTTAAGTGAGTGGAACTATAAGCGATTTAAAATGGTCGCAAATATTTTAGTTCTGAAGGCAACGGTGTGGTCCTTTTTGCGCTCTTAAATCTCCTACATATTGTCGAATATGAAAATAAGTCGATGGCTAACATTATTTCAACACATACATGTAGAGTGCTGAAATATGACAAATATTAAAACTAAATAAAATGTTTAAACCAGACAAATATTTGAAAGATAGCCAAACAGAATCGACGTTAAACCGGAAGTGCGTCAGAAGCTATTACACAGTATTACGAAATTACAAATGGTAATTTTCTATCCGCAGATGTCACGTTGACGGGGGTTTCGCTCACATTAAGAAGATATACAGACGTAGTGATGTCGACGGGTTTCCAGAACTTGCGTCTGTTGTGGAGCAGTGCTTCTACAAACGAGGTCGTCACATACAGAAACCGGAATGATGAATACACGTTGGACTGGAGAAATTGGAAATCTTTTCCTGGAAATGTACTTCAGACCATTCCAGTGAATCCAGAACTACCATTATTTTACATTCAAGCGTGAAGACCCTGGATATGTGTGTGTGACGACCTCTGTAGCTGATGAAGCTAGTGTTCGCAGGTCTCTTCTGAAACTTGGCGTCACCTTGGGTATCTTCGCTCGTCCAACAATTATTGCAGCTGCGGGACTGTCGGCGGATCGACAGAAGTATCTCTACCAGAGAGTCAAGCCTGTTGTCAGGCCAGTATTTCAAGACATAATATGTCCTCGTCCCTAGACTTGAAGTGTTAGCCTTCGGCCTTCGTGATTAAATTACTACGCCTCTAAACTCCACACAGTGATATACTAACAGGTATATCACTCAATAGTGAATTCTATTTCCTAAGTACATTGTATAACACTTGTAGTGTTGCAAAGTTATTTAAAGAAAGCTTTGGAAAAGGTATATGTACTTATTGATTCAGTAAAACATACATGTACATGTAGTTATTTTTTTGCGTGCCATGAAACGAGAACATCCCGCCTTTTTTAAACGGAGAGAAATCCAAGCCAGCTGCGGGTACAGGGTTCCAGAGTATTTCTCATCAAGAGTTTTTTATCTCTGTGCAACTAGAGATCTCGTTGATGGACATTATAGCTTTGAACAAATATGTGCCCGAAAATGTCCATGTAGTCAACCTATCAAATATTTGTTTATATTACGTTAAACATGTATACTGATTGAGTCCTATGAACTTTTTGTATATTTGTGTCATAACGTACGGCGTTGTCAACACTTTTTGGTCTAGCACATCCGTTTCCGGAAGCCCGCACATCGAACGCTCATTCGCACCAGCGGTGTCGGATTTGCTGGTTCCTCCCTCCCCCGTGTATTCGGAATCAAAGCAAGTAATAATTACAGTAAGAGTACTGCTCAAAACTGCAAGGTTCTTCCCGCCGATTCCTTAGCTGTATAGCACACGCTTGTGATCCCTGCAGAGTACATGTCTTAAAGTTTATTTTAATGAATTATATTGTCGTTTACAACCTAGCACTAACTTGATGAACTTAAGAACACATTTTACAATCTGACGACTCCTGAGCTTTCCGTTATAATCGCTTAGCAACGAGCATGTGCGCATCAATCTATTGTTAGTATAACAAAATTACTGATTAACCAACCGGTCGACTAATCAAACCTGTGTTAAAGACCACCTCATAATAAAGACCACACTGCGAATAAATACCACACTGCGAATAAAGACCACCCCGAATAAATACCACACTGTGAATAAAGACCAGCAGGGAGATCACAGTGCACTATTCATCTATAGTAGAAACACCTGCAAACAAAGACCACATTTATATCTTCTTTGTTCACAGTGACTGTATCTTCCTTCCTGAGGATTATTGCTTAGGTCTTAGATAGGTTTTCTTTCCATTACATGTACATGTAAAGTCATGAGTTGCATTATTTACTCCTGCATTTATTGGTACATTGTACACTTTTTTAAAAACAACTGAGAAAAGATGACCGTTATTTGTATATATGAAGGTCACACTATTACCCAAATAGGAAAACATATTTGTCCATTCTATAGTAGGGCTTTGGTTATTGAATTACAAGCTTATAATGCCTAGCTGCAATTCAAGATTTAACAAGAGAAGACAGCCGGATTTCAGCATTATACCGAGTGTTGTCGATATTGAACTCCTGATACTTCTTTATTTATTCAGTACCACAACTTATAGAACCAGTCGTTCATGCCAACAATTATTTATACAGATCTATTTACCGCTTATCGGACTGAGCTGTATGTGACGCATATCTGATTCGTTGCCCAAAGCACCTTATGTTACCTGTCATCGGTTTGAATCCTGGCACTCTCTTGTTGCTATCTATGCAACACGTTTTAAAGGGGCACTCCCTACATCTAGCAGATTATATTCTCGAAACATAGATTATGCGTTCAATAAACGCGAAAAATGCCTCATTTTACCACAGTTAATCAATATAGAGGCTTTCTGTTATAAATCGCATCCACCCATTAACTGTACAACAACAACAACAATTTTACATAGATTATTGAATAGTTTACGGTACTGCAGTATATCTTAAACCGCTGATTTTATCGATGACTGGGATTGCATAGCTAAAATTTTAGGTTTAGTTATAATACATAATCTAAGTTCCGAGAACATAATCTGCGAGATATAGGGAGTGCCCCTTTAAACAACATTTGATGACAATTCTTACTTTTTGTATATCTGTTTGAGATTTATTTAAGGACCAACAAGAGCTGTCCCTCACAAGTGACGAATGCCCCCGAAAGAGGTGTCTCACAGTCTGTGTCCTCTCCATGTACTCAATAAATGTGCATTGTAATTTTAAAGTCCTTCCATACATGACAGAGTTACCATGCATACGGTATTCCGTTTCTTTTAAACACTAAATGTGACCTTGATCTTCGAGGTAGGGACATGGGTCTTGCACGCGACTCATCGGCTTGATGTGCTGAACATTTGTGCCAAGTTATTTT
The DNA here is from genome assembly GCA_022818135.1 of Saxidomus purpurata. Taxonomy (NCBI): domain Eukaryota; kingdom Metazoa; phylum Mollusca; class Bivalvia; order Venerida; family Veneridae; genus Saxidomus; species Saxidomus purpurata. The sequence continues at coordinate 11,410,698 of JAFMSR010000004.1, forward strand.
AAAATCGTTCAATGCATGACAAAGTTATAGTCCGGACAAAAATGTATGCATATATACAGGATTCCATTACCTAAAACTCTAAGTGTGACCTTGACCTTTGAGGTAGCGATGTGAGTCTTGCACGCGACACGTCGTCTTAATGTGCTAGACACTTGTGCCAAGTTATTTTCGAATCCTTCAATGCATGACAAAGTTACAGTCCGGACACGAATGTGTGCATATATGCATATATAGAGGATTCCATTACCTTCAAACTCTAAGTGTGACCTTGACCTTTGAGCTAGGGACATGGGTCGTGCACGCGACACGTCGGCTTGATGTGCTAGACATTTGTGCAAAGTTATTTTAAAATCCTTCAATGCATGATAACGTTACAGTCCGGACACGAATGTATGCATATATAGAGGAATCCATTACCTTCAAACTCTAAGTGTGACCTTGACCTTTGGGCTAGGGACATGGGTCTTGCACGCGACACGTCGTCTTGATGTGCTTGACATTTGTGCCCAGTTATTTTAAAATCCTTCAATGTATGACTTAGTTACAGTCCGAAAACGAATGTGTGCATATATGCATATATAGAGGCATCTCTAAAACCTCTAAGTGTGACCTTGACCTTTGAGCTAGGGACGTGGGTCTTGCACGCGACACATCGGCTTGATGTGCTGAACATTTGTGCCAAGTTATTTTAAAATCCTTCAATGCATGACAAAGTTACAGCCCGGACACGAATTTGTAAGTGGGGACGCACAGACGGACAGACGGACGGACAGACGGACGGACGGTGCGACTTTAATATGCCACCCTTCGGGGGGATAAAAAGACCAATTACATAGAGTTAGATCCCTATTAGAAATTTACATTTTAATTACTTTTATAAAATGTTGTTATTACTCCCCTTTAATACGAAAGTTGAGTATTTCTTTTTTATTTCAATTTATTATATCATTTCTACTTTTACATTAAATTACACGTAACTATCTATGAGCAGAAGTCATGGCATTGTTCACGGTCATATCGTCTAACAGAATGTGCCACGTAATGGCGACGGGTGTCAATAAGGCCCGCAGCTTGAACAACGGATGGTCGATCAGCCGACGTAAAACGGAAGTCTGGGTTCTTGAGCAGCTTTACTTCCTCCTCCTCGGCGTTTTGACTTGTTCTCGCATTAACGATCCCAGGTTTACAATCCTCGAACCGAAAATACTGGTACTTACTGCAAGAGAAAGAAGGAATACAAAAGAAAATTTGAAGAAAAAAAAATGAAAACGAGCGAGCTAGTAATAAATATTCAAATTTTAATGACACACATTCAAAACGTTCATACATTCCGATTTGGTACGCTCACAGGTCGTACACGGATTGCAAACATTATGGTATATCAGCGATTGTGTAAAATGTTAACCACGTTGACTCTACAAGACGTAGATCGCAAAATCTGATATAAAGAACTCCTATTTATAATTCTGTTATCATTATAAAACATATGCACCACCTAAAGAAGTATTTTGTGTAGATGATATACCTGATACCTGGTACTTTCTTGAAGAACTCCTCAAGAAAAGGTTTCCATTTTCGCCAACTCCAAGTTGGATATCTTACTGCACTGTTTGTAACTGAGGACTGGTCTACAATGGATGCTAGTTGAGTTAGAGTCTCGCAGTCATGCCTTCTGTAGCGCATCTTTATGTGTGCAAACCCTGTATCTACTAGACATCGAGCGTGACCTAATAATAATAAGATATTAAAGGTCCAATACTAACGAAAGTGAAAATTCAAATATACTTTAAAAAACACAAAAAAAGTTATTTTTAATATAAAATGGATGTTGGTATGCAGAAATTCTAAATAAACCACAGTACGCGTACAATTATTTTTCTATGCATTATGAAGAAAGTTAAAAAGACCTGGGTAGTCATTTTGTCGAATCACTGAGATTTCAACATAATACACATACTTTTCTTCGTGTTCCAAACACTTTCTGTAAATTTTAACCTGACAATCTTCATTATTTAGTGTCTTGCATAAGGTAATGTACTTGCCATTGAAATAACTGTCACTTAATTTTCGCTTAGTAGTGGACCTTTAATCAGTATCATTATTTCGTGTACAAGTTGCACAGTCCATCGATAGTAATGAAAATGATTTTAATTATGTTGAATAGTGTAAATAATTATTAGGAATGGAAGCTAATTTTGCATTTACACATTAGTGTAAAAGAAAAGAGTTGAAATGTGGATGTAGATATAATCTTTACTTTCTAAGAATACGCTTTTCTTGTTAACATCCCTGCAACTTGCATGAGGTACTCAATCTTTTTATGTTGACCAGTCATTACACGCCACATAAAGTATGCGAGGACATAACGATTCTTGTTCTGACTATACTTTAAAGCAGCTGTGTCAAAGCTTTGTGTCAAAAATGTTTTCATAAAGTACGTGAATAATTAAAACAGTTAATTGGCATAATTTCTAGATATTTTTATCATGCGTGCATGCATATTCTTTCTTACGTTTACACATTGTAGTTTAAAAGTGTTGCAAATGCCTTTGAGATTGCTGTATAATTGTATCCAGATTCCTTGAATGTGGTACCGTAAAACATAACATCACTTGATGCCTTTTCGAACGTTTGTTTGTTTGTGTTTACAATACGGTATACAATACAATACAGTATACGGCGCTGAACAGGACTTAAAATTTTGATTTCACATCTCATTTACATCGATGTAAAACACGAGGTACGTTTTCGAAGGTCTCAAGAGATATTCTCTTAACCCATAAACACACGGATACGGGTTTTATCGCATCTGCGACCCAGTACAGATCCAGACCAGCCTGCATATCCGTGCATTCTGATCAGGATTTCCAATGTTTGCTTTTCAGTCAGAATTCTTTCATGAATTCAAGGCTGATCTGGATCTGCACTGTTTGCACATGCGATAAAACCCGTATCCATACGGTAATGGGTGAAGGTGTGGGTTAACTTCAGCTTTTATCAACACTCTCTGATAAAGACAATCTGTTCGAGATTGAAGATATTTCACATAAAATTGGTTACACAGCAGCTTTGGGTTAAACATGAATACAATTATATTGATAACATGCAGAATTATTCTTGAAAATATTTAAAAATGTGATCATTCACCTCAGCTTCTAATCAATTGATAGCCAAATGAAGCAATTGCCACGTTTTCAAGTATCACCATTTTCAAGAAGGAAAATGTCATGAATTACTAACCTGGACAATTATGAGCGTGGATAGCACATGCGTGAGAATCAATCTCAAAATTTTCAAGCACTCAGTCAAGCATAGAAATGACGGCATCAGGGCCATGTGTTGACTTGCCATTTTGTCTAAGAGTTACGTTCTCATCGATGAGAAAATTCAACTGTCTGTTGAGACTGTCCACTCTTACACCAAATATCTGTATCTTCCGCAAAGTAAGAAAATACAATGGTCCTATCTGTCTTGAAAAATGTGGTAGACTCACATTTTGACTGAAGTCGAAAGTGAAGTGTACATATCGTTCCTGGTCACCTGGTTTACTATCAGCACTCTTCCTGAGACAGTCGGTATATACATCACGCTCCTGGAATAGACAGCACATAATACATTGTTGTCAAAATTAACGTGATAATCAAATATGATACATGTAGATCTATTACGCGAAATATTAAACACGTTCAAATATTTCAAATTTGCATGGGCTTATCAAAAGAAAACTGAGGTCATTTGAAAGGAGACAAATAAATCAAAAAGTCTACATTTAGGCTTACTTGTTGTGCCAGAAGTACATGGTTTCTTAATCCTTCTGCTGCTGACAACTTCTCTTCCTCAGTAATTGCATCTCCAACTCTACGTCTAAGCTTCTCACATGTGGCACAGACATCATACCGGGGACTAGCAATTTTCATATGAGGCAAACACGTCTGCCATATATTATTGAATGCAGTCAATTTAACTGCTCTCACATTGGAGTTGGAGCAAGCGTCTGTATATTCCTGATGTAGGGAGCACGTAGTTGTATCTGATGACAGGTATATGATTGGGATATTGTCTCTGCCTCAAAGTGCTGCTGGCTGTGGCAAACCACGTGTTTCTGCTACATTCCTAATAAAACGCACGACACACATCACGTCATCAAAGGAAATTGCATGTCGTGGTTTCCTTCCCTTGTTTCCATGACTACTTGGAGTGAAACCATTCTTGCGAACATGCTTTAACAAAGCATTAAGCTGGTGCTTTTTAATATCAAAATACAACATTAATGTAGCTTTACAAACTTTTCGCCCATCAACTGTGAAAGTGTTTCTTGTTCGTACACGGCGCTTACCTCTCTTTGTGTTCTCTATATCATAGTTTGTGAGCAACGACATAATATTAAGTTCTTTCTCATCTTTTGTTAAGGCCCGCACATCCTTTATATGACTTTGTATCTTTTCACAAGTGAGGAATTTGCCACACTGCAGCCTACAACCACAACCCTCTGCTATGAAGTTTTGGGCACTGTCAAATTCCTCACAGACTTCATTGTCACCAGCATCGTCATCACTGCCTTCACTGTCTGATGTTCGAACAGCTTGAGCAACATATTCCCTGACACGTCCACCTATAACATCCTCGTCCTCAACATAAGCAGTTGGAACATCAGCCTCATCATCACTGATGACCTCCTGGGATTTACTGGGTGTCCTCCCAAAGTGATCAGACAATATCGATTCTAGCTCCTGAAATACAGCACAAACTTCAAATGATTTTGTATTTTCTGTAAAGTATAAGGAAACTGATTTATTTTACATAATAAATCTAACAGAAAAAAATCATTAAAAAAATAAAACCGTTCGTAGGATTCGAACCAACGCAATTATTTCTAAAATTGTACGTCCTAATCACTGCGCCACGGTGACAGAGGTCTAAACGAGTAACAAATTTACTACATAAGAATTAAAATTTAAGTAACCGCCAAAAAGGAGAAACCATTTTCTATTCTCGCAATGATTTTTGAAATATCTCATGCTTATAAATCTACTTTCACGTCAGTATTATTTTGTTTAAATTATGTATCATTGCAGTAAATTATGCAAGCCAATTGTCTGAGCTACGATTTTACAGTCTAGTTTCTTTATTTCCCGTCTAGATCATAAAATCTAAAATAGAGACATCTGAACACTTGGAACCACGGTGGCACAGAGGTGACATGTGTATGTTTTTATTTATCTCGTGCGCACGACATACTAAGTCGTGCGCACGAGATACTATGTCGTGCGCACGAGATAATTAAGTCGTGCGCAAGAGATAATTATGTCGTGCGCACGAGATAGTAACTCGTGCGCACGACATAGTATATCGTGCGCACGATTTAGTAACTCGTGCGCACGACATAGTAACTCGTGCGCACGACTTAATTATCTCGTGCGCACGACATAGTAACTCGTGTGCACGACATAGTATCTCGTGCGCACGACTTAGTATGTCGTGCGCACGACTTAGTATGTCGTGCGCACGAGATAAATAAAAACATACACATGTCACCTCTGTGCTACCGTGGTTCCAAGTGTTGGAACCCTTTGCAAACGTAGTTGATTTTACAAATAGATCTACCTAAAATTATGTGTACTGTACAATGACTTGTTTTTACTTCCTGGTGCGAAAATGTGACGAAATGCATGACGTCATTTAAACACTGTTTACTCAGAGTTTCCCCCCGTGTCATTAAGACCGGTTTTGCCGCGGTGCTCCCCATTTGCATTGGATTTATATATGTGCAAATATTTTAACATTCTAAACCAAAAGGCAAGTTTTAAAACTACGTGTAGCTTCTGAATTCATTTATTTCCAATCTTTTTTGGTTGCGCAACCAAGATAGGTAAAGGGAGGTAATAATAATTTTTCAAACTTGCATTTCTAATGAATTCCATCTAAATATATAATTGTTAATGCAACTATTTTACAAATATAATACGATAGATCTTATAATTATATCATTCGTTTGGCAAAGTATATGTATCAAATTTGTACTTATGATAAAATAACTCTATCTTGGTTGGGCAACCAGGATAGGGAAATCAAATTTTAAAAATACCTCTAGTGGAAATCTTACTTAAATTAAGCGCTAAGTGAACACAAATGACTGTAAATGATCAGATGTTAAAGTTTCAAACAAATATGTTACATGGCCAAAATCTGATTATCCACCTTTAAGCCATTTTATTGCATATTTATTTCAGTGTTTAAATTCCAAATATATTGTTTAATTAACTGTTAAATATACACGGACTAAAATTCGTCATAGAAAGGCGAATAATTCCAGAATTGTAATAAGGTATCCTGAAGTCTTAAAACGACAAAACAAGAAAAATCGGTCATTTGTATATGTTTTAGCCTATACCCTTCAATAAAGAATGAAATCTAATTGAGTGAAAGTAATGATGGTTTAATTTTAGGACTGAACAACGATTTCTTTTTATAATCAGATCATGTATAACTCTCACTACCTATTATAGGTTTTTAGAAACAGACTATACAAGAAACTATATACGTTATCCTGGTACAGTGTTACATCACAGGAGTCTGAAATTCTATCAAAAAGACCCAAAAAGTCTATCTTTAAAAAAAACACCCTCTCTATATAAAAAAACCACCACAGGAGTCTGAAATTCTATCAAAAAGACCCAAAAAGTCTATCTTTAAAAAAAACACCCTCTCTATATAAAAAAAACACCAGGAATGAAACGTCAAAAACCAGGGATCACCTGGAAATACGAACGGAACACAGGGTGACCGCAATCTAGCGAGCGTGCTCAAGAAAGAACACCAAAATACACCTACCACCACCGATGATCCTTGAATTCAACACTTTATACGGCAGTAATCAGTCTTTTTTTGCAATTTTACACACATTTTCAGCTGTCGCCGAGGCCATTCGCTGACGTCACAACAATAACAACAATTACTGCGTCGGGGTAAATATAAAATATTTGTTTTATGCTGTAAAAATTCCTTTTCTTATACATTGATGTTAAAATATTTTTTGGTTTATATCAAGATATAAAATATGTTACCTATCTTTTTCATATAATAAATAATAAGAAAAATTGAAAGGAAAACCCCGTAAGGGGACATTACTCTTACACGTGTTTACATACGATACAGCGGGAATTTTGAATTTCAGTTGTAGATCTAAATAAAAATACATTTGTTGAAAAATGGCTTTCAGATGAATGTAGCCGTATGGTAATGTTTATTATGTATTTGTTTTTTGTAATAATGATATATAAAACTGTATAAAGCACCCCTTTTATATTCATTTATATTTAATGTCCGTTGAGCTGGTAACACGAGTTGCCGAGTGATTCGATGTTTCGTCTCATCCAGGCGATTCATCACTGTAACATAAAATTGCTGTTCTTGTCACTTTTAACATGAGATAAAACATCTTTTTACGGACAGATTCTCGCACTCAAGTGCTGTTATAACGCCTTAATCCCTAAACGGAGAATTCAAACAGAAATATACCAGCTAAGAGATTCCCGGCATTTCATGAAAAGTGAACAATTTTCCGCGTTTTATGCTAGAATAGCGTTAGCGCTTGTTTAGATCGTGTGATACCCGAACCCGTAATCTGCGCTAACCCTACATTATGAAGGAGTAGGCGAAATTTGAATACAAAGGCAGACGCGGTATCTTTTGGGGTAGCAAGTTAACTACATGTTGCATACATGTCTTCATTAAAAAAAAAGAAAACAAAGGTTATAGATAGTTAGAATTTTACTTGACTTTTTAATCTAAATGAATTAAAAACTACAGAAACATTCCTGAAAATTAGAGTTTTTAATTGTTTTCATAAACATCTCAAAAACATCGTAGAACAATAGACTTTCTTGCATTCCTCATATTTTTTATTCATCTATATACCATGCCCATTTTTACAGACTGAATAATACCTGTGTTACTTTCAAGTACGAAATCAAATGTATTAAGATCAAGGCTAGAAATCTAAATCCAACAGGTGGGGAGGGTAAATGACGAGTAACTGCTGAAAATTGTTACAGATTGACATCAAAATTCCCGAAAACTACCACAAAGATATTGATTATGAAAAAAGCAATGGAGTCTTAAACATATTAATATATGATTTAGGCTCAATACAGTTTTGCAATCGGCAATACATCAACAGTACCCAACACTCGAACTGATTAAAATGGTCAATTGAAATAAATATCTGATACTCTTTGTCAAGATATTTGAAAAAGTGTATTGTACAATGAACTGCAGACAATTTCAACTGCAAGTGACGGAAAATCTCCATGATAAACTTTATAACATTTTATAGAATATATCATTTAAAGGATGTAGGACTTCTTTCTACTGAATATTCAGTGAAAACACTATTTAAAAGTTAAAAGGTTATTGTCATCTGTAGTGAAAAACTTATCACTTTTTTGTTTTCTTACCCCTACCGTTGCCCTTCTTACTACATGTTGAACAAAGCCATGTACTGGCGCTTTTTCTTAAAAAAGACTCATTTCCGGTTAAACCGACACAGACATAATGAAATCAATTGTTACACTTATCACAGCCGATGCTCGACTGTTCAGGATCAGAAGGTTCTTCCTCACAAACAGTGTCACACACAGGACATGTAAAAACACCTTCAGTGACAGTGTCAGTTTTTTTTCTTTTACTTTGACGTTCGCCTAATGCTTGAATTTTTGTTCGTAATGCTTGTATTTTTTCCTTGGAATCTGTCTTTTAAAGTGCTTCAGTGCATCCAAAATTGTCAGTGTAATAAAGTGTTCCGAGACAGATTTAAAAAGATCAGCCACTAGATCTAAAAACAGTTCATCCTCCAAGCTATCGTCATCGTCGGCACTAAACAACCCAATCCATTGTGAAAGTAAATCGTTGTTACTGTCCACGGCTGTTCTGCAGTAGCTGTGAATGCTATCTAGATGTAAATGGATATTTTCCGTCGTTAAAAGTGACTGTAATACTTTATTCATATTTTTGAAAAAAAGGAATACTTCATTATTTACAATCGTAAGTCCGTGAGATTTGTTTTGTTTCGATGTGATTTCAGTCATTGACACGTCATTTGGATCAACACTGTCTTCTTTTATCTGAAGTTGTTTCAGCATTTTGTCCTTCTTATAATTTAATTTGCGCGTTAATTTACTTGATGTTTTAGTACTTCCGAGATTTCGATCAACAGAGGCCCTTAATCGGTGCCTAATCTTATGTACACAAGCGCCAGATATATAGCGGAGTTTTGCGCTTGCCGCATCTGATATTTGTTCTGTATTACTTTTTGACGGCAATGACTCGGTTTGTTTTGACAGAACAGTTTCTGTTTTCTTTTGTATTTTTTTATCAGTTAGCCAAAATGAAAGTTTTGTGGATAATTTATTCTGAGCCTTTGTTATATCTGTTTCGTTAAAAAGGACCTTAATAGCTTTCAAGTGTTGTTTACTGACTAAGAACTCATTTAAAGTTTTATATGTTTGGACCCAGTTCTTATTTGTATCTTGGTCATCCGATATGCAACTATCCACTTTAAAGTTCAAATACTCCAAATGATGTCGAAATTGTTCAGATGCAAGTAGTTCAGGTGTCAAAATTGACACATGCTCTGTTGATTGGTTTAAGTCAATAAATTCGTTTATATCAAATGGGCACTGTGTACGTGGCAATTCCTCGACTGCACTATCACTATCACTTTCACTGTCGGTTAAAGAACTGCGCGTTTCAGTTGATTCCGGCAACACATTAACAATATTGTCAGTCAAGATTTTGTTGCAGCAAGATATATCGTCAGCTACAGTTTGAAACGACTTTTTATAAAATGAATATACAGAATCTGGGTGTTTCATAGTGGCGGCATCTATATTAAAGTTATAAATCCTCAATCCTTTTTTACAAACAGCTCTACCAACAGCCACACCCATTTGACCTGGTGCGAAAAATGACGAGCAGTCCACTTCTACAATTTCAATGGTTTGTCCCTGTGCTCGATGAACTGTCATTGCAAAACTTAACATAATAGGTATTTGAGTGCGTGCTGCTAATGTTTTGTTCAAGCTTGCATCAAAAATTTCAAATTTTTCAGGTTTCAGCTCGTGTAATTCTCCACCAAAGTTAATCACAGGTGGTGAATCGTCTGCAAGCTTGTTCACGAACCCCCGCTGTCCATTAAATAGCCGTCTGCCTAAATTTTTAACTATGATGACAGGTGCACCTTCTTTCAATAATAATGTTTTTGGGACTGCAGTGCCAAAGAGAAGATTCTTGTTTCCTGAAAAGCAGAAGTAACAGTTGATTTTAGCTGCAACTTTCGGAAGTACGATATAGCATTTAAGGCCACCTTTTGAATAATACGAAAAACACGTGCGCGTATTCCGCTGCTTATTTGATACATCAACAATTACGAAATTGAAAAAAGTATATACTTTTAAACCTACTCAAGAAATCATTGACACTCAGAGTCTACACAGGACTTTTGACACGGAATGAGTTATGGCAGACAGGTTAAATGAAACAAGTTCCACCGAAACAAGTTCCGGTGCATGATATATTTGTACTTTATTCAGAATATTTCCTAATGGGCAATTGGCAGAATTGAGCTTTAAACCTTGCTTATGTCCTTGAATTTGATCAATCGGTCTGAATGCTCTTTCACATTGTGTTATCGCCACTTTCCTATACGCTAGGCCTAAACTTAGAGTGCGCTGTGCGCCGGACAGGATATGACGGACAGACAGATGGGGAGATGGGAAAACGCACACACCATCACATAATGCGTCTGCTCTCGGATTGACCGTTTCTCAAAAAGCTATGAAATATGTTAAACGGAAATTTCTTAGTGACAATATATATAAAATCACCTTCGTCAATTGCTCTAAATACATGCACATTTCCCTCCAAAACATCAAGCATTTGCTCATTTACAAAACGAACGTCGAAATTGGTTCCGTATAGTCTGCTAATTTGATCGTCTGGCGCTTCCAGTCTTTCAAACTCCGCAGCAACTGTATTGTATCTGGTGATGGAGATCCGTCACACAATTCCTGCACGGCAACTGCCAAGTCTCTTTCGGTCTGTCTAATTACCTGAAATTTACAAAACAGTCATATACTTGTATTTAAGAAATAATTAATACCAGTCTAGTTTTTAACACTATCCATGCACAATGGGTGGTTAGTCCGGCGTACACTCCGGAAAAGGTAAAAACCTCTTTATAAGCTCAAATGATGGCGAATTATACCTCACAGCTTCTAACCAACTCCTTGTGTCTTAATTATGACAAATATTCTATACGTAACATTTGCTTTAAACATTTTCTTGAGTAAACTGACTAATCAAATTTGAAAGCGTCATTTCTCAAAGCGTACATATAGCTAATTGTAACGTCGATATGACGTCAAAACAACTGGTGTTTTATTAGTCATAATAGAATGAATGGTTATGGCTTTGTTTGTCAAAAATGTAACTTCTTTTTGGATTTCTACATGTGGACATTGATTTCTATGCTTTGAAGTAAAACACTTAGACCTCATGTACATAGTTTTGACTTTTGACAAGAACATAAGTGTACAAAATGTGTATACTTTGTATACAAAATGTTTGGTTCAGTAACGCGACACTGTTGTATTGGTAGATAGTGAATTTTCCTCATTTTTTTATACAGCGCCAGACGATAATTTTCATTTGGCTCGCCAAAGAAAGTTTGGGCAAGGCAGTTTTCACGAATCGGTCGTATTACCGGAAACGATTGGTATTTAAGTAAAATCAGCCTTATGATATCCAGTATAGGGTACCTTCAGTAGCTGTACATGGTGTGGAAATGTGATATCAAACAGTGGACTGCTGAAACTGTATTCTCCCGCATCATTTAAGTACTTGTTTGGAACTGGCGGTAATTGCTTAAAGTCCCCACATCCAATGACCTGAAAATTCATATTAATACAAACATAACAGCATTTATATATGTTTTCCCTTTAAAAAACTAAATTATAACGACAACTTTTGTTGACTTGAATAATTTGCACACAATGATGTTTTGGATTGTTTTTAACATATCAAAGTTAAGGATGTAACCAATCTACAGACAATCGGCGTTATTGTCAAATGTGAAATGACAAATACTAAATGAAAAATGGACTTTTGCTAAATGTGTTATTCAAAATATAGCTAAGCAGCGAATATTTTGGCCTTAAGCGCCTGCTCACGGACTTTCCATGGATAGTAACTTAATCTAAAATACTTTGAAGATACTTTAACAATAACATGGACAGTTCTTTTTTAAACTTTTTAAAGAAAGTTTAAAGTAGTACCTGCATCCCGCCAAAGCATAGGTTATTTCTTTTCACGTGTCGGCAAACAAATTCAACCATTTCGAATGTCCTCTGTGACAGCATACTTATTTCATCAATAACAATACAGTCAGTTGATACTATTCTTTTCTTGGCTGAAGCGAATTTGTCGTCATTATCAAACAGTTCTGCCAATTTTTCCAAACTGTAACGTCCGTCACTGATCCCTGCCCAGTGATGTAAGGTCGTCGCGTTCATTCCTAACTGCAAGCTAGCCATTCCAGTTGTGGCTGTGACAGCTACAGATTTTGAGTCTGATAATGTTTTAACAATCTGCCTGAAAATAATAAAAATGTTACATAAATAATACAGTTACAAAGGTATATTCTGACATTGGAAATTACTATATATAATAATCTTAAGATGTATCGAAGAACGTAGTATTTGTTGATACTTCTTCGTGAACAACGTTCTGTCAATTTAAGGTAATTCAACACGTTTGATCATCAGGAAGCGCGGCGTAACGTTCTTTAACCGTAAGACATAGAACAGCACCTGGTAACCGTTGTACGGAGAGCTCACATTTTATCGAAAAGAACATGAGGACACCTTTTCCACTTGAGAATTTCTATGTTTTAAAATGAGTGTGTAATAATACATGTACATGTATATACTATTCGATGGCCCGAACTTTTGATAACTCAAACAAATAAATATTTATGCGTGTTCTTTTTATGGCATGTTGGCAGTAAATATTCAACAATGTGAAGGGTCGTCAGTCACTATTGATGAGCTTCATGAGATGTGCAAGAATTAAACATCTCAGACAACAAAGGATGTTATTGCAAAAATGCTAATTAAGTTATTTAATGTAGAACCATCGATAGCCTATAAAGATGGTAAAAAGATAATACTATATAAAAATCTTGTTGTCACCACTAATACATGTAACAACCCGGAGGAGGTAGTCATGCCAACATACTGCAGAGTCATGAGGCAGTCACTTCACAGACTTCAGTTTGAATGCCCTGTCATGTACATAGTAAACGGGAATCAAGTCAAATGTATCATATCTTTCACGGACACTAACACTATTCTTAACATAGCGGAGCAGTCTATTACACTGGGGTTTTCGCTTCCTATAAATCAACAAGTTATTAAAAGTATCATATCAACAGTGCAAACAATAAGATTGTGTAATGGCGTACCAAGCAACGATAAGTTGCCAAAAACTTTCAAGATCGAAAGGGTGTCTTATTTACAGAACGACAGTTTAGTGCGTGACATAGGCCGTTCCAAATCTTGCAAAACAATCCTCCAGTTCCTTGGCAAGACAGAAAGTTGTAAGACTTGTAGTGATTCGTACAATCGATCTATCAGACGTTCGGTTAATCAGGACAAGACTAACACATCTACAAGTAACGAAAGCTCAGACATTTGTGACGGGCCTCCACAAAAACAACCATTGATTGATGTCACGTCTCGAGATAATGTGAACAAACCACTTGATAGAACAATCGAACAGTGTGAAAGAGTAGACAGTCAACATGATCATTTCATTGATTTGACACCAGAATCACATACAGATATGCAAAGCATTTTAAAAGAGATCGTGAAAGATGGCAGCGCTGGACAATTTCAGTTACTTCTTGAGTCGCAGTTAAGAAATGGCAAAAAAACACTTGATGTCCATCAGAGACGCTGAGACCCAAAAGTTATAAGCATTTGTCTAGGAATACTACTTCGCTCGCCACAGGCGTACAAGACATTACAGGACTCCAATCTTCTAATTCTACCATCTAGAAGGACACTACAGTATTATAAAAATGTTGTTAAGCAAAAGCCGGGGTTTAATTATGATAATCTTAATTGGATGAAAAAACAAAAAAACAAAAATAATATCAAACAGGGAATGCCACGTACCAAAAACGCAGCCTCCCCAAAACGAACCCCACATCACCCAGAAGTGCACACCACCGAATCCAAGAACGTCTCTCAATTTGGTTTTCATGGAGGACTTCTTATAGACGAAATGACAATCCAGGACGACCTGGTCATAACAAAACAAGTAGACCGCTGGAACATAGTTGGCATGGTAGATATGGTAGATATGACAAATAACAACATAAGAGTTTTAACCCCCCCCCCCGAACACAGACACATACACACCTTAATTCTGCAAATATATGAAATAGCTTCTATGAATAGCACAGGCACATGTGTTAGCTTAAGGAGGTAGGTTACCTTAAGATTTGTTTGTGCGCATGCCCAATTGGAATTTTGAATTGCGATAATGCTCCATGAGCGTCAATTTGGTAGGTAGTAGGTAGTTGGTAGTTGGATATTCGAATAACCAACTACCTACTAGTTGGTAGTTGGTTATTCGTAATTCCAAACTATATAATAACTGGTAGTTGGTAACTCAATACACTATCACAAGAATGAAACGTTCAAACACACCATACTCCTTCCTTAACACAGAATAAAGCAGGGGACCTAGTTGGTTATTAGTGTGAATCTCCAACTACCAACCAGAAGGTAGTTGGTTATTCGAACTTTGCATGTATTCCTCTCAAAATAGAAAGTGTTTTCCCGGAAGAAATGTAACTGATATATAACAAGATAGATGTGTTCTACGACATGGTGACAGGCCCTTCTCCCTACGTCCACGAGGGGACTCAGTTGGTTATTCGCGTGGATCCCCAACTACCAACCAGAAGGTAGTTGGTAATTCGAACTTTGCATGTATTCCTCTTAAAAAAGAAAGTATTTTTCCGGAAGAAATGTAACTGATATATAATAAGATAGATGTGTTCTACAACATGGTAACACGCCCTTCTCCCTACGTCCACCAGGGGACTCAGTTGGTTATTCGCGTGAATCCCCAACTACCAACCAGAAGGTAGTTGGTAATTCGAACTTTGCATGTATTCCTCTTAAAAAAGAAAGTATTTTTCCGGAAGAAATGTATCTGATATATAACAAGATAGATGTGTTCTACAACATGGTAACACCCCCTTCTCCCTACATCCACCATGGGACTCAGTTGGTTATTCGCGTGAATCCCCAACTACCAACCAGAAGGTAGTTGGTAATTCGAACTTTGCATGTATTCCTCTTAAAAAAGAGGCTTCAATGTTCACTACCATTATTTCATATCTTGTTAAAATCAAATGTTCTATATGTTTCAACTACGTTACTATCACTAACAACTGGATGTACATTTAATTCCAAGTAATATTTGTAATTATGTACTTTTACGTCAGAAAAAATGACGTGCGTTAATATTTGTTTGGAAATCAAACATTACATTTACTGGATTACAATAAAAGGACAGCTGTTATATTTAGACAAGAACAATCTATCACGGTGTTGACAGTATGTGTTGATTATGAGAAATTTAGTAGTAACACAGGCCATTTTTAAGTTGATGTAGCATGAATTTTACGACGACATCGTGGAAAAGAACAAAAGTCAAAACTATTTTGTTCCGCTAGTTCCAATTCAATACAACAATAACAACAACAACAACCATTTTACAATAAACCCAGTCTTGGCTTGCCAGCCCTGTTTCTCTCATGTAGCTGTACTGCATATTATCAAACGCACTCGTAAATACTTTACACACGTAAAGCATGTCTGCTTTAATCCCCTAACGAAAAAATACGAATATCAGTGTATTGTAATTATCTGGTTATAGATCAGTTACATTTATTATTGAAAAAAGCTATCTGTTTTCCTTGAAATACATTCAAAATCCGAATTACCAACTACCTTCTGGTAGGTAGTTGGGGATTCACGCGAATAACCAACTGAGTCATCTGGTGGATGTAGGGAGAAGAGAGTGTTACCATGTTGTAGAATACATCTATCTTGTTATAAATTAGTAACACTTATTTCAGATAAATACTTTCTGTCTTGACGGGAAAACATGCAAAGTTCGAATTACCAACTACCTTCTGGTTGGTAGTTGGGGATTCACGCGAATAACCGACTGTGTACCCTGGTGGACGTAGGGAGAAGGGCGTGTTACCATGTTGTAGAACACATCTATCTTGTTATATATCAGTTACATTTCTTCCGGGAAAACACTTTCTATTTTGAGAGGAATACATGCAAAGTTCGAATAACCAACTACCTTCTGGTTGGTAGTTGGGGATTCACGCGAATAACCAACTGAGTCCCCCGATGGATGTAGAGAGAATAAGATGTTTCCATTTTGTTGAATACATCTATCTTGTTATATATCAGTTCCATTTATTTCGGAAAAATACTTACTTTTTTGAGAGGAATGCATGCAAAGTTCGAATTACCAACTACCTTCTGGTTGGTAGTTGGGGATTCACGCGAATACCCAACTGAGGCGTCTGGTGGACGTAGAGAAAAAGGGAATGTTACCATGTTGTAGAACACATCTATCTTGTTATATATTCGTTATTTTTTTTCGGATAAATACTTTCTATTTTGACGGGAAAACATGCAAAGTTCGAATTACCAACTACCTTCTGGTTGGTAGTTGGGCATTCACGCGAATAACCAACTGAGTCCCCTGGTATTTGTAGGGAGAAGGGCGTGTTACCATGTTGTAGAACACATCTATCTTGTAATATATCAGTTACATTTCTTCCGGACAAATGCTTTCTATTTTGACGGGAAAACATGCAAAGTTCGAATTACCAACTACCTTCTGGTTGGTAGTTGGGGATTCACGCGAATAACCAACTGAGTACCCTGTTGGACGTAGGGAGAAGGGAGTGTTACCATGTTGTAGAACACATTTATCTTGTTATATATCCGTTACATTTCCTCCGGAAAAATACTTTCTTTTTTGAGAAGAATATATGCAAAGTTCGAATTACCAACTACCTTCTGGTTGGTAGTTGGGGATTCACGCGAATAACCGACTGTGTACCCTGATGGACGTAGGGAGAAGGGAGTGTTACCATGTTGTAGAACACATCTATCTTGTTATATATCCGTTACATTTATTCCGGAAAATACTTTCTTTTTTGAGAAGGATATATGCAAAGTTCGAATTACCAACTACCTTCTGGTTGGCAGTTAGGGATTCACGCGAATAACCAACTGAGTCCTCAAGTGCACACAGGGAGAAAGGGCTGTTGCCATGTTGTAGAACACATCTATCTTGTTATTTATCAGTTACATTTCTTCCCGAAAAATACTTTCTTTTTTGAGAGGAATACATGCAAAGTTCGAATTACCAACTACCTTCTGGTTGGTAGTTGGGGATTCACGCGAATAACTAACTGAGTCCCCTGGTGGACGTAAGGAGAAGGAGGTGTTGCCATGTTGTAGAACACATCTATCTTGTTATTTATCAGTTACATTTCTTCCCGAAAAATACTTTCTTTTTTGAGAGGAATACATGCAAAGTTCGAATTGGTTTCGAATACTTTCTATTTTGACGGGAAAACATGCGAAATTCGAATTACCAACTACCTTCTGGTTGGCAGTTGGGGATTCACGCGAATAACCAACTGAGTCCTCAAGTGCACACAGGGAGAAAGGGCTGTTGCCATGTTGTAGAACACATCTATCTTGTTATTTATCAGTTACATTTCTTCCCGAAAAATACTTTCTTTTTTGAGAGGAATACATGCAAAGTTCGAATTACCAACTACCTTCTGGTTGGTAGTTGGGGATTCACGCGAATAACTAACTGAGTCCCCTGGTGGACGTAGGGAGAAGGAGGTGTTACCACGTTGTAGAACACATCTATCTTGTTATATTTCCGTTACATTTATTTCGGAAAAATACTTTCTATTTTGGGAGGAAAACATGCAAAGTTCAATTACCAACTACCTTCTGGTTGGTAGTTGGGGATTCACGCGAATAACCAACTGAGTCCCCTAGTGCACACAGGAAGAAGGGGGTGTTGCAATGTTGTAGAACACATCTATCTTGTTATATATCAGTTAGATTTCTTCCGGAAAAATACTTTCTATTTTGAGAGGAATACATGCAAAGTTCGAATTACCAACTACCTTCTGGTTGGTAGTTGGGGATTCACGCGAATAACCAACTGAGTCCCCTGGTGGACGTAGGGAGAAGGGGGTTTTACCATGTTGTAGAACACATCTATCTTGTTAATATATATCCGTAACATTTATTTCGGAAAAGTACTTTCTATTTTGACGGGAAAACATGCGAAATTCGAATTACCAACTACCTTTTGGTTGGTAGTTGGGGATTCACGCGAATAACCAACTGAGTCCCCTGGTGGACGTAGGGAGAAAGGGAATGTTACCATGTTGTAGAACACATCTATCTCGTTATATATTCGTTATTTTTTTCGGATAAATACTTTCTATTTTGACGAGAAAACATGCAAAGTTCGAATTACCAACTTCCTTCTGGTTGGTAGTTTGGGATTCACGCGAATAACCAACTGTGTACCCTGGTGGACGTAGGGAGAAGGGAGTGTTACCATGTTGTAGAACACATCTATCTTGTTATATATCCGTTACATTTATTCCGGAAAAATACTTTCTTTTTTAAGAAGGATATATGCAAAGTTCGAATTACCAACTACATGTACCTTCTGGTTGGCAGTTGGGGATTCACGCGAATAACCAACTGAGTCCCCTAGTGCACACAGGGAGAAGGGGGTGTTGCCATGTTGTAGGACACATCTATCTTGTTATATATCAGTTAGATTTCTTCCGGAAAAATACTTTCTGTTTTGAGAGGAATACATGCAAAGTTCGAATTACCAACTACCTTCTGGTTGGTAGTTTGGGATTCACGCGAATAACCAACTGTGTACCCTGGTGGACGTAGGGAGAAGGGGGTGTTACCATGTTGTAGAACACATCTATCTTGTTATATTTCCGTTACATTTATTCCGGAAAAAAAACTTTCTATTTTGAGAGGAAAACATGCAAAGTTCGAATTACCAACTACCTTCTGGTTGGTAGTTGGGGATTTACGCGAATAACCAACTGAGTCCCCTAGTGCACACAGGGAGAAGGGGGTGTTGCCATGTTGTAGAACACATCTATCTTGTTATATATCAGTTAGATTTCTTCCGGAAAAATACTTTCTATTTTGAGAGGAATACATGCAAAGTTCGAATTACCAACTACCTTCTGGTTGGTAGTTGGGGATTCACGCGAATAACCAACTGAGTCCCCTGGTGGACGTAGGGAGAAGGGGGTTTTACCATGTTGTAGAACACATCTATCTTGTAAATATATATCCGTAACATTTATTCCGGAAAAATACTTTCTATTTTGACGGGAAAACATGCAAAGTTCGAATTACCAACTACCTTCTGGTTGGTAGTTGGGCATTCACGCGAATAATCAACTGAGTCCCCTGGTGGACGTAGGGAGAAAGGGGTGTTACCATGTTGTAGAACACATCTATCTTGTTATATATCAGTTAATTTATTCCGGAAAAATACTTTCCTTTTTGACGGGAATACATGCAAATCTCGAATTACCAACTACCTTCTGGTTGGTAGTTGGGGATTCACGTGAATAACCAACTGAGTCCCCTGGTGGACGTAGGGAGAAGGGGGTGTTGCCATGTTGTAGAACACATCTATCTTGTTATATATCAGTTAAATTTCTTCCGGAAAAATACTTTCTGTTTTGAGAGGAATACATGCAAAGTTCGAATAACCAACTACCTTCTGGTTGGTAGTTGGGCATTCACGCGAATAACCAACTGAGTCCCCTGGTGGACGTAGGGAGAAGGGGGTGTTACCATGTTGTAGAACACATCTATCTTGTTATATATCAGTTACATTTATTCCGGAAAAATACTTTCTTTTTTGACGGGAATACATGCAGAGCTCGAATTATCATTTACCTTCTGGTTGGTAGTTGGGGATTCACGTGAATAACCAACTGAGTCCCCTAGGTCACACAGGGAAAAGGGGGGTGTTGCCATGTTGTAGAACACATATATTGTTATATATCCGTTACATTTATTCCGGAAAAATACTTTCTATTTTGACGGGAAAACATGCAAAGTTCGAATTACCAACTACCTTCTGGTTGGTAGTTGGGGATTCACGCGAATAACCAACTGAGTCCCCTCGTGGACGTAGGGAGAAGGGGGTGTTACCATGTTGTAGAACACATCTATCTTGTTATATATCAGTTAGATTTCTTCCGGAAAAATACTTTCTTTTTTGAGAGGAATACATGCAAAGTTCGAATTACCAACTACCTTCTGGTTGGTTGTTGGAGATTCACACGAATAACCAACTAGGTCCCCTGCTTTATTCTGTGTTAAGGAAGGGGTATTGTGTGTTTGAACATTTCATTCTGGTGATAGTGTATTGAGTTACCAACTACCAGATGTTATATAGTTTGGAATTACTAATAACCAACTACCAACTAGTAGGTAGTTGGTTATTCGAATATCCAACTACCAACTACCTACTACCTACGAAATTGACGCTCATTAATGCTCCGCGTGTAGCTGTTTTCTGCGCAGGTGTGGAGACGATTATCAATTAGAGAGCACTGCAAAAATGCACGATGTGTTGCATGTTGACACGCATTTAATGTATAAAGACTAAATATTAAGGGTTTATAATGTCATTGATACAAAATATTTGAATTCTAAACTTCTACTAAAAGTGACTAAATTAAGTACGGTGATTTCAGCAGGTAATAGATTCACTTACTTGAAATATGATAAATCGCATCGGTTTAACTAATTTGAATTTGCCATGGGAATAAGGTAACCTACCCCCTTCACAAAATGCTTTTATCATTTTATAAGTCAAACTGATTTTGCAACAAACTTTTAACTTTCAGTATGCTAGGAAAATTGTCGTCTGCTTGAATATCGCCTGCTAAGTTTGTACAGTTCGTCGCCTTAGCTCCAAAATTGGAAGAAATATTGTCAGTGACAAACGATTTAATCAGCTTCTGGTCCGTTTTCAAGCTGTTTACAAAGGCTGCCCCCATGCAAGCTAAAGATTGATTACCTTTGAATGGAGAAATATTAACTCGCCCCTTCAGAACTACTGCCTGATTTTTAATTAAAGCACATAATGTATTAATGCTAACTTCCGGAATAATATACGGTGTAAATGATAAGCTGGCTGCAAAACTATCTATTCCCCATGTGACTCTAATAGAATTGCCACGAAGTGACCAACACTATGTGCATTTTGTCATTTGCCAATTTTTCGGTAACCGTAGAACTGTGAACTATGAATTTTTATACAGTCAAACCTGTATATAAAGACCACCCTTAGGACAGTCATAATGTGGTCTTTGTTGACAAGTGGTCTTTATTGACAGGTAAAAATACACTATAAATATTAAAATAGGAGACAAAACATGTTGTCTTAAGAGCCAGGTGGTCTCTGTCATAGGTGGTCTTTCATACAGGTTTGACTGTAATATCATTGAATGGGTGTAGTCGAAATAATTATTACTTTTTACAGGTGGCCTGTAGTATACTTTAGATCGAGTACAGCGACTGCCCATGAGTTATACACAACATTTTGGGAATGTGTCGACAAATTAGATGAATTTGGTTTTACTGTTGACTACGTAATGCTTGATGGTGCGTCAACTAACAGAGCTTTTATAAATATGCTCATACCAACTCCAATAGAAAGCAAGTTTATATTTCCTGATGTTTTCTTTCATAAACACTCAATATGTGCCATTCAAGATGTTATGCATCTTCTAAAAAAGGTCAGAAATAATCTTGAATCAAGCAATTCTGATAACCGTTCAAAGGCTGGCAGATTCCTGGTTTTAAACGATATTCCCATACTTTGGGATCATTGGCAAGAATGCTTTAACTTTAATTTCCAGGGTGGATTTTCTATACATCGTAAACTTACCGAGGAACATATAGTTCTGACACCAGCTTCAAAAATGAGAAATCATTTAGCAATTCAAGTGTTGGACAAAGACATGCTTTTTCTGATGAAAAGTTATCAGAGCACACTACAGGACCCGGCGAGACTGTCTGCATCCGTTTCACTGCTGGAAAAAACCGCGGAAATAACAAACATATTTTGCGACCATAACAGACCTATATCAAGTCTTACGGATGAGAGACTGAACACTTTGGAAGCTGTAAGAGACTTCTTCAATTCTTGGGAATCGGAAATTAAAGCTTCGAAATCATACATATTAAAAATCAAGAGCACCGCAAAGCGCAGCAAGATACGCCCGAAGTGTTGTATCAGAGAATGGGAGCAAAATTTAGGCTGTTGAAGAATAAAAAATTGAAGTTATGTAAAAATATCTAAGTCCCCAACCAGAAAATCCTAACCTGGTACAAAAATGTCAAAAAACACCAAAAAATTGGAGGTAGTACCACAGAAAAGTGGTCTCGGTTTTTCCGTACTGCCAATAATAAAAAAGTTACAAAATATGCTATTGATAGTAACATAAAAGGGAAGTAATTCAATAAAAAAATTAAGCAAACAAAATAGAATCTCCCAAATAAAAACAAGAGCACTGTAATCAAGAGCAAATGCAGAGCAATATCCAAACAGTTATATGACGCTTGAACCCTAAGTGTGACCTTGACCTTGAAGTGAGCCATCCGGAACATGGCTTCTGCACATCGTCTCAATGTGGTAAACAATTGTGTCAGGTTTCTTCGAAATCCTTCAAGGGGTTCAAGAGTTACAGAGCGGAAGGGAAACAAAATCAACCCTAAGTGTGACCTTGACCTTGAATCCAGCCATCCGGAACATTGCTTCTGCACGTCGTCTCAGTCTGGTTAACATTTGTGTCAGGTTTCTTCGAAATCCTTCAAGGGGTTCAAGAGTTACAGAGCGGAAGGGAAACAAAATCATATGACCTTTGACCCCTAAGTATGACCTTGACCTTGAATCCAGCCATCCGGAACATTGCTTCTGCACGTCGTCTCAGTCTGGTTAACATTTGTGTCAGGTTTGAAATCCTTCAAGGGGTTCAAGAGTTACAGAGCGGAAGGGAAATTGCTAACAGACAGACGGACGGACGGACAGACGTCCGGAACATTGCTTCTGCACGTCGTCTCAGTCTGGTTAACATTTGTGTCAGGTTTCTTCGAAATCCTTCAAGGGGTTCAAGAGTTACAGAGCGGAAGGGAAACAAAATCATATGACCTTTGACCGCTAAGTATGACCTTGACCTTGAATCCACCCATCCGGAACATTGCTTCTGCACGTCGTCTCAGTCTGGTTAACATTTGTGTCAGGTTTCTTCGAAATCCTTCAAGGGGTTCAAGAGTTACAGAGCGGAAGGGAAACAAAATCATATGACCTTTGACCGCTAAGTATGACCTTGACCTTGAATCCAGCCATCCGGAACATTGCTTCTGCACGTCGTCTCAGTCTGGTTAACATTTGTGTCAGGTTTCTTCGAAATCCTTCAAGGGGTTCAAGAGTTACAGAGCGGAAGGGAAACAAAATCATATGACCTTTGACCGCTAAGTATGACCTTGACCTTGAATCCACCCATCCGGAACATTGCTTCTGCACGTCGTCCGTTGCTAACGGACAGACGGACAGACGGACACCGAGGCGATAACATAATACGTCCCTTCGGGCGTATAAAAATCTTATGACAGAAGAAACCAGAGATGATCTGAATTCATCTTTAACAGGATTTCTATCCCTTTGCCGCATTCATGTTAAAGGTGGAAATTCAATAAATCCTGGTTATTTGAATTCGGACCTGGTCGAAAATTTCTTTTGTCAATAACGAGGTATTCGGAACGGATTAAATACCAATCCTACACTGGCTCAATATGGCCCGTCAAAGACAGCCATAATATAAGGCCAACACAGTATCAGCAATAAAGCTAACTCTGGAACAGGCACGGCTTTGTACACTGCGCACAAACCATGTCCATTGAATCTACAGAGAAACAAAAGTGAGAAAAGGCGTGGAATTCGAATTTAATGTTACGCAGTAGAACTTCGATTTGACTAGAAAACAAACATATTTATTGCATTGAACTTTGTACAGTTTTGATACTGTTATGAAACCTGCGTTGTCCAGAGACAATATATTTTTCTGTGTTCTGCAATTTATTGTTTAT